>CM065590.1:255150596-255470596 GCA_033119425.1 Bufotes viridis
AAGAGGACCTGTCCCCTTTGTACAGGTTCCCTCATAAAGACAACACCATTTTAAATAGAAGCTGGTTTGGCGATTAGCTGATTGCTGGTGGTAAGCCCCATCAGTAGCATTACATGCCGGGCATTCAAATAGACAGCCAATGTAATGCATAGATGGGCTAGGCCTGCATGCGAGTCTACTCCTGTGATGGCTGTAGTAAAACTACGACTCCCAAGATGCACACTTGCTTGGCTGTTCTCAGAACTTTATAGAAATGAATGGAGCATGCTGGGAGTTGTAGTTTCACCACAGCTGGAGTGCCTGAGGTTAGCCATCAGTGGTCTACTCTATGACATCCCTATGCTCTATTAGGACAAATGGATAGGGGCTGTCTTCTTGAGACAACGCCTTTAAGTAATGACTGGGATATAAATACTACATCTCTTACCTGTTCCATTAAAAATATTACTCGATAATGAATTGTTCAACCCGAACGCCTGATTTCTGTTCATACCAAACCCAGACATGCTGTATGAGGAAAGAGGACAATAACAGTTTAGAAAACAGATCATGTAAAACACTAATACAAATGCAACACAGAGGGAGTCATGTACCACTGCATATGGCCATAGGCCACTATCATGGAAAAGTGGATTAGGTGAAAAGAATGAATGCTGCAACCAGATTGGCGGCTTCGGGCAACTACTTAACATTTTCATTGCACCAGTCTTGATAAATTTCTCCAAAAATCATATGCCCTGATCTATGCCAATCTTGATATCCCTGCACTGCCAGAGGAAGCATTTAATGTATAAAGAGGCGCATCTTCCAGCAGTCTGGTGCACCTGATCGAAATCTACACCGATCGTCATCTACGTCAGAAAATGGTGACGGCGGCAAAAAAACCCCCACCAAAGGCAACTACATTTAGTCGCAGTGCACAATGTTGCAAATCAGGACTTTGCTACTTTTTTTTTTTATCACAGAAAACTGGCGGAGGAGGAAGGTAAGCAGAAAACTGGCGGAGGAGGAGGGTAAGCAGAAAACTGGCGGAGGAGGAGGGTAAGCAGAAAACTGGCGGAGGAGGAAGGTAAGCAGAAAACTGGCGGATGAGGAAGGTAAGCAGAAAACTGGCGGAGGAGGAAGGTAAGCAGAAAACTGGCGGAGGAGGAAGGTAAGCAGAAAACTGGCGGAGGAGGAGGGTAAGCAGAAAACTGGCGGAGGAGGAGGGTAAGCAGAAAACTGGCGGAGGAGGAAGGTAAGCAGAAAACTGGCGGAGGAGGAAGGTAAGCAGAAAACTGGCGGAGGAGGAAGGTAAGCAGAAAACTGGCGGAGGAGGAAGGTAAGCAGAAAACTGGCGGAGGAGGAAGGTAAGCAGAAAACTGGCGGAGGAGGAAGGTAAGCAGAAAACTGGCGGAGGAGGAAGGTAAGCAGAAAACTGGCGGAGGAGGAAGGTAAGCAGAAAACTGGCGGAGGAGGAAGGTAAGCAGAAAACTGGCGGAGGAGGAAGGCAAGCAGAAAACTGGCGGAGGAGGAAGGCAAGCAGAAAACTGGCGGAGGAGGAAGGCAAGCAGAAAACTGGCGGAGGAGGAAGGCAAGCAGAAAACTGGCGGAGGAGGAAGGCAAGCAGAAAACTGGCGGAGGAGAAAGGCAACCCCCCCACCTTAGTCATTTGTGTCAAGAAAGGGGTATGGGCATGCAGACAAGTGACATGCAGCTACGTCACTAAACAATTTCTTCTATTTCATCCCAATGTCAGGTCCCTCAGTGCACAATACTGCTTCCTCTGACTGGTATTACACTGGCAGCAGTCCACAATCTAGACTGGTAAACCAAAGAAAAGGTTTGCCCGTGATAGACATGGATCTACAGCTTAGGCCTAAAATGTCCTTGTGACCTATTGGGCCATATAACTATGCCTTCATTTTATAGGCCCCATAGAAAAGAAAAAGAAAAGAAAGGACTTACCTGTTCACAGTAAAAGGTTGCCGGGATGACGGTTGCTTTGGCATACATATTATGCTGGGCGAGCTTCTGTTTGGACTACCTAAACCTGAACTGCTCATGTTATTTGTCCTGCTGGGAATTCCAATGCCCTGACCAACTTGGGAGTGGTTCATCATATTCCTGGGATTCATCGGCAAGATACCCCTGAAACAAATCAGAAAATGTAAGGTAAAACTGTACAGTAGGATATGAAAGACAGCAAAAAATTTTCACTCTGTAGTGCTACTGATCAAAAAGAGTAAAGTAAGGAAAACCAGTAGTAAAAAGTAAAAGACTGCAGAATAATGAAAACAGGTCTTTCAATTACCTGCTTGGCGATGGTGGCGTATGAAGTGACATTGTTGGTACCCCTGTTGTCGGCGTTACATGGTTTGGTAATTGAGTGCCTTGTGATAAGCTGCGGTTTAACTGAGGAGTATTGTTGCTCATCCCCCTCATTGGAAGGCCTAGTGCACCTATAGAAATTAACACTACACATAAGTACAAGGAAGCGTGTATGTACATCAGTACTAACGCATATTTTGAATTTTAAAGGGATTGTTCCATGAATAAATATTAGTCCTTTGTAAAATCACGCAAAACATAAAGCAGGGAATTTCATATTGATGACCTATTCCTCTGACTTTCAGGATCACCTGCTGCAGTTCACCTTGAGCGCTTAGGGGCTGTTCACAAGGAGTTTTTAGCCACAGAATTTTGGTGCAGACACCTGTGCTGAAATTTCGCCAGCACCCACATGGTTTCTGTCTCCCATTCATTTTAATAGGATGCTGCACTGAATATGGCAAAGAAGTGGTTTAAAGCCAAGTCTGTGCCTTCTAACTGCTGCTCCGCGATCTTCAGTGCTGAAATAAATTGGAGGCTGCTGCCAGCAAAATTTCTGCGTGGGTCTCCAGGCCAAAATTCCACATCAAAAAACGCAGTGTGAATGGCTCCTCAGGCCTCTTCCTAGGCCAGTGACGGCACCGTACATCGATCAAGTGGCCTAGGCGCAGCTCAGTCCAGTGAATGGTCCCGAGCTGTAATACCAAGCACATCTACTTTCCAATGTACGGCGCTGTACTTGGTGAGCTGTGGAGAGACCGCGTCCTCCACTAAAAGCAACTTGCACATAAACGTGTAAATTCTGTATTCTTCTACAGGGTCAAAAACAATTTCCCCTATGGGAAAATTGTTATGTTTGGTGTGCTCTAAGAGTAGCTTTAATTGTGGTACAGCCCCTTTAAGTAAACAAACTTACTTTGTTGCCCGTATAAACTAGCCCCAAATTGGGACAGTTGACCCGATGCAGATGGTGATGGAGATGCCAGCATCTGAAAAAAAATATATATATATGAATTAGGCAAATTTAGGACTGACATTTCGGAAATGTGTGCCTTAGTTCACCTCAATTCACAAAGAATAACCCAATACATTCCAAAACAACCCAACAGAACCAAAAAAGAAGAGCTAAAAGTGCTAGATTGCATTTCCAGCGCTGGTTAATGTATGGTGTGACTTTACATTGAGCACATCACCATCATTTTATGTTTTTATTCTAATTATTTTTGGGTTTTTCTTTTCACTTGTCTGACATCATAAAAGACTATGAAGAACATAAAATGTCAGCATTTCTTCCAGCTCAAATACAGAGGCCTGGAGGTAGAACGAGTCAGTGTACTGTATCATAACTCCAAAGTTTGCTTTTTGGGCAGAGATTAGAGGAGTGCGATAGTGAGGATGTGGACTGTGGACAGAATGGAGAGCGGGACTTACTTCTTTCTCCGACCGATGTGGAAACATCGAGGACTGGCTATAATACATATTCTCATCATGGTAGTCACTTTCGACCCCTTCTACAAATTTCTTTCTTGAAGCACCAAACATGCTGTATGTCACCTGTAAAAGAAAAAATGGAATATATTTGTGGTGGGCAATGGGGGCATATTGTCTGACAGGTGCTGGTCCATCTCTGGGACCCGCAACTATCTCGTAAACGCAGCCGAAAACAAAGCAGCTCCGGGTCTGGCCACCACCAAGTGTTTCTATTGGCCCGTGCCATATAAATTAAAGGGAGCATGCTGCTTCCATTTCCTTCTATGGGGTCGATGGAAATAGTTGAGGTGCAGGTCAACCCAACTCATGCCATCGAGGTTTTAGTCCCAGGTATGTCCTTTAATTCTGCCTTGATGGACAGAGCTTAACAGGAGGGAGGGTGGCCTCCCCAACACCAGAAATACACCATAGGTTACTCCAGAAACCGGCATACTTTATAGAGCAAATCTACCCCAGCTCACAGCTGGCACACACTTGCCTTTCTGCTGCACGGACTGCCAGAAAGATGCGCCAAACTTATTAACAGGCCTGTGCTTCTGGGTGCATCTGCCCTATCTACTGGTTTATCACCCTTCATCAGTTCTGGATAAGAGTGTGTTCACACTGCAGTGTATATCAGGAGGCTTTCCTGACATATAAATGTGAAAGACGCTACTGTAGAGGCCATGGACTTCCATATAAACCCCCCCAAAAAAAAAAAAAGGGTTTTCTACATGTTTTGCACAATATATATATATATATATATATATATATATATATATATATATATTTTTTTTTTTTTTTTTACAAAAAAGCGAGCAGCACTCCAAAAGTAATAAGGTGAAAAAGGAAAATGTATTCACCCATGTGGTGTAGCTTGAGAAAGGCTCTAGTGCAGAGGCGAAACGTCGCTACACCACATGGGTGAATACATTTTCCTTTTTTCACCTTATCACTTTTGGAGTGCTGCTCGCTTTTTTGTATCCCGTATATTGGGTAAGCTTATTCCCACTGAGCGTGCACCCAGTTATTTTCCCTTTATAAAGTCAGTGCTGCTCCTTTTCTTTTATAGAGATATATATATATATATATATATATATATATATATTACACACACATACATCATATATAGACTCCATCCCTCCATCTCAGCAGTATAAAGCCGTCCATACCACATTTAGTTGCAGGCTGAACGCTATTCCTCCTGACTAGCCTATACACAGAAGATAGTCGGCCATTGCTGCCAAAATCAGATCCGCCCTCGTGTGTATGGCCACCTTAAAGGGGTTCTCCCACAAAAAAATTTCAAACCAGCACATGGATCTGAATACTTTTGTAATTGCATGTAATAAAAAACAACAGCGCCACCTGCTGTTTGTCGTTTTTCTAAATTCCCTGTCCAGCTCACTGAGGTTGTCATACGTGCTCAGTTCCATCCTTCAACTGCCACCAGCTGCAGCATAAAGGACACGCCCCACTGAGCTGCCAGCTTGAAGTAAATCTGGCAGAGAAATCAGAGCAATAAAAAGGAAGATTTCTGGATCCATATGAGGTACAGGGTACAGAGCTGGCTCTAAGTTTGTTAGAGGTTGTCATGTCCTATAGGATATCTAATTTTCACTTTTTCATTACTCATGGGATAACCCCTTTAAAGGGAATGGGAACCAGTAAACAACTAACCCAAACCAGATGATTTAAAGGGGTATTCTCATCACAGACAATGGGGGCCTATCACTAGGATATGCTCTCATTGTCTTATAGGTGCAGGTCCCGCACCTATATCGGGAACTGAGCCCTGCAAGGTGGTGGCTGGAGGACTCCAGTACGACCACCACCAAGCGTCTCCCCACGGCGCATGACCGACCATCGCTCCCATTCACTTCGATGGGCTCAACGGAAATAGCCGAGCCAGCGCTCGGATATCTTCAGAGGCCCCATAGAGAATGAATAGAGGGCGGCTGCGCATGGGCAGTGCGCCCTCCACCCCTTTCGGGGCTCCGTTCTCGATATAGGTGCGGGTCCCACAGACAATGGGGGCATATCCCAACAATGTACCCCCATTGTCTGTGACGAGACAATCCCTTAAAGTAGCAAATCTACTGCTTTATATAGACCGATTTCAGACCACCAAAAGACAATTGAAGGGGTTATCTCATGATTAAAAAAAATAAATAAATCAGACATCATATAGTACATAACAACCTCTTTCTAAGAAAGTTAGAACCAGTCCTGTATCTCACATGGATCCAGAGATCTACACATTCATTGCCCCAATTGCTCTGCTAGATTTTGAGCTAGCATCTCAGGGAAGGGTTTCCTTTCTCAGGGGGTGTGTCCTTTCAGGTGGCACTATACAGATAATATTACATTGAATAACTCAGTAGCTATACTAAATTTCTAACTACATACAATTACAAAAGTTTTCAGATCTAATCCAGGTTCTGGTTTAAAAGGTGTAGAATATTTTTTATGGGACAACCCCTTCAACTCAGAACACATTTGTGAATGACAACATGATAGCTGACCTCAGCAGTGAATTATTAGACAATCCCACTGGTTCACGTCTCAAGTTCAATGTCATTCAGTTAGTCCGTTTCCATGCACCGATTCTTTCATTTAGCTGACCCTACTCTTTAGGCTACATGCACACGACAGTGTTTTTTTGCGGCCTCCGTTCCATTTTTTTTGCGGATCTGATGGTTTCCCGTTCATTTCTATGGATCCGTTAAAAATGCGGATGCCTCTTTCGTTGCCTGTCGGCATTTCATGTCCGCAAAAAAAAATATCGTCGCCGTGAAGTGGCACTTGGGCCCGACATACTTTTGATCAAAAATGTGCGCTAAGAGCTTCCTTCATTCCTATTTTTGGAATGAGCCCCTTTTTTGTTTTTCTGTTAGTTTGTGATGTATTGTGCAGCCATCTTTTAACCAACTTTATTTGCCTTCTGGTCATGCACTTCTGAGTGTAGAAATATATTTGCTTAGTCTGAACTCTGTCTTATCGCAAAAAAAAATATGGCATGTCCTATTCTTGTCTGCAAAAAAACGGTTTGCGGACCCATAGAAGTCAATGGGTCCGCAAAAAATGCGGATGACCAACAGAAGCCATCCGTTTGTCATCCACATCCGTTTTTTTTTGCGGATGGTTGCTTAGAAACCAGGGCACTTGTACAGGTACTTTAAGAAACTGGTTCAAACCTTCAGTTTTTTTTGCGGATCCACAAAAAAAAACAGAAGACACACGGAAACACAACCTACAAAATTTGCACACACACGGAACAGATGTGGATGTGGGAAAAAAAAGGAAGACGGATACGCAATTTGCGGACAGCAAAAAACAACTGTCGTGTGCATGTAGCCTTAGGTTTAGGCTTTGGCAAGGTGGAACTCTGCAAAACCAATAATATAAAATTACGTTTTACTACTCCTTAGGTCATGTTCACACGCAAAGGCAAAATCTGCTGCGTTTTCTGCCTCAAATACCGTGAAAGCCCCAGCACTGAGTGCAGGCAGGCTCCCGCTGTACAAAGTCAGGATAGTTAACTCTGTTCCCACCCACTTAAAGGGGTTATCCAGTAAGATATCATGATGGACCATCATTATCACATGGGTGGGGGTCCGAGCCCCGGCACCCCTGCTGATCAGCTGTTGTGGTGAGCACAGCCGCCTCCTGGCAGCTTTCCAAGCACAGTATATTGTATAGAGGCAGTGCTTAGTATTGCATTCACTTCGATGGGGCTGAGCTGCAACTAGGCTATGTGACCAATGTGCGGTCACTTCTAACAACCGATCGGTGGGCATCCCGGTATCTGCCCCTGCCGATCCAATATTGATAACCTATCCTCAGGATAGGTCATCGATATATATTACTGGAAAAGCCCTATATCTCCTTAGATGCTGTGGTCAGTATTGACCGCTGCATCTAGGTAGTCCATCAGGGTCCAGGTTTCCTTTGCGTTTGCAGGGTGCCATAGCAGTCAGGGGCTTAGTAGGGATTGACAGTATGTCTATTAGACCGTGCCACAAGTACAGCCTAATAGACTGCCTGGCACTGTAGGTTATAACATGTCACTAAGCAGCTATAAATCATTGGTATGCCGATGCATTATAAAAGCAATATCTCCTAGTGGGACAAAAAAAAAAAAAATAATAATCAAAAGGTAATAAAGTTTATTAAAGTTAAAAAATAAAAATTTCCATAAAAAGTGGTTTTATTTTGAAAACGTGTGCGTTTTCTTTTTCTAAAACATCATATGAGGTATTCCAAGATTTTAATATTGATGGCCTATCCTCAGAATAGGCCATCAATATCTGATCAGAGGTGGTGCGAGACCCGACACAGCCACCATCCAGCCGTTTCACAGTAGCTCTGGCACCGACTTTGTGGACAGAGCTGGTAACTGCAGCACTGCCCCCACTGAAGTGAACGGGAGCAGTGCTGCAGTAACCAACTCTGTTCACGACACCATGTAAAGAGTAGTGTAGTTCCGGCAATGGACATCTGATTGGTGGGGTGTCCTGAGGATAGGCCATCGATATTAACATCCTGAAATACAACTTTACTGGCGTCAGATTTGCGGCAAATATTTCTTCTACTGAGCATGTGGCGTTTTGATGCCAAGCAGATGGATTTCTGAAAGCCCTATTCAGATGAATGGGACAGTTGCTGAAATTTCTGCAACAACTATGCCGCTGGGAATATACCCTTAGGGAAGGCAGAGGAAATCCTCCAAGTTTAAACCACAATCTTGGCGGGCTGACAGCAACTTTTTTATGTTATCACACATTCTATGCCAAAGGTTTATGGACTTTCATTAAAGAAAATGTCTAGACTGCATTGTCTAGTGAAATACATTCGGTAACACTTACTTAGGATCTCTCCGTATACATATTAAAGGAATTGTCCAGGCTTATTAAAAGCGTGGCTATTAACAGACGATAACAAGAGTTATGCATTGTACGCGACCAATTTAGCAGTCATCGGAAGGGACACTTCCACAACAAAGAGCATTGAGAGAAAACTTTCTTCTAAAATTTCTGCCAGTTTTTTTTTTTTCCATTTCAGCAGTATAATACCATAGAAAATTCAAAGCTATGGACACCTTGGGGCAATTAATTTATGACTGCATTTTACTCATTTTGGGCTAAAATAAATAAATAAAAATAATCACTTTTTTAATTGTTCTTTATTAAAAATCCTTCAGACGATTTTGGGATACAAGGGTTAAAAATCTGTTTGAGTATCAATACTCCGTCCTGTCAGCTGACAGCTCATGTGAAGCCTTATCTCTGATCTCTTGACCTCATAAACAACAATTAGAGCTAAACTCTCATTAAACTGATTAGAATATGGCTTAAAGGGATTCTGTCACCAGGTTTGACCCCTGTCAGCTAAACATATGCCGACACTCTGGGTCTCATCAGGAGTCCTAATGTGGGCTCATCAAAGCGATCAGTACCTTTATTTAGCCCAAAAACAGGTTTTACTAACCTATCAAATAAATGTCCAAGGGGAGGTCCAGGGATGCAGGGTGCCCGGCCGCACCCAACGCCGCCTTTCCTGACTTGTGTGCCGCCTCCTAATGCTCTGTGCCGCCTCTCCCTCCTCCCCCTCCTCCTGCTTCAAGATCTCGCGCATGCGCACTTCGCTTGAAGAAGCCGATACCCAAAGTCCGCACGGGCGCATCAGGCAGAGCCCTGTGCGCACGCGCGAGATCTTGAAGCAGGAGGAGGGGCGGCACAGAGCATTAGGAGGCGGCGCACAAGTCAGGAAAGGCGGCGTTGGGTGCGGCCGGGCACCCTGCATCCCTGGACCTCGCCTTGGTAGTAAAACCTGTTTTTGGGCTAAATAAAGGTACTGATCGCTTTGATGAGCACACATTAGGACTCCTGATGAGACCCTGAGTGTCAGCATATGTTTAGCTGACAGGGGTCAAACCTGGTGATAGAATCCCTTTAAATGCATATTTATGGGGGTCAGGAGATCAGAGATAGGGCTTCACATGAGCCACTGAGAATTGATACAATGCAAACAGACAGATGTTTAACCCATGTATCTCAAAAGCGGCTGAATATTTTTAACAAAGACCAATTGAAAGAAATATTTTTAGCCCAAAACGAGTAAGTAAAATTTCCCCAAAGGTGTCCATAGCCTTTAAATATAAAATATCCTTCTGTAGTAATTAACACAAAGCACAAGACTTCCTATATTTGCAGTAAACAGACCAGCCGAATCTTCGCCGGTCCCCATTATAGTGAAAGAGGCCGGACGGTATGTCGGCAGCGCCCGGTAATCACGAATCTGGTCAGAACAGCCTGCCGTATCTGTTTACAGCAAATGTGAAACAGGCCTTATCCACTGTCGGTTTACTGCTGCTGTGAGGGGAAGATGTTATCTGCTAGCATAATAGTAGCTTGAAGACTTTAGATTACAGGTCTAGATAAAGATGTAAATGTATGACGCTCTATAGGGGAGCTCTCCCTGGTCACTGATCTGACTGAGAAAGTGAGGCAAGGCTGTCTGCTGTGCTAAAAGTCCAAATAAAGGAGGAAGTTGAAGAGCCAGGACAGGAAGTAGAATACGCAGAGTGACTGCACAAAATCTAATACAGAAACCCCCCCCCCCCCCCAAAAACGAATATACTTACCTCGCTTCCTACGCCACTCCTGGTCCCTGCACCACCGCTTCTCCCCATGTGCAACCAAAAACATCCGGTGTCGGGGGTGAGCAGCCAAAGGCAGACAGGGACGAGCCTCCCTAGCATCACCCGCGATGCTAGGGAGGCTCGTCCATGTCCCCGCCTGCCATTGACTGCTCCACCCCCGACACCGGATGTTTTAATCCGTGCGGGGACCAGGAGCGGACAGCAAAGTAAGTATATTTACTGTGGGGGGCCCTGGCATATTGGAGGGCTTTTTATACTCTCGGATAACGCCTTTAAGTGTAGCTAAACTGTCTGCAGGGAGGTCTGCCCTTATAGCGTCATAACTTTAAAGTTAAGTGATATGATCACGTGGCTGCACCAAAAACGGCTCGGGTCTGAACATGGGCCAGGGCCAAAGAATTATCATAGTGAGGCTAGTTTCACACTAGCGGCAGCCTTCTCCGGCAGGTGAACAGCCTGCCGGATGCGTGCTGTCGCTAGCGCACGCATGCCACCGGAGGTCCGCTCCGGGTCCATTGACCATAATAGGGGCCGGCCGGAGTTCCGGCAGCAGCACGGCAAACATGCTGAATCTGATGTGCCTATGAACAATGTGATTAGACATCATCACAGGCTGCAGTGAAGAACAGCTGCAATTCCAGGAATGTAGACTGAAGTAAGTGGCCACCATGCTTGGTAGATGATACCTTCAATCGGAGTTAAATTAGAACATTACAGTCGGTAACCTTTCACAATGTAACAGTAGATCCAAAGAGCTTCACAATAAAATAAAGCCAGGCTCCGAGCAGAACATCAAGCGAAAACCATTCGCTGCTAAATAAACTGCAGAAGACATTACCGCACGTCATGACTGCAGCAGAGGCTCCAGCAAATGCTCATCCGCAACCTAAAATCACCCGTTATCAAACATAGCATGGCCCAGGAAGGTAAAGTGTCCGGTGGCGAATATGGAAAGAATAACGGAAAAAAGAACAAGAAGGATGCCTTTTATTAATGCGATCCAGGAGTTCAGCCTTCTAGCGCTCTGTTTACTCATGTACTCCCCTGCCAAAAACTACAAGGAGAAAGCACTGGCGAGTACACATGCCGGTATACATACAGACCAGGCAGCCAAACAGACCGCGCTAGAATTATAGTGCAGGGTGCTGATCTTCAACAGTCCAATGGCAGTATTAATAATGGCTGCTACAAGAAATCCTAGACCTTACAACGGATGGACATACATCACACATGCATTGAGCATTAGGGTATGGCCGCACTGGCAGAATGTCAGACTTTGTTGCAGATTTGTTGTGCTTTTTGCTACAGAATTGCAACTGACTTCATTCTATCCAGTGTAAAGGGTTAACTCTGCAGGGATTTTATCCACATCATGAAATGGATTTAAAATCAGCAATTTTCTCTGCAGGTTCTTTATGCAGCGTTTGGGTGAGCTTCCTTAAAATCACATCCGCGTTGCCGCCTCTGTAAAATGCTGCAAATTTTCCAAATGCATATCTGCAGCGTTTAACCCACGTGTGAATACATGGCACTCCTAGTGACGTACCGTTCTAACATAGGTTACCACTGAGGCCAGAGACTGGCTGCCGTGGTCATTGGACCAAGTCACTATCAGTCCAGCAGAGACCTTAGGCAGCCAGATAGGGAGCTGTGGGGTGGAAATAGTGGGGCTACAAACAGGCTTGGGTGGGTTGTTAGGCCGGACAACACATTATGGTCCTGTACAAATTCCTTGTTCTTTGCACATACTCCTAGGATAATATATGGAAAAAGAAATCCGATTAAGCCGAGATTGACAAAGTATAAACTGCTAGTGGTGCTTGGTCAATGATCACACAACCAAGGTGGGGCACCCTTTATTTTGGGTTCTTCAGCAGGGTAAATGTTGAGGCATACTGGGTGGCATCTCCCCATGCTGCGATACAGGCTGCCACTCTGGCATGGTAGCGATCATACAGACGGTGGATATCCGTTGGTCATTCCAAGCTCTTCCAACTTGGACCCGTAGTCCAGCCAAGGTGGTTGTTGGCTGCTGTCAAAGAGAGATCCATCGCTCCGTCCAGTATCAGACATTCTGAGCCAAACACACTCGTGTAGAGAGTACAGTAGATTTATTAAAAGGAGAACACCTCTTAATAAAATTTGTAGCATATGATGTCCGAGTGCCAGAAACTGAAATTAACTCCAGCAAGGAGCTGGTCTAGATTTCAGTTATAATTTGTCAGTTTTTTAGCATAAATTATTGTAAATGAATTGGGCCGCTATGTCCCTGTCTCCTTACACTAAGCTCCACCAACAGAAAAAATAAATAAAATGATAAAAGTCGCAACATTTTTTACCAGAAAACAGGAGTACATTTGATACATTGTAAAGGAGTGAACAGACCCTTTAAAATCAAACGATGGCCTATCCTCAGGATAGGCCATCAATATCTGATCCGCAGGGGCCGGACATCTGGCACCCCCACCAATCAACTGTTCTGCAGTAGCTTCGGCACTAGAATTACACAGCTCCATTCGTTGTGCAGTGGATGGAGCGCCATCCTATTTACTTCAATGGAAGCAGTGCTGCAGCAACCAGCTCTGTCCACCACACCATGGGGGGAGCTGTGCAGTTCTGGCATTGGAGTTACTGCAGAAATGCTGACCGCAAGGGAACGGGTGGTTGGATCCCCACATCAGACAGCGTTGGCCTACTACCCTGAGGATCAGCCATTACAAGTAAAGGAGGGGACAACCCCTTTAGTGCATCACTGTTCAGTCCAGTAGGGTGAATACACCATAAAGGGGACATATATGGTAGATAATGGTCAGACAGAACACAGTTTCAATGAAATGGTCAGATTCTGGCCTCATGCGCAGGGTCAGTGCTGCCTATAGCTAACAGATCTCGTCTTTCATTCTGAAATTAGCTCTGGAAAAACTAAGTCCTGACTCCGACTCCTGCATTTTATCACACTCCGACTCCTTCATAAATGCCAATAATTTAATACATTTACAGTAGTAAAATAGGGACATTGGGCTTGTTCTTACCATCATGTAAGTACTTAGGCTACTAAGAACTTAAACCATATTTATTGGAATTCTTGTATTCATGCCAATTTCTGAATTGATTTATGTAATTATGCAATGCACGATGCATTCAATAGCTGGAATACACAGTAATACACTTAACTGAAAGAATTAATAACTAAGAAAGTAAGTTTTCACAGGTGCCCACAGGTCCTGGCTTCTTGTGGTTCATGGCTTGTTTACTTCCTCTCCAGCATGATCATCTACTGTGCTGCAAACAATGCAGACATATCTACAAGAGACACCACTGAAGCCAGTTACTGGCTGCAGTGGAGCAGATTATCATGTTGGGGACACATTAAACAAGGCCCAGACCGGAGCTGCGGATAGCAGTAAGTATGAATCTTTCCAGAGGCCGACTGAGGCTCCGTGAAAAGTTACTTATTCCCAGACAAACCCTTTAATGATGTTTATCTGTTCTGTCTTGCAGTTCTAAGGTGACTGCAGGCATACCCAGTAATGAACTTCATCCTCAGGTCTTCACTACTGAGCACTTGCAGCACAGTTTCAGACATTGTAAATTAAGGGCATTGGAGCAGCATGAAGATACCAAATAAAAGACAGAACACAGGAAAGACGAGAACTGATTTTCTATCATCACTAGAATACTCTGCTTATCATTGTTTATAGTATAAGGGACAGAAGAGGTGAGAGCTGATTATCACCACTAGAACACCCTGCTTATCACTATGTATAGTATAAGGACAGGAGAGGGGAGGACTGATTATCTATCACCACTAGAACACCCTGCTTATCACTATGTATAGTATAAGGACAGGAGAGGTGAGAACTGATTATCACCACTAGAACACCCTGCTTATCACTGTGTATAGTATAAGGATAGGAGAGGTGAGAACTGATTATCTATCACCACTAGAACACCCTGCTTATCACTATGTATAGTATAAGGACAGGAGAGGTGAGAACTGATTATCTATCACCACTAGAACACCCTGCTTATCACTGTGTATAGTATAAGGACAGGAGAGGTGAGAACTGATTATCTATCACCACTAGAACACCCTGCTTATCACTGTGTATAGTATAAGGACAGGAGAGGTGAGAACTGATTATCTATCACCACTAGAACACCCTGCTTATCACTGTGTATAGTATAAGGACAGGAGAGGTGAGAACTGATTATCTATCACCACTAGAACACCCTGCTTATCACTGTGTATAGTATAAGGACAGGAGAGGTGAGAACTGATTATCTATCACCACTAGAACACCCTGCTTATCACTGTGTATAGTATAAGGACAGGAGAGGTGAGAACTGATTATCTATCACCACTAGAACACCCTGCTTATCACTGTGTATAGTATAAGGACAGGAGAGGTGAGAACTGATTATCTATCACACTAGAACACCCTGCTTATCACTGTGTATAGTATAAGGACAGGAGAGGTGAGAACTGATTATCTATCACCACTAGAACACCCTGCTTATCACTGTGTATAGTATAAGGACAGGAGAGGTGAGAACTGATTATCTATTACCACTAGAACACCCTGCTTATCACTGATTATAGTATAAGGACAGGAGAGGTGAGAACTGATCATCACCACTAGAACACCCTGCTTATCACTGTGTATAGTATAAGGACAGGAGAGGGAGAACTGATTATCACCACTAGAACACCCTGCTTATCACTGTGTATAGTATAAGGACAGGAGAGGGGAGAACTGATTATCACCACTAGAACACCCTGCATATCACTGTGTATAGTATAAGGACAGGAGAGGAGAGAACTGATTATCTATCACCACTAGAACACCCTGCTTATCATTGTGTATAGTATAAGGACAGGAGAGGTGAGAACTGATTATCACCACTAGAACACCCTGCTTATCACTGTGTATAGTATAAGGACAGGAGATGTGAGAACTGATTATCTATCACCACTAGAACACCCTGCTTATCATTGTGTATAGTATAAAGGACAGGAGAGGGGAGAACTGATTATCACCACTAGAACCCCCTGCTTATCACGGTGTATAGTATAAGGACAGGAGAGGAGAGAACTGATTATCTATCACCACTAGAACACCCTGCTTATCACTGTTTATAGTATAAGGACAGGAGAGGTGAGAACTGATTATCTATCACCACTAGAACACCCTGCTTATCACTGTGTATAGTATAAGGACAGGAGAGGTGAGAACTGATTATCTATCATCACTAGAACACCCTGCTTATCACTGTGTATAGTATAAGGACAGGAGAGGTGAGAACTGATTATCACCACTAGAACACCCTGCTTATCACTGTGTATAGTATAAGGACAGGAGAGGTGAGAACTGATCATCACCACTAGAACACCCTGCTTATCACTGTGTATAGTATAAGGACAGGAGAGGGGAGAACTGATTATCACCACTAGAACACCCTGCTTATCACTATGTATAGTATAAGGACAGGAGAGGTGAGAACTGATTATCACGCACTAGAACACCCTGCTTATCACTATGTATAGTATGAGGACAGGAGAGGTGAGAACTGATTATCTATCACCACTAGAACACCCTGCTTATCACTGTGTATAGTATAAGGACAGGAGAGAGGAGGACTGATTATCTATCACCACTAGAACACCCTGCTTATCACTGTGTATAGTATAAGGACAGGAGAGAGGAGGACTGATTATCTATCACCACCAGAACCCCCTGCTTATCACTGTGTATAGTATAAGGACGGGAGAGGGGAGAACTGATTATCTATCACCACTAGAACACCCTGCTTATCACTGTGTATAGTATAAGGACAGGAGAGGTGAGAGCTGATTATCACCACTAGAACACCCTGCTTATCACTATGTATAGTATAAGGACAGGAGAGAGGAGGACTGATTATCTATCACCACTAGAACACCCTGCTTATCACTGTGTATAGTATAAGGACGGGAGAGGTGAGAACTGATTATCTATCACCACTAGAACACCCTGCTTATCACTGTGTATAGTATAAGGACAGGAGAGGTAAGAACTGACTATCACCACTAGAACACCCTGCTTATCACTGTGTATAGTATAAGAACAGGAGAGGTGAGAACTGATTATCACCACTAGAACACCCTGCTTATCACTGTGTATAGTATAAGGACAGGAGAGGGGAGAACTGATTACCTATCACCACTAGAACACCCTGCTTATCACTGTGTATAGTATAAGGACAGGAGAGGGGAGAACTGATTATCACCACTAGAACACCCTGCTTATCACTGTGTATAGTATAAGGACAGGAGAGGGGAGAACTGATTATCACCACTAGAACACCCTGCTTATCACTGTGTATAGTATAAGGACAGGAGAGGTGAGAACTGATCATCACCACTAGAACACCCTGCTTATCACTGTGTATAGTATAAGGACAGGAGAGGTGAGAACTGATTATCTATCACCACTAGAACACCCTGCTTATCACTGTGTATAGTATAAGGGACAGAAGAGGTGAGAGCTGATTATCACCACTAGAACACCCTGCTTATCACTATGTATAGTATAAGGACAGGAAAGGTGAGAACTGATTATCTATCACCACTAGAACACCCTGCTTATCACTGTGTATAGTATAAAGACAGGAGAGGTGAGAGCTGATTATCACCACTAGAACACCCTGCTTATCACTATGTATAGTATAAGGACAGGAGAGGTGAGAGCTGATTATCACCACTAGAACACCCTGCTTATCATTGTGTATAGTATAAGGACAGGAGAGGTGAGAACTGATTATCACCACTAGAACACCCTGCTTATCACTGTGTATAGTATAAGGACAGGAGAGGTGAGAACTGATTATCTATCACCACTAGAACACCCTGCTTATCACTGTGTATAGTATAAGGACAGGAGAGGTGAGAACTGATTATCTATCACCACTAGAACACCCTGCTTATCATTGTGTATAGTATAAAGGACAGGAGAGGGGAGAACTGATTATCACCACTAGAACCCCCTGCTTATCACGGTGTATAGTATAAGGACAGGAGAGGAGAGAACTGATTATCTATCACCACTAGAACACCCTGCTTATCACTGTTTATAGTATAAGGACAGGAGAGGTGAGAACTGATTATCTATCACCACTAGAACACCCTGCTTATCACTGTTTATAGTATAAGGACAGGGGAGAACACAGGAGAGGTGAGAACTGATCATCACCACTAGAACACCCTGCTTATCACTGTGTATAGTATAAGGACAGGAGAGGGGAGAACTGATTATCACCACTAGAACACCCTGCTTATCACTATGTATAGTATAAGGACAGGAGAGGTGAGAACTGATTATCACGACTAGAACACCCTGCTTGTCACTGTGTATAGTATAAGGACAGGAGAGAGGAGGACTGATTATCTATCACCACTAGAACACCCTGCTTATCACTGTGTATAGTATAAGGACGGGAGAGGGGAGAACTGATTATCTATCACCACTAGAACACCCTGCTTATCACTGTGTATAGTATAAGGACAGGAGAGGTGAGAACTGATTATCACCACTAGAACACCCTGCTTATCACTGTGTATAGTATAAGGACAGGAGAGAGGAGGACTGATTATCTATCACCACTAGAACACCCTGCTTATCACTGTGTATAGTATAAGGACAGGAGAGGGAGAACTGATTATCTATCACCACTAGAACACCCTGCTTATCACTGTGTATAGTATAAGGACAGGAGAGGGAGAACTGATTATCACCACTAGAACACCCTGCATATCACTGTGTATAGTATAAGGACAGGAGAGGTGAGAGCTGATTATCACCACTAGAACACCCTGCTTATCACTATGTATAGTATAAGGACAGGAGAGGGGAGAACTGATTATCTATCACCACTAGAACACCCTGCTTATAACTGTTTATAGTATAAGGACAGGAGAGGTGAGAACTGATTATCACCACTAGAACACCCTGCTTATCACTGTGTATAGTATAAGGACAGGAGAGGTGAGAACTGATTATCTATCATCACTAGAACACCCTGCTTATCACTGTGTATAGTATAAGGACAGGAGAGGTGAGAACTGATTATCTATCACCACTAGAACACCCTGCTTATCACTGTGTATAGTATAAGGACAGGAGAGGTGAGAACTGATTATCTATCACCACTAGAACACCCTGCTTATCACTGTGTATAGTATAAGGACAGGAGAGGAGAGAACTGATTATCTGTCACCACTAGAACACCCTGCTTATTACTATGTATAGTATAAGGACAGGAGAGGTGAGAACTGATTATCTATCACCACTAAGAACACCCCGCTTATCACTGTATATAGAATAAGGACAGGAGATGTGAGAACTGATTATCTATCACCACTAAGAACACCCTGCTTATCACTGTGTATAGTATAAGGACAGGAGAGGTGAGAACTGATTATCTGCCATCACTAGAACACCCTGCTTATCACTGTTTATAGTATAAGGACAGGAGAGATGAGAACTGATTATCTGTCACCACTAGAACACCCTGCTTATTACTATGTATAGTATAAGGACAGGAGAGGTGAGAACTGATTATCTATCACCACTAGAACACCCCGCTTATCACTATATATAGTATAAGGACAGGAGAGGGGAGAACTGATTATCTATCACCACTAGAACACCCTGCTTATCACTGTGTATAGTATAAGGACAGGAGAGGGAGAACTGATTATCTATCACCACTAGAACACCCTGCTTATCACTGTGTATAGTATAAGGACAGGAGAGGGAGAACTGATTATCACCACTAGAACACCCTGCTTATCACTGTGTATAGTATAAGGACAGGAGAGGTGAGAACTGATTATCACCACTAGAACACCCTGCTTATCACTATGTATAGTATAAGGACAGGAGAGGGCAGAACTGATTATCTATCACCACTAGAACACCCTGCTTATCACTGTGTATAGTATAAGGACAGGAGAGGTGAGAACTGATTATCACCACTAGAACACCCTGCTTATCACTGTGTATAGTATAAGGACAGGAGAGGTGAGAACTGATTATCTATCACCACTAGAACACCCTGCTTATCACTGTGTATAGTATAAGGACAGGAGAGGGCAGAACTGATTATCTATCACCACTAGAACACCCTGCTTATCACTGTGTATAGTATAAGGACAGGAGAGGGGAGAACTGATTATCACCACTAGAACACCCTGCTTATCACTGTGTATAGTATAAGGACAGGAGAAGTGAGAACTGATTATCACCACTAGAACCCCCTGCTTATCACGGTGTATAGTATAAGGACAGGAGAGGTGAGAACTGATTATCTATCACCACTAGAACACCCTGCTTATCACTGTGTATAGTATAAGGACAGGAGAGGTGAGAACTGATTATCTATCACCACTAGAACACCCTGCTTATCACTGTGTATAGTATAAGGACAGGAGAGGTGAGAACTGATTATCACCACTAGAACACCCTGCTTATCACTGTGTATAGTATAAGGACAGGAGAGGTGAGAACTGATTATCTATCACCACTAGAACACCCTGCTTATCACTGTGTATAGTATAAGGACAGGAGAGGTGAGAACTGATTATCTATCACCACTAGAACACCCTGCTTATCACTGTGTATAGTATAAGGACAGGAGAGGTGAGAACTGATTATCACCACTAGAACACCCTGCTTATCACTGTGTATAGTATAAGGACAGGAGAGGTGAGAACTGATTATCTATCACCACTAGAACACCCTGCTTATCACTGTGTATAGTATAAGGACAGGAGAGGTGAGAACTGATTATCACCACTAGAACACCCTGCTTATCACTGTGTATAGTATAAGGACAGGAGAGGTGAGAACTGATTACTATCACCACTAGAACACCCTGCTTATCACTGTGTATAGTATAAGGACAGGAGAGGTGAGAACTGATTATCTATCACCACTAGAACACCCTGCTTATCACTGTGTATAGTATAAGGACAGGAGAGGTGAGAACTGAATTATCACCACTAGAACACCCTGCTTATCACTGTGTATAGTATAAGGACAGGAGAGGTGAGAACTGATTATCACCACTAGAACACCCTGCTTATCACTGTGTATAGTATAAGGACAGGAGAGGTGAGAACTGATTATCACCACTAGAACACCCTGCTTATCACTGTGTATAGTATAAGGACAGGAGAGGTGAGAACTGATTATCTATCACCACTAGAACACCCTGCTTATCACTGTGTATAGTATAAGGACAGGAGAGGGGAGAACTGATCTATCACCACTAGAACACCCTGCTTATCACTGTGTATAGTATAAGGACAGGAGAGGTGAGAACTGATTATCTATCACCACTAGAACACCCTGCTTATCACTGTGTATAGTATAAGGACAGGAGAGGTGAGAACTGATTATCTATCACCACTAGAACACCCTGCTTATCACTGTGTATAGTATAAGGACAGGAGAGGTGAGAACTGATTATCACCACTAGAACACCCTGCTTATCACTGTGTATAGTATAAGGACAGGAGAGGTGAGAACTGATTATCACCACTAGAACACCCTGCTTATCACTGTTTATAGTATAAGGACAGGAGAGGGAGAACTGATTATCACCACTAGAACACCCTGCTTATCACTGTGTATAGTATAAGGACAGGAGAGGTGAGAACTGATTATCACCACTAGAACACCCTGCTTATCACTGTGTATAGTATAAGGACAGGAGAGGACAGAACTGATTATCTATCACCACTAGAACACCCTGCTTATCACTGTTTATAGTATAAGGACAGGAGAGGTGAGAACTGATTATAACCACTAGAACACCCTGCTTATTACTATGTATAGTATAAGGACAGGAGAGGGGAGAACTGATTATCACCACTAGAACACCCTGCTTATCACGGTGTATAGTATAAGGGACAGGAGAGGGGAGAACTGATTATCATCACTAGAACACCCTGCTTATCACTAATTATAGTATAAGGACTGGAGAGGTGAGAACTGATCATCACCACTAGAACACCCTGCTTATCACTAATTATAGTATAAGGACTGGAGAGGTGAGAACTGAGTATCACCACTAGAACACCCTGCTTATCACTGTGTATAGTATAAGGACAGGAGAGGGGAGAACTGATTATCTATCACCACTAGAACACCCTGCTTATCACTGTGTATAGTATAAGGACAGGAGAGGTAAGAACTGATTATCACCACTAGAACACCCTGCTTATCACTGTGTATAGTATAAGGACAGGAGAGGTGAGAACTGAGTCATCACCACTAGAACACCCTGCTTATCACTAATTATAGTATAAGGACAGGAGAGGTGAGAACTGAGTATCACCACTAGAACACCCTGCTTGTTTATTTTACTATTTATTTTACTAACTTACATATCGCTGACATACTTTGCAACAATGAAGCTCAAAATCTAAATCGCTGATTTTGATAAATAAGGGCCTTAGATTGATAAAGCATAAAATATATGTATGGTTACCTTTTCTAAATTGATATGAAAGTTAATACATTAATAATAATATTTTTAAAGCTGGAGTGCGTCAGTACATTTCTAACAGTATCTAATCAGTGGGGGTCTGACACCTGGGGCCCCCCGCTGGTCAGCTGTTTGAGAAGGCACCAGCGCTCACAGTAGTGCCGAGGCCTTCGCTCAGCTTTTCCTAGGCCAGTGACAACAACGTATGGCGGCAAGCTTGGTAAGAATGAAGAAGGCCGCGGCACTCACAGGAGTGTCGGTGACTTCTCAAACAGCTGATCGGCGGGGGTCCCGGGTATTGGAATCCCACCGATCAGATACTGATGATCTATCTTGAGGATACGTCATCAGTTCTAAGGTCTTGGAAAACCCTTTTAATTACACAATACTAATAACAGATAATATTTAAGTTGGAGTACTAGCTCTGACTCTACAGCCCTGAATCTGACTAGCTGCTGTGGGTAACTCTGACAACTGTTTTTACAGCATTTTTTTTAGGTTCACTTTCTTTCTCTGACTGCATCCGATGAACTGTATTGTGCAAGACCATCAGCCAAAACTAGAGTACAGACCCTCATGAGAAAAAAAGAACATGGATGGATAGTTATGAAGCAGTGGATGTAATACATCCAGAGCAAAAGCAAACTTGGCAAGAAAGAGTCCATAAATCTGTCTACTGTCTTGAAGTAGTCAACGACTAATAATGAAGTATGGCCACTCATGATTTAGGAGCCTCTGGAGAAGGCCAGAGACAGACATTTCTTTCACGCAAACTGACCAGCATCTTATAAGATATGGGTTATCTGCTAACACAGCGGACACATGCATTCATGCACCAGACATTCACGTGGCAAACAAGCTGAATGGATATAAAATATTTACTATGAAACACATCTTTCTGGCTTTGGCTCAAAAACTCCATGAAGAACACTAAGAGTGTGCCAATATGCATGAAGCTCCCACTGAGGGGAAAATAGGTCAGTCTGTGGAAACCTCAGGAAAATGAGGGGTGGATAAACCGTCTAACAGCCCCAATTACTAGAAAGCTCGTTTTATAGATAGCATTATTATTGTTAAAAAGAATACTTCCATCAGTTTTTATCACATATTAATGAAGAACTCCCACAAAAAAATTATTCTCTGACCTGTTAGAAAGGTACATGATGTAAACTCTAGTGAAGGTAATCTTACCAGTGACTGTATTTCTGACTTATAATCTACCTTCTGATCCTCAGCTGTGTCATGTGACCAGCACTAACTGTTCTGTGTTAGTTGGAGATCAGTTCCTTCTCTATTCATTCCTACGAGACTGACATTGAGGGTCTCATAAGAATACGCAGAGAAACTGGCTTCCTGTGCACACATAAGATGCTGTGTCAGTTGGAGATCAGAGTGCCAGTCACATGACACAGCTGAGGATCAGCAAGAAGGGGATAACTCACAAATATAGTAACTTGTAAAAAGATTATCTTCACTACAGTTTCCATGTAGCTTTCTAAGGCCCCTTGAAGGCAAGCGTTTGTCACGCTGCGAGTTCGCAGCGCAGCTCCTGGCCTGACCTCCCAGCACTGTCCCTTAGCATTATATTGATTTATGATGCTATGTAACCCTTACAGTTCTGGAATGTATTGCATAACACTGACATATTGCTGCCAGTGTTATCCAATACATTCCAGAACTGTAAGGGTTACATAGCATCATAAATTAATTATTTTTTTTGTGGAACTGTTTCTTTAAGATCCTATACTCCATATACCGTATTTTTTGCTTTATAAGACGCATCTAGGTTTTAGAAAATAAGAAAAACATTTCTCATCAGACCGCCAGATCAAGCCTCAGATCAGACCGCCACATCAAACAGTGCTCCAGACTAAAAAAAATAAACAGGAGCCATTGGCTCCTAAACTGAAAAATTTAGGAGCCAAATTACATTTTTAGTCCCCAATTTTAAAAAAATATATAATTAGAATAAAAATTTTTTTTTAAAAGACTTGTAGAAGACGAGACACAAGTCACAGTAGTGAGCCAGCACTACATATAGGAGAATACAGCACCACATACCTATTACATCCAGTGACATCTACTGTCATGTAGACCTTCTCTTTCCTCTTTTCCTCCAACTGACCCAGACCTCCATGACAAATTCTTTCAGCCGCATCTCGTCTCTACAGAGTTATTTACAGACACGTTAGATTTTTCCAATTTTTCCATCAACCCCCCCCCCCCCCAATCCTGGTGTCCCAACAATGTCATCCTGCTGCCATTCCCAATATTGTGCCTGTGGTGCCCCCTAATGCTGCAGGTACTATACTGCTGAAAAAATAGTGACCCCACTATAAATAAAGTCCCTATAGTGTCTACAGCAATAGTGTCTTGTAAATGCCACCTAGAGTGCCCGCAGTAATAATAATAAAACCTTAGATAAATTCCCTCCCCCACAAATAGTAATTCCTCCCCCTCCCCCCAACACACTGTCCACACATAGTAATTCCCCCCCCCCGCACAGTAGTAACTTCCCTTCTAACTGCCCTCATGTAGTAATTTTCTCCCACACTGCCCCCATATAGACATTACTCCACTGCCCCCACAGTAGAAATATGCTCCACAGTAGTAATTTCCCCCCATACTATCCTCTAGTGCCCCCCTTATGGCTAGAAATGTCTTCCAGTGCCCCCCTTGCGGCCAGTAACGTCCCCCAGTGCCCCCCTTACGGCCAGTAACGTTCCCCAGTGCCCCCCTTACGGCCAGTAACGCCCCCAGTGCCCCCTTACGGCCAGTAACGTCCCCCAGTGCCCCCCTTACGGCCAGTAACGTTCCCCAGTGCCCCTACGCTAGCGTCCCCAGTGCCCCTTACGGCCAGTAACGTCCCCAGTGCCCCCCTTACGGCCAGTAACGTCCCCCAGTGCCCCCCTTACGGCCAGTAACGTCCCCAGTGCCCCCTACGCCAGTAACGTCCCCAGTGCCCCCTTACGGCCAATAACGCCCCCAGTGCCCCCTTACGGCCAGTAACGCCCCCAGTGCCCCCTTACAGCCAGTAACGTCCCCCAGTGCCCTCTTATGGCCAGTAATGTCCCCCAGTGCCCCCCTTATGGCCAGTAATGTCCCCCAGTGCCCCACTTATGGCCAGTAATGTTGCTACTTAAAAAGAAAAGCTAAAATCTTATACTCACCTGTGTCCTTTCACTGGCGCTTACTAGCTGCTGGTACGGCCCGGGATGGTGCGATGCAGACGCGCACACCTAACTGTGGTGTGTCCTGGCACAGGCAGGTGCAATATTCAGCTACAGCGTGGCAGTACTGTCGCAAATGGCGACAAGGCTAAAATGTCTTGTCGCCACCTGCAAATTTTAAGGCGCATTGGCAACCATTTTGGTTGCCATCTGGAGCGCTGTCCAACCTTCTGTACTCGCTTTATAAGACGTAATGCCATTTTCCCCCAACTTTTGGGGCGAAAAGTATGTCTTATAAAGCGTAAAATATGGCACTTTCATTTTACATAAAACAGGTGCATGGTCAAGGAAAGTGTCAAGTGCCTCAATTACAGCATCACACATTACACTGATAAGTGCAAAGCTCTTCTGTGGACATCTTTATCTAGTAAGCGAGAAATTTGGGAGGGAATAGTAAATCATAACTTATTATGTTTCATTAAAAAAAGAATACAGTACAGTCAATAAGATAAGTAAAGTTGAGAACGGTTTTGGTGTAGTAGGTACTTTAGTGGGATATACTTCTTTCCCTAGTCTATTCTGTCCTGACACTGGCATAGCGGAGCACTCGCCATTAGAACGGTGACCCCAACCTGTACTCATATATATACCCCAAGCTGACAACACCCCGACACTAAAGGAACCAGATATTTTTTTTCTCCAATGCATTTTGTCAGCATTGGCTCACTAAAGGGGTTTTACCAATTCAGACAATAGGGGCATATCACTAGGATATGCCCCCATTGTCTGATAGGTGCAGATCCCACCTCTGGGACCCACACCTATAATGAGAACGGAGCGGGGAAACAAACGGAGGGTACACTGTGCATGCGCAACCGCCCTTGATTCATTTCTATGGGGCTGCCGAAAAAAGCCGGCTATTTCCGCCTGCCCCATAGAAATGAATGGGAACAGGGGCCGCACGTGTTGTGCTCCCATTCACTTCTATAGGCGCAGCGAGGATCAGCGCTTGGTGGTGGACCGATGCCGGGAAATCCAGGGTCCTCCAGCCACAGCTCTCCCAGCTACGTCTCCGTTGTAGGTGCAGGTCCCAGAGGTGGGACCCGCACCTATCAGACAATGGGGGCATATCCTAGCAAAATTTCTCGCTTTAATCAGTACATAGTAACAAGGTACATGCGTTAAGAATTTCAAAGAGGCTGTGGCAACTTGCCACTGGTTCTGCCTACTCTTTTAAGCAACAGACTCCCCACTCTTGGAGGCTCGACCCCTGGATTAGCCAATCCAAGTTAAAGGGGTTCTCCAGGAAATAAAAAATGAAAATACTTAAATATTACTTTATTATAAATATATTCCGAAATACATTTCATTAGTTATAATGGCTCATTTTGTCTAGGAAGCAATCATTAGTGGAAATAAAATGGCCGCTGTCCTATTAGTACACACAAAACCTGTCCTAATAACACCTCAGGACAAGTTACTTCAGAACACTGAGCTAAAGAGCTGCCTCATCCTCCTCTCTGCTCTACTTGTCAGGGTTATGATCCTGAATACAGATGATAAGATCTTCAGCTGAATCTCTGTAGGAATTTAGTTCATGAGGAGACATGAACTACAGAGAGGATGGACAGGACAGACTGTGGTAATGGAGACTGCATACAAGTGCTGCTGCTCCCCACCTTCTCTTTGTACTTCATGCCTTCTCAAGAACTCCATTCCCACAGATTCAGCTGAAGATCTTATCTGTATTCAGGTTCATAATCCCTGACAAGCAGAGCAGAGAGGAGGATGCAGCAGCTCTTTACCTCAGTGTTCTGAAGTAACTTGTCCAAAGGTGCGATTAGGACAGTATTTGTGTGTACTAATAGGACGACGGCCATTTTATTTCCCCTAATGATTGCCCCCTGAACAAAACGAGCCATTATAACTAATGAAAGGTATTTGGGAATATATTTACATTGAATTAATATTTAAGTATTCTCATTTTTTGAATTCCTGGAGAAGAGAACTTCTTTAAGTGGGGATGTCTCACCAGGTCACATCAGGCCATACAACCGCAGATTTTCATACAGATAAAACGCAACATAATACAGTACTAGCAAAGTGGATGACATTGGACAAATCTCATGTACACTTTGCTTTTTTTTTCCGTGCGGAAACTGAAATGCCGTGCGTATTTAGAATTGTGCAGCATGTCAATTGTTTGTGTGTATTTTACCATTTGCAATGCAAACAAATCTGCAACAAAAACCACAAGTAACACATGTGGATTTTGGTATGGAAACTGTTTTCCAACCCTACACTTGTGTGCAGGTAGCCTAAGGGCTGTTTCGAGTGAGTGAGTCCATTACGGGAATCACGCTCCACGTGTGAGCGTGATACTCTGTTCTGGACTTGTAAGATCATATAGCATTATACTGATTTATAATACCGTGTCCCTCTGCTTGACCTTCACTTCTACAGAATCATACTGACAGCTTTATGTTGATGTGATTCTGTAGAAGTAAGGTCAAGCAGAGGCACACAGCATTATAAATCAGTATAATGCTGTACACTCCTGCAGTCAGAAAGGGAGGATTACGCTTAAACACGGAAAGTAATTGCCGCAATGGACTCGCTGGTTTTCAAACAGCCCTAAGGGTTTGCACAACCGCATTCACATGCAACAGAAAGTTTCTGCGTGGATTTTTGTCTGCAAGTTAGTGTAAACTCCAACATAGAAATAAGTGGCATACTACTAATTTAAAATGGAAATATCAAGGATTAGGTCCATTGAATAACAATAGAAATAATCCTTGTGCGAATCTGCTGGACACACAGCAGCACGTCTGCAGCAAATCCACAGGGTCAGTCTCGGATTTCCGCTGCATAATTAAATTCTGGATTTTAAGCAGACACTGTGAACAAAGCCACACGAACGTAGGAATGGATTGGATGCAGATTTTCATTAAGATTTTGCTGCATTTTTTTTTTTTTTTATTATCTACCACGTTACATGCAGATTTTGTTCTGGATTCCCAACAATGCATTTAACAGGATGAAATCTGCAATGAAAATCCACAGAAAGAATTGACAGTCACTTTAGACCCAGTAAATTTCTGCAACATATAGATGACATTTTTAAAATCCCATTTAGGGTTCATTCACACGACTGTATTCTGTTCTGTGGATAACATGCGGACCCATTCACTTCTATGGAGTGTTCG
This sequence comes from Bufotes viridis, assembly GCA_033119425.1. Taxonomy (NCBI): domain Eukaryota; kingdom Metazoa; phylum Chordata; class Amphibia; order Anura; family Bufonidae; genus Bufotes; species Bufotes viridis. The sequence continues at coordinate 255,178,949 of CM065590.1, forward strand.
CATCCATTGTTCCTTTCCGCGGCCCTACAAAAAATATAGAGCATTTCTTATTCTTGCGGACAATAATAGGCATTTTCTATGAGAGTGATGGCCATTTGTGGTCCGCAAATTGCGGAACACACACGGGCCGGGATACTTGTGTTTTGCGGATTGCTGACCTGCGGACGGCAAAACACATACGGCCGTCTGAATGAGCCCTTCCGGTACTTTGCTGTACTGAATTATGCTGCGGATAAGCTGCATACATATCCATGCGGCAAATCTGCATGTAAGAGGGGAACATGGCCAATGTCCATTTTCTATTATTTTTTTTATTTATTTATATGGTACAGACATACAAACACGAAAAAGCCAAAATACCCATTGCATTTGCCAGACACAGCCTATCATCACGCAGAGGCGGCGTCCTGGCGGGAGGGTGACATGGCTAGAAGGTCCGGGCAGATTTGCTGACTGAGCAGTCAGATTTGACGTCTGCTTGTAAAGGGTGGTCATCAGGTGGCCAGCAGGGCCTAACAGTCCCAAGACCAAGCAGTGGCAACTATTATTGGCTTAGTGGTGAGTGCAAGAACTGCAGGATTTTAGGATTTTTTTTTTTTTTTACACATTTAGGTCATGGAAAATCAAATATAATACCAACAATTCTTTAAACGGGGTTTTCCGGTAATATTAATTTTTAAGCTAGCAATCTGCCTCCTAAAACAGAAGATTCAGATTTACCTGCTCCACACCCTTCTGGTCCTCCTCGCTGCCTCCATGGTCACAAGCGGTGAAGTGGCAACAAGCAGTACGTCACCACCGAAACCAGTCATTGGCTGGAGCGGGGCATGTGACCATGCCCATGCACTATTGGATGTAAAAAGTTCAGGACCGGATGATGGAGAGCGTGGAGCAGGTTAGTAATCTTCTATTTCAGAGGGCGGGCCACAGGCACTTCAATATTAACAGAAGGGGTTCTTGGGGTTTTAATACTGAGTATCAGATTGGCGGGGGTCCGACTCCCAGCCCCTACCCTCCGGGAGTGCTTTAGTCCTCTCTGTACATTGCACATGGCCTAGGCACAGCTGAGATACCAAGCAGAGCCGCTGTCCTTTAAAAGCTGATAGGAACATCCTGGAGAACCCCATTAACAATAGGTTTAACATAAAAACCTGATTTAAACAGAAGGTCATTTTCTGATGACACAGTCCGTCATCGAAGGTCCTTTTGCAGGTCCTGCAAGAAGAAGAAAGAAGACGATACCAGCTCCGCGATCAAGTGGAGGAGGAGAGTTTATTTTTTAACCCCTCCTTGGACATGTTAGCATTCTAAAATCTACAGAACACCGAACCCAAACCCCAAACTTCAGTAAAGAAGTCCGGGTTCGGGTCTGAGCACCACATTCAGTTTTTTTTATCACGCGCGTGCAAAACGCATCGCACTCGTGCGGAAAAACTGAACGCCGCAATCGCAGACAAAACTGACTGAAATTGCGTGCTCGCTCACGCGGGTTACCAGTGACGCGCCCGTGTGAAAGAGGCCTAAGGGTTAATTCACACACCATAAATTTTATACTACAGACAAATTTGCATTTCTTACATAAAGGCTCTGAGGCGGACTTGCATAGGGTAAAATCCGCATGTCTTATATGCGGATTATCCAAATATTTTGTTCTAACAAATTTGTATGTTTTACATATGGATTCGGCGGTGGCCATGTCAGTGGCATGAGATGCATGGTACATGTGAATCCACCCTTAGACAACATTATTTTCACGGGATAACGATTTGGCGGGGGATGTTTGCGGTTACGTTTAGCTCCCTTTAATCTCAGAAGAGTACAAACTGCATAGAACATAAGAACAGGTCATTTCATATCAGCACGAAAGCAGGACAAGACATATTGGTTATCAATAATTAAGACCAGTGCTTGCAGGAGTAACTGGTTAACTGCCTGCTCCATAGAGATGATGGAAGTGTCATTGACGATTCCGTCCCATGGGTTATGGTACTTTCAATCAGCCACGTTTGCTACTTATTTATTATTTAAGTCCTCCCCAACCACAGCTTGCTTTAAAGCGTCCGATTACCTTGTACCTGCTTTGTACAGTATATTTGGGAAGTTTCTAAGAGAGCAATTCTATAATGTATTATTCAATGCCTCTATGATAAAAGATAAAGCGCTGCAGGGAACTGCTAAGCCTTAGACCGATTTCACACAGTGTTTCATCCGTGTTTTTTCATCAGTGATTGTGAGCCAAAACCAGGAGCGCAGGCTACACGGATAAGATGTAATGGAGAGATTTTCTCCCGTTCTGTGATTTTGGCTCACAATCACTGATCAAACACTGACTGTGAAAGCGGCCCTGGGGTTTATCCAGAAGACCCCAAAGAGCGGATCCAAAAAAAACGGACACCGGATGTGTGCACACCGCATCACGGTGCGGAACCACTGACTTCAATGGGCCCACAATCCGCATATTGCAGCCTAATATAGCACATATCTTATCTTTTATGGCTTTGCTGTTGTCCATGTTTCGGGATCTGTGGTTTGCAGTCCGCAAAACAGACTAATTTGTGTGACCGCACCCTTATTCTAGCAGTCAGTGGTTTTCATGATGTGTGAATAAGGCCTTAGGGACCTTTTACAAGGGAAGATGCACAGAGGAATAATTGGGAACTAACTGTTCATTTCCAATAATTGCCCGATTGTCAGGGGCGGAAACAACTTCATTTACATGCAGCAGTCAGCACCTTTGTATGGGGACGAGTGATCGCTACAGTGATCATTCATAGCTTTTGGGCAGCAGATTCTTGTATACACAGGACAATGTCCTGTCGGCCAATGAGGACTTTATGTGCAGCATGAAAGATGTGATCACCCAACAAGCAAGCGTTCTGCTTGTTCATTAGGTGATCGCTGGTACCTCAGCGCAGAAACACGGTCTGTGTGGGAGCGTGATTTCCCGGACTAGACAATGACCTCATAGTATTATAACGATTTATAATGCTGTGTGTCTCTGCCTGACCTCCACTGTAATGATTTATACTCACATAATGCCATCAATTCATTACAGCGGAGGTCAGGCTGGGACACACAGCATTATAAACCATTGTGATGCCGTGACGTCCGGGGGCAGGAGAAGAGTTCACTACAGGAAAACAAACTCCTACATGGAAATTATGGGAACGAGCGTTGATACAAACATTCATCCCCAATAATTGTCCCGATCCTCACCCCATGTAAGTCTGTCGGCAGAATAAAGCAGCTCTCCATAAGGTAGTCATGTCACTGTAATAAAACAGCCTGCAACTGCAGTTGGATTTTCAAGACACTATACGGGCTGATTCACATGATCGTGATCGGCCCAGAAAACCCAGCCCGCATGTCCGCTGCACCTCCAGGGCAGAGCACGGCTTCCCAAACCCAAACTGACCATCAGTGATTTAAGATATTTTGTACTGTACTCCTCATCAGGTAAGTAGAGTACATTAGATCCGCAATCACATACGAACTACCGTAAATTACTATGATGCAGTCGGTTTGGGGATTCGTGGTCAGTCCTGGAGGTGCAGTCGACACACAGACAGTGTTTCCCGGGCTGATTACGATCATGTAAATCAGCCCTAAAGAAAGGAGACATTTCCTACAGCCTCAAATCTTGTTAGCATGGACCTGTGCTGAGTTTTGAGGATCAGACACATGGATCCCTGAAAAAAAACGATGTGTGCAGGGCCTGCATGAGTCAGTGTGCTAGGAGTAAAACACCCATCGGGAGATCTTGCTTTCTCCCCAATACTGACTGGACAGTGTCACATGTCAACGACTAGGGAAAGAAGAGTTATGTCTAATCAAACATTTCCAGGAGGAGTAACAAAGGAACAGCAAATGCAGAACTCTTAAGAATAAAAGCTCTGTAACTGTTACAATAACTGGTGATATGGAATACAAGTAGTTACTAAAACAGACGAACACAAAAGGGGGGTCAGTCAGCACGTCCCTGTATGCAGGTGCACGTAACTGTGGCACATATACATACAAACAAAAAAATATAACAGCACTCTGCAACCAGAACTCTGCCCTGCCTCTAAGATAGAAGCGATAAGAGGTCGTTAGTGTACATTTTGATCAAAAGGTAATAAGCCACTCGCCACGCCAAGGCCGCCTCGTGAGTGGTCCTACTAAAACAGACATGGTCTTTTTTATTTATTTTTTTAAACAGTCTACGGGACATATAACAAATGCGAACTATCAAATTCTTTAAACAATTCACTTTTTTTTTTTAAATACAATATAAAAAGATTATATCATAATTACAGTAGGGATGCAAATGTATAGCGTCATATCTCATCTTCTGTACTTTATTCATATTCATAAAATAGTCCATCGGTACCAGAATAAATATCCTACATCTATTTACTGCAATTCCTGTGAAGTGTAAATCTTCCTCATATACCTGTTTGATGACTATGGTTAAGGGATATATCATAAGGTATATTAGGGCGGTAAGATGTCGCCTCGGTAAACGTCCCTCACACCTATCCTATCCTTCCATACGCTCTAATACATGATGTAGAGATGATATAAGCAAATACAATTGTACTTGGACCTTCTTATAAGTGACATACCTGAACTTAGAAAATGAGAATGACGACGTCTCCTCAACACGCGTTTCGCATTATTGCTTCTTCAGGAGGAGAGGCTTTAGGGGGGTGCCAGGGCATGATTTTAAAGTGGTTGTGGCCTATCATGTGATCAATCTATCGTTACGGCCGTCTCATCGGCGCATGGCCAATCACTGTCCGCCACATAAATGCTACTTCCGCCCTTCCCCTGAGTTCGACGCCAAGAAGGGCAACCTCCCGCACCAAGGTGACACAGGTTGACTTTGTTGGTGTCTCATCTCTTTGGAGACTGGCCGAAGTGCTGTGGCTACTAGACTCACCATGCGCACATAGCCTCATTTATTAACATATTGGGAAAGAACTTCTAAAAAAGACAGTTATTAAAACTGGAAATATAATCTTCAAGTTCATTATAAAAGAAAACCAATAAATATATATCTCTATGGAAGAGATTTAAACCTAATAAAGTGCATTAGTAGTGGTAAAGTGCTGTACATGCTGTAAAAAAAATAGTTTGAATATCCATTAATAATTCATTGTTAGTGCAAAAATTACAATTTTCCATGTGCTTCATCTGGATTAAATACAAAACACACATGATTTCAAACACAAAAATACACAGTGATAAATGATAAATATACAAAAATATAGTGATAGAAAAAAACCCAGTGCTAAATTATCCCATAAATGATTATAATCCAAATCCATTAATCAAATAAGTGATCGCAACCTAAATTAATAAACCACTAATTTTGTAAAAAAAAAAAAAAAAAACATTACGGGAGAAAAATAAAATTTTCCTACAGCTCAGTTCCCCAGTTTGCTTTCTTTCCTTCTTTTCCCTTATCTTAAATCTTTTTTCTTATTAAGACCGCTCTTTTTTGTACACTTCTCCACAATTTCAAAATGGATAAAGACCACTTCCCCCGCCTTTTCTGTTCTCTAGAAATCACAACATAATCTATTAAAGTCATTTAAAAACATATAAAAACCAACACGCTTACACAGAGAAATATCCCCTTATAACAATTCTATTTCTTTAGAGAAAGGCACTAAATCCCAGATTTTCATTTAAACCACTTGGTACAATGGTTCCCAACCTAAAAACCCATTTACTTTCCATCTGGGCCAACGTTTTACCTTTGTCCCGTCCTCTAGACCCTAAATGAACCATATCAATACCTTTGAATCGCAGTAGGTTTGGATTACTGTTGTGGAAGATCTTGAAATGTTTGGCAATTGTTTTTAAACTGTTTACATCATCTTCATCCTTTGCCTTTTCTATATCCCTCACATGTTCTCTAATCCTTTTTCTTAATTCTCTTGTCGTAAGACCCACATATATTTTTTCACATGAACATGTGGCATGATATATTACTCCTTTAGAAGAGCATGAAATATATTCCCTGATCTCATATATTCTTTTCAGCATCTACAAAATTATTGGATCTCTCCATATTTTTGCATGCTTTACACGACCCACCTTTTGTTCGCCAGCTTTCCTTTTTGTTTCCAGTATATAATGGCTATGGACTAGGATGTCCTTTAAGTTTTTTGATCTTCTTGCTGTCCTTAAGGGTCTGTCCGTAATACAGCTCCTTAAATTGATAACCGTTTTTAATATTCCCCAATGTTTATTTAAAATTTCACTTATCTGTTTCCATTGTTTGTTATAGTTCGTTATGAACCTTGTCCCTTGATCTTTCTTCTTTTCAGATGTTTCATTTGGACATAATCATTTTTCCATTGGTTTTTGCCTTGCACTTTCAATTCCATTTTTGATCTGTCTGTTACTGTATCCTCTTTCCTGAATCCGTCTTTTCCGATCACTGACCCGATTTTTGTATTGTGATTCGTAAGAACAAATTCTCTTTAGCCTTAGGAACTGACCTGTAGGAATTCCATTAATTGTCGATCTTGGATGTGCCGAATCAGCATGGAGAAGGGCGTTCACCGCCGTTAGTTTTCTGTAAATGTCAGTCTCAAATTTCCCTTTTTCTCCCACTTTAAACTTCAGATGTAGGAAGTCTATTTCTCACGCTGTCTGAAAAGTGAGTTTAATATTTAGATTATTCATATTAATGACTTACATAAATTTATTCAGGTCCTCTTCCGACCCCTCCCACAAGAATAGAACATCGTCTATATAGCGCATCCAATTATGTACCTTGTCAATTCCTTGAATGTTATCATTATGGAAAACTTCTCTTTCCCAGGCTCTTAAAAAGAGGTTTGCATAAGATGGGGCACAAGTGGCCCCCTTGGCCAATCCTTGGATTTGCAAATATTTGTCTTTGAAGATGAAAAAAAAATTATGTTTTAAGACAAAATCCAACAATTCCAAAATGAAATCATTACATTTCTGCTCCAAATTGTTACCTTTTAAAACTCCTGCCACTGCTCTTAGGCCATCTTCATATCTAATACTTGTATAGAGAGACTTTACATCCAGTGTAACAATCAGCATTTCTTCATCTACTTGGATATTTTCCAATCTATTCAATACTGCTGTTGTATCCTGTATGAATGAAGGTAAGGTTACTACTAGTTGTTTCAAATGGTAGTCAATTAATTTACTTATGTTTACACATAAACCCTCATTACCTGCAACTATAGGCCTCTCCGGTGGATCCAGGCTATTTTTGGAATTATATAAAAAGTTGGAATCTTTGGAAGTGTCACCATCAGCATTTCCTTCACTTTTTTGGAAATCACTAAAAAGTTTATACACTTGTTTTTCATACGTTTCTGAGGGCCAGATCACTATATTTCCTCCCTTATCTGCCTGCTTTATCACTATTCCTTTGACCTTTTTTTTTAAATCCTCCAAGGCTCTGGAGGATTTAAAGAAAGTCAAAGGAATAGTGATAAAGCAGGCAGATAAGGGAGGAAATATAGTGATCTGGCCCTCAGAAATGTATAAAAAACAAGTGTATAAACTTTTTAGAGATAGGATGTGTTACAGAAGTCTGTCTAACAACCCACTTTTATTATTTCAAAGAGAGTTGAATAACATCTTAGACCAGGCACAAGAAGAAAATGTGATTTCCAAAAAAGTTGAGAAAATGCTGATGGTGACCAACTTTTTATATAATTCCAAAAATTCACAAAAATAGCCTGGATCCACCGGAGAGGCCTATAGTTGCAGGTAATGAGGGTTTGTGTGTAAACATAAGTAAATTAATTGACTACCATTTGAAACAACTAGTAGTAACCTTACCTTCATTCATACAGGATACAACAGCAGTATTGAATAGATTGGAAAATATCCAAGTAGATGAGGAAATGCTGATTGTTACACTGGATGTAAAGTCTCTCTATACAAGTATTAGATATGAAGATGGCCTAAGAGCAGTGGCAGGAGTTTTAAAAGGTAACAATTTGGAGCAGAAATGTAATGATTTCATTTTGGAATTGTTGGATTTTGTCTCAAAACATAATTTTTTTCATCTTCAAAGACAAATATTATTTGCAAATCCAAGGAGTAGCCAAGGGGGCCACTTGTGCCCCATCTTATGCAAACCTCTTTTTAGGAGCCTGGGAAAGAGAAGTTTTCTCATAATAACATTCAAGGAATTGACAAGGTACATAATTGGATGCGCTATATAGACGATGTTCTATTCTTGTGGGAGGGGTCAGAAAAGGACCTGAATGAATTTATGTAAGTCATTAATATGAATAATCTAAATATTAAACTCACTTTTCAGACAGCGCGAGAAATAGACTTCCTAGATCTGAAGATTAAAGTGGGGAAACAAGGGAAATTTGAGACTGACATTTACAGAAAACTAACGGCGGTGAACGCCCTTCTCCATGCTGATTTGGCACATCCAAGATCGACAATTAATGGAATTCCTACAGGTCAGTTCCTAAGGCTAAAGAGAATTTGTTCTAAAGAATCACAATACAAAAATCGGGTCAGTGATCGGAAAAGACGGTTTCAGGAAAGAGGATACAGTAACAGACAGATCAAAAATGGAATTTAAAGTGCAAGGCAAAAACCAATGGAAAAATGATTATGTCCAAATGAAACATCTGAAAAGAAGAAAGATCAAGGGACAAGGTTCATAACGAACTATAACAAACAATGGAAACAGATAAGTGAAATTTTAAATAAACATTGGGGAATATTAAAAACGGTTATCAATTTAAGGAGCTGTATTACGGACAGACCCTTAAGGACAGCAAGAAGATCAAAAAACTTAAAGGACATCCTAGTCCATAGCCATTATATACCGGAAACAAAAAGGAAAGCTGGCGAACAAAAGGTGGGTTGTGTAAAGCATGCAAAAATATGGAGAGATCCAATAATTTTGTAGATGCTGAAAAGAATATATGAGATCAGGGAATATATTTCATGCTCTTCTAAAGGAGTAATATATCATGCCACATGTTCATGTGAAAAAATATATGTGGGTCTTACGACAAGAGAATTAAGAAAAGGATTAGAGAACATGTGAGGGATATAGAAAAGGCAAAGGATGAAGATGATGTAAACAGTTTAAAAACAATTGCCAAACATTTCAAGATCTTCCACAACAGTAATCCAAACCTACTGCGATTCAAAGGTATTGATATGGTTCATTTAGGGTCTAGAGGACGGGACAAAGGTAAAACGTTGGCCCAGATGGAAAGTAAATGGGTTTTTAGGTTGGGAACCATTGTACCAAGTGGTTTAAATGAAAATCCGGGATTTAGTGCCTTTCTCTAAAGAAATAGAATTGTTATAATAAGGTGATATTTCTCTGTGTAAGCGTGTTGGTTTTTATATGTTTTTAAATGACTAATAGATTATGTTGTGATTTCTAGAGAACAGAAAAGGCGGGGGAAGTGGTCTTGATCCATTTTGAAATTGTGGAGAAGTGTACAAAAAAGAGCGGTCTTAATAAGAAAAAAGATTTAAGATAAGGGAAAAGAAGGAAAGAAAGCAAACTGGGGAACTGAGCTGTAGGAATTCCATTAAAATGTTATTTTTTACAAAATTGGTGATTTATTAATTTAGGTTGCGATCACTTATTAGATTAATGGATTTGGATTATAATCACTTATGGAATAATGTATCACTGGGTTTTTTATCACTATATTTTTGTATATTTATCATTTATCACTGTGTATTTTTGTGTTTGAAATCATGTGTGTTTTGTATTTAATCCAGATGAAGCACATGGAAAATTGTAATTTTTGCATTTGCACTAACAATGAATTATTAATGGATATTCAAACTATTTTTTTTACAGCATGTACAGCACTTTACCACTACTAATGCACTTTATTAGGTTTAAATCTCTTCCATAGAGATATTCTTTTTATAATGGACTTGAAGATTATATTTCCAGTTTTAATAACTGTCTTTTTTAGAAGTTCTTTCCCAATATGTTAATAAATGAGGCTATGTGCGCATGGTGAGTCTAGTAGCCACAGCACTTCGGCCAGTCTCCAAAGAGATGAGACACCAACAAAGTCAACCTGTGTCACCTTGGCGCGGGAGGTTGCCCTTCTTGGTGTCGAACTCAGGGGAAGGGCGGAAGTAGCATTTATGTGGCGGACAGTGATTGGCCATGCGCCGATGAGACGGCCGTAACAATAGATTGATCACATGATAGGCCACAACCACTTTAAAATCATGCCCCGGCACCCCCCTAGAGCCTCTCCTCCTGAAAAAGCAATAATGTGAAACGCGTGTTGAGGAGACGTCGTCATTCTCATTTTCTAAGTTCAGGTATGTCACTTATAAGAAGGTCCAAGTACAACTGTATTTGCTTATATCATCTCTACATCATGTATTAGAGCGTATGGAAGGAAAGGTGTGAGGGACGTTTACCGAGGCGACATCTTACCGCCCTAATATACCTTATGATATATCCCTTAACCATAGTCATCAAACAGGTATATGAGGAAGATTTACACTTCACAGGAATTGCAGTAAATAGATGTAGGATATTTATTATTTATTCTGGTACCGATGGACTATTTTATGAATATGAATTAAGTACAGAAGATGAGATATGACGCTATACATTTGCATCCCCACTGTAATTATGATCTTTTTATATTGTATTGAATAAAAAGTGAATTGTTTAAGGAACTTGATAGTACTCATTTGTTTTCGGATTTATAGTTTTTAATTGAGTATTCCGGTCAGGTGTAGATTTAGTCACATTGTGGATCTAATATAGTGTGTGTCCCCTAAGAACAGTTAAAAATAAAAATAAAAAAAAGGAATGCAATTGGGGGGGGGGGGTGTATGAAAACTGTCCGTTGTCCATAGCAACCAGTGACAGCACAGCATTCAATTCTTTTAAGGCTCTTGACAAATGAAAGCTGAGCTGTTATTGGAAACTATGTGGTAGTTTTTAGACAGTTGTCATAAACCTACTAAATTAGAAGGGAATGTCCAAATCTTTAATACAGATTACCTATTCTCAGGATAGTTCATCAATATTAGGGTCTATTCACACCACCGTAAACTGACGGTGCCACAAATGACGGTTCCACAATGTACGGACACTGGCAGTGTGAATCCCGTATCACGGATGCCCATTAACTTGAAAGGGTCCGCAATGGGCACAGTGCGGAGGCACGGATGGGAGGCACTTCCGTGGGCCTTTTGGTGTATGCCTCCGCACTGCAAAAGATTGGGATATCCTATCTTTTGCCATATATTGACGATCACAGACCCATTCAAGTGAATAGGTCTGTGCCGCACTGTGGGCTGCAATTTGTGGCACGTGTATTACATTCATGTGAATGTACTACTAGATCAAGCTATGCAGTTCCAGCACCAGAGCTACTCCCGAACAGCCTGGATGTTGGATCCCCACCGATTTAATATTGATGCCCTATCCAGTGGAAGGGCCATCATTCTAAAAACCCTGGAGAACCGCTTTAAGGGCTCATGCACACAAACGTGGGCCGGCCATGGTCGTATTCCGGCCCGCAATACACGGGCACCGGCCGTGTGCATCCCGCATCCATGTACTTGAATTGGTCCGCGATCCGGGAGATGCAGTGCGGAAGGATGGAGCGGAACCCCACGGAAGCACTGCAGAGTGCTTCCGTGGTGTTTCTGGCCGTGCCTCCGCACCGCAAAAAAGTGATGTATACACTACTTTTTTGCGCAAAGGACGGGTCACGGACCCATTCAAGTTGAATGGGTCTGGATCTGTCTGCCGCACGGATGTTGCCTGTGGTCCCCAATGCATGGAACGGCTGGCACACATTCGTGTGCATGAGCCCCAAAAATGATAACCAACCCTCAGGATAGGTCAGCAATATCAGATCGCGAGCGTCCGACTTCCAGCACCCCTGCCGATCAGCTGTTTTCTCTGATGCGCTGGTAAACCACAGCTCCATAAAGGTTGTGTCTGGATACTGCAGCGCTGCTCCTGGGATGGGTTGGGGGGGCCACAGTTTAAATATAGCATAAAGAATCCATGGACAAAACATAATTCGGATGGTACAAATTAGTACCAATATAGATAGTGTAATCTGCAGCAAATCCAGATCAGTTTTATGTCAATGTGATCGGTCAGGGTTCCTTGAAATATTTGACAATGGGCTGATATAGTCATCATGGCAACGTTAAAGGGGTTCTCTGGGAATGATTTAAAATGGCCACCAGCAACCTATCCTAGAATGTGAGCAGGACTGGTTGCAGAGTTGCCTGGGGGGTGAGAAGGCAGGGCCTCACTATACACTGCTCTATGATAGATGGAAATGATGCGATCCTGCCTATGATATGTCATCATGGCTGAGCAGCCTGACAGGAAAACTCTCCAATATATAGTATATGTAAATCCCAGAGTGTAGTGTGAATTGAGGTCTCGAACCTCTCCAATATGTAGTAAATGTAAATCCCAGAGTGTAGTGTGAATTGAGGTCTCGAACCTTCTCCCTCCCCCCCCCCCCTCCCCTCATTCTAGGACAGGTTCTGGCGACAACCTCAATCCCTTTAAGAACAAAAGCTGTGACAATCATGTAAACCGATCCTTAGAGCTTGTTCGGGTCCAACCACAGTCAGGTCTCCGCATGCGGATTTGGAAGGCAAAAATCAGGCATGCAATATAAAAGGAGAGAAAGTATAATGACCAGACACTTTTTTTTTTTTTTTTTATTCGCTCCTGGTTCTGGCCTTCAAACTGCATGCAGAAACCTGAGCGTGTGGCTGTACCCTTAGAATGAAGATAGCACACAGGCCAATAGAAGTGGTTCTATTCACACTATTGTTTTTTTCGGCATAGGCAAGAAACTCTGGGCATATCCTATTCTGGAACTGGAGACCATTGTCTCAGAAGATCACCAGGTCTATGCGGACATATGGACCTCGATGCCACATGAAAAACTGTCCACGTGTTGGGGCTACAAGACAGACGACTCAGTGCGGATGTGTGAATAAGACCTAACCTTCAGTCAGTCCACAAAGTTACAGTATAATGAAGATTAGAGCCTCATGTGAAAACACAGTGGGGCAGATACTGGTACAACGGGAAAGAGGAGGAAATCCCCATAGTAACCAATCACATCACGGATTTCATTTTCTAAAGGGTCGCTGAAAAAAGAGAATAGCATCTGATTAGATGTCACAGGTAAGCATGACCGTCCCTTTGCACGAAGTCCTTTTTTATCATCGCTTCAGAAACCAATAAGGAAAAAAATAAATAAATATAATCAAAAATAGAGCAGCAATAGAGTAAATAAACACCTTGTTTTTCATTTGATTTTGGAGTGCTGCTCTATTTTTGATTATACTATTGGAACTGGCTATTCCGGTGAGCCTGCACCCACCTTACCTGCAGAGCCTGTGCTGTTACTTCTTTTCAATAAATATATATATATATTTTATTTTTTAAATCACACCACTGCATTCACTAAGGGTTCGGCTACATGGTCATCGTGGCTGCACAACAGGTCACCCTCTGAGGGTATGGCTATACTCGCAGGAGTTCGGCTACACAGCCATCATGGTCTGGCATAGCTCACTCTCTGAGGGTATGTTTCTACCTGTAAGGGTTCGGCTACATGGCCATCATGGTCAGGCATAGCTCACTCTCTGAGGGTATGTTTCTACCTGTAAGGGTTCGGCTACATGGCCATCATGGTCAGGCATAGCTCACTCCCTGAGGGTATGTTTCTACTTGTAAGGGTTCGGCTACATGGCCATCATGGTCAGGCATAGCTCACTCCCTGAGGGTATGTTTCTACCTGTAAGGGTTCAGCTACACGGCCATCATGGTCCGGCATAGCCCACTCTCTGAGGGTATGTTTCTACCTGTAAGGGTTCGGCTACACGGCCATCATGGTCCGGCATAGCTCACTCTCTGAGGGTATGTTTCTACCTGTAAGGGTTCAGCTACACGGCCATCATGGTCCGGCATAGCCCACTCTCTGAGGGTATGTTTCTACCTGTAAGGGTTCGGCTACACGGCCATCATGGTCCGGCACAGCTCACTCTCTGAGGGTATGTTTCTACCTGTAAGGGTTCGGCTACATGGCCATCATGGTCAGGCATAGCTCACTCTCTGAGGGTATGTTTCTACCTGTAAGGGTTCGGCTACATGGCCATCATGGTCAGGCATAGCTCACTCTCTGAGGGTATGTTTCTACCTGTAAGGGTTCAGCTACACAGCCATCATGGTCCGGCATAGCTCACTCTCTGAGGGTACGTCTCTACCTGTAAGGGTTTGTCTATAAAGCCATCCTGTATGGGTGACAGCTCACTCTCTGAAGGGTATGTCTGTATTTGTAATGGTTCAGCTACATGGTCATGCTGGTGGGACGACAGCTCACCCTCCGCGGGTATGTCTGTACTTGTAAGGGTTCGACTACACGGCCATGCTGGACGGGCAACAGCTCACCCTCTGAGGGTATGTCTGTACTTGTAAGGGTTCAGCTACACGGCCATCATGGTCTGGCATAGCTCACTCTCTGACCCTGGGTTCACACCTGAGCGTTTCTGAGATGCGCGTTTTAGTCGCGCGTATTACAACGCGTTTTTGCAAATAGGAAACGCGACTCTGGAGACCAATTGAAAAAGGCATATCTACACTCTAACGCGTGTTAAACGCGCGTTCCCATTGAAGTCTATGGGTGCAAACGCGCGACAAAACGCCCCAAAGAAGCTCAAGAACTTCTTTGAGCGTAGGGCGTTTTACAGCCCGTTCAAACGCGCTGTAAAACCCTCAGGTGAGAACCATGCCCACAGGGAAACATGAGTTTTCTCCTGCTGAGCGTTTTACAGCGCGTTCGAACGCGCTGTAAAACGCGCAACTGTGAACTGAGGGTATGTCTCTACCTGTAAGGGTTCGGCTACACAGCCATCATGGTCCGGCATAGCTCACTCTCTGAGGGTATGTTTCTACCTGTAAGGGTTCGGCTACATGGCCATCATGGTCTGGCATAGCTCACTCTCTGAGGGTATGTTTCTACCTGTAAGGGTTCGGCTACATGGCCATCATGGTCAGGCATAGCTCACTCTCTGAGGGTATGTCTCTACCTTTAAGAATTTAGCGGCATGGCCACCTTGGCGCCCAAGGATCACAGTGTAGCGATGCTAGTATAAAAATGAATGGGGTCACAGCATGACTCACACGCTCGTCACGACCTGAAAACCACAAAAAAATCCAGCAATGATCCCATCTATGTTCACACGATTCCACAGTGATCCTTGAGCGCAACAGCTGTCTCGTGACCAAGATAGCCATGTAGCCAAACCCTTACAAGTACAGACATGCCCTTAGAGGGCGAGGTAGGCTCTGGTCCTGAGGGCACGCATATTTACTGATGCTTTCAGAGTCAGAGGGCCTCATCTGTCAAAACGGAAAACTGTTGTAGTTGCCCATAGCAACCAATCAGAGCTCCCCTTTTATTTCTTAAAGTGTTCTGAAAAAATGAAATGTGAGCTCTGATTGGTTGCTGTGGGAACTACTGCGGTTTTCCTGTTAAACAGTCTTGATGAATGTTGGTGTTTGGCGATTTTGGTCAAAACCAGGAGCAGGTCCAAACCAGAACCACACCTTACCTCTGTGTAGCCCCCGCTGCTGGTGTTTGCCCACAATCACTGATCAAACACTGACAGTGTGAATGCCGCTTGTATGTTCAGAGTATTTTAATTTTTTTTTCCTGAAGTGTTTTCGTGAAGATTTTTATTCCTGGCCATTTTTTGTGGGAGTTGTGGAGATGGAATCCGAGTCCAGAATGGACAGGTCACTTCTTTTTCCTGCAGTTTTTAAATCACCAGTGGGGAAGAAGGAAGCAACAAAACTGACACATGGGTTCCCCACCGAAAACCACCGGGAGGATCGGCATGCATTTCTGGTGCTTATGTTGAAGCAGAATCCACGCCAAAGATCCTGTGTGAACATAACCTTACAAGCGTACCTGAGTTCACAGGGAGACGCCGTAGATCTCATCGCCTACTCCTTCAAGCAGAATTACTTACGCACTGTATTTCTGCTCCTTCTAAGGCATCCAAGGCCTTGTCGCCCATAGCAACAGCTTCTTTAATGTCAGAAAGTGCCTTAGGACGCTACAGGCAACAAGACCACCTGGCTCAGACACGGGGCACAATACACGGGTGTACACCTGCACCAGATCAAGGTCTAGAAACGAAAAGCTTGGCCGTCTGTAGATCTCTGGGGGGAGAGAACACGTCCTGACAAAAACTCAGCAACCAATCAGACTCCAGATTAGAAAATGACAGCATTCGGTTGCTATGGGCGACAACGCCACTTTTACTGTCTCACACATAAGAAGACAACACAGTCCTAACGAGGGAAATAATAAAGCGCCGTCTACTTGCCAGCTACAGAATGAAAACCACGTGTCAATGACAGTATGGCCACCAGCGGGGAGGTTGCTCATAGCAACCAGTCAGCTGCCACCAGTGCAGGCTGGAGAACAATCTGTCATTTGGTTGCTATTGGCAACACCTCCACTTTGTCTGTGCACTCAGGAAGTGTGTAGCCCAGGTGTGATGGTGCTGGGTACACCTGCAGCCCCCTCCTCAGCGGCCTACCATGCATTTCTATGCTCCCAGGGCAGAAAGTGACAGTGGCCGCTGCAGCCCCCACACCTGTAACGTGTCACACCGACAGACTGGGCGCCCAGGCCCCTGCATAACACCAGAGGCCTAACTGCCCCCAGCAGAGCATCACTGACAGCCCCCAGCCCTGCAGCCATTATCTAGGCCTGGACGCAGCCTGCGGCTGTGGTACTGCTCGGCCGGCGTCCCCCCGCAGCGCCACATCTTTCCCGCCGCATCGCCGTCCGGTACAGCAGCCTCCTCCTCCATCCACTGCCTCCCTCCCCGGCCACATCCAGACAAAAGCCGCCGCGGCCGCCCGGGCCCTGCACCCGCTCCCCGGCCGCCGGCCTCCCGCTCTTCACCGCGGCCCTCCCCGCCACCGCTCCGAGCCCGGCCCGGGAGAGACGGCGGCTGCGAGGGACGGCTCAGGCAAATAAAAACACTCACCGCATGAATTTTCTTGTCTCGCAGAACCAAGATGGCTGTGTTTCCAACCCGGAGGATGCTGGGTGGGTGACCTTTCCCCTTTGACCCTCCGCCGTGACCCGCTCTCCTTCTCCTCCCTCCCTGACAACGGCAGCTGGTAACCAGGAAGCGGCCCGGGCCTAGCTGGGGGGATCGGCCTGCTCGTTCGGGGACTGCGCTCCTCTCCGGTGCTCTGGGATCCCCCTCCTTCCTGTGAGTGCTGGCGGGGGGAGGGAGGAAGAGGAGGAAGCTGCCGTTTTGGCGGCTTCATTCACATCCCAGGCCAGAGAGGAGGAAGCTGCGCTGGTGCCTGTATGTGGAGCACTATGTCTCCCTGCAGCCATGTACTAGCCGTGCCCACACTGCCACCTCCAGCACAGGGCACCAGTGCCCCTCTCCCTTCACACCTCTGCACCCCAGTGCCCGCTCTCCCTTCACACCTCTGCACCCCAGTGCCGCTCTCCCTTCACACCTCTGCACCCCAGCGCCCCTCTCCCGTCACACCTCTGCACCCCAGTGCCCCTCTCCCTTCACACCTCTGCACCCCAGTGCCGCTCTCCCTCACCCCAGCCCCTCCCTTCACTCCTCTGCACCCCAGTGCCCCTCTCCCTTCACTCCTCTGCACCCCAGTGCCCCTCTCCCTTCACACCTCTGCACCCCAGTGCCCCTCTCTCCCTTTCACTCCTCTGCACCCCAGTGCCCCTCTCCCTTCACTCCTCTGCACCCCAGTGCCCCTCTCCCTTCACACCTCTGCACCCCAGTGCCCCTCTCCCTTCACACCTCTGCACCCCAGCGCCCTCTCCCTTCACTCCTCTGCACCCCAGTGCCCCTCTCCCTTCACTCCTCTGCACCCCAGTGCCCCTCTCCCTTCACACCTCTGCACCCCAGTGCCCCTCTCCCTTCACACCTCTGCACCCCAGTGCCCCTCTCCCTTCACTCCTCTGCACCCCAGTGCCCCTCTCCCTTCACTCCTCTGCACCCCAGTGCCCCTCTCCCTTCACACCTCTGCACCCCAGTGCCCCTCTCCCTTCACACCTCTGCACCCCAGTGCCCTCTCCCTTCACTCCTCTGCACCCCAGCGCCCCTCTCCCTTCACACCTCTGCACCCCAGTGCCCCTCTCCCTTCACACCCCAGTGCCGCTCTCCCTTCACACCTCTGCACCCCAGTGCCGCTCTCCCTTCACTCCTCTGCACCCCAGTGCCCCTCTCCCTTCACACCTCTGCATCCCAGTGCCCCTCTCCCTTCACACCTCTGCATCCCAGTGCCCCTCTCCCTTCACACCTCTGCATCCCAGCGCCCCTCTCCCTTCACACCTCTGCACCCCAGTGCCGCTCTCCCTTCACACCTCTGCACCCCAGTGCCCCTCTCCCTTCACTCCACAGTCTGAGCATCTGTCAGCATGATCAACCCTATTAGACCAGGAGTGCCACATGATAGGGTTGATCATGCTTAGTGAAAGGACTCCTCTTCATGGTCCTGTTTTAGTAAAATCAGGTTAAAGAGGTTATCTCACTTGAGCAAATAACATTTATCATGTAGAGGAAGTTAATACAAAGCACTTACTAATGTATTGTGATTGTCCATATTGCTTCCTTTACTGGCTGGATTCATGTTCCCATCACATTATACACTGTTCGTTTCCATGGTTACGATCACCCTGCAATCCATCAGTGGTGGTCATGCTTGCACATTATAGGAAAAAGCAGTGGCCAGGACTGTGGGAGCACACATACGCTACTGCTTTTTCCTATAGTGTGCAAGCATGACCACCACTGATGGATTGCAGGGTGGTCTATAACCATGGAAACGAGCAGTGTATAATGTGATGGGAACATGAATCCAGCCAGGAAAGGAGACAATATGGACAATCACAATACATTAGTAAGTGCCTTGTATTAACTTTTTCTACATGATAAATGCTATTTGCCGAAGTGAGACAACTCATTTAATATACTAATTAGGTATGCTCAACCTGCGGCCCTTCAGCTGTTGTAAAACTACAACTCCCACCATGCCCTGCTGTAGGCTGATAGCTGTAAGCTTTTTGCAACAGCTGGAGGGCCACATGTTGAGCATGCCTGTACTAATGCATACCTCCCAACTTTTGAAAATCACAAAGAGGAACCATATCAGCTACTGCAAATTTTTAAATGCTAAGCCACACTTTTAACTCCACCCATTGCATATATGTACACGCCCAGTCCTTAGTGCCCCCACACAGTAGTTAAAGGAGTTATCCAAGACTATAAAAATGTCCTCCATATGCCAGGCCCCTCACAATGAATATACTTACCTGGCTCCCCGCACCCCCGCTGCTGCTTCTCCCCGTGCGCAGATGAAAACATCCAGTGTCGAGGGGGGAGAAGCCAATGGCAGGCAGGCAGGGGGATGAGCCTCCCGATCATCACCCGCGAAGCTAGGGAGGATCGGACCCTTCCCCGCTCCCCCGACACCGGATGTTTTCATCTGCGCACGGGGAGAAGCAGCTGTGGCGGTGCGGGGACCAGGAGAGGCGCAGGGAGCCAGGTAAGTATATACATTGTGAGGGGTCCGGCCTATGGGGGAGCTTTTTATTGTCTCGGATAACCCCTTTAACCTCTTGCCGACCGCCTCACGCAGGATTGCGTCCTGCGGGCGGTCGGTCTGTTCCTCTTTGACGCGCCCGCGCGTCATCTCGCGAGAGGCGAGATTTCCTGTGAACGCGCGCGCGCTCACAGGATCACGTCGGGAGAAGGTAGCTACAGCCTGCCAGCGCTGATCGTGCGCTGGCAGGCTGTAGAAGTTAAAGATGGCATATCAGACGCTGTTTTGTTAACAGCGCCTGATATGCTTGCTGATCGTTCCTTTGGTGGTCCCTTTGCTTGGGACCACCAAAGAAACTTTTGTAAGTGCACCAAAACACCACACAGACCCCCCACCCATCCACTCCCACCCCCGTCACTGATTAACCCCTGATTAACCCCTGATTAACCCCCGATCACCCCATGTCACCCCCTGACACTAATTACCCCCTGTAAGACTCATTCAGACGTCCGTATGTGTTTTATGGATCCATGGATCCACGGATCCGCAAAACACGGACACCAGCAATGTGCTTTCCGCATTTTGCGGATCCGCACATTGCCAGAACTATATAGAAAATGCCTTTTCTTGTCCGCAATTGCGGACAAGAATAGGACATGCTCTATCTTTTATGGAGCTGCGGCCGGATGTTTGGGGGCCGAAACCCGAAGTTTGCGGCCGCAGCTCCAGCAATGCTGATGCGGCGAGCGCATAGTGTGCTCTCCGCATCACCGCCAGCCCCATTCACACTGAATGGGTCCGCATCTATTCCGCAGAATTTTTGCGGACGTGTGAATGGGGCCTTACTACTTTTTTTTTTGCACATTTTTTGGCAGAGATTTATTCATCCACATTGATCGATGCGAATGAGGAAATCTGTGCCGTTTTGGGTTTTTTTGCATATTTTAGTAGAGATTTTTTCATCCACATTGATTGATGCGAATGAAAAATCTGTGCCGCTCATTTTTTTTTCTTTTCAGCCCAGAGGCTGAACGGAAAAATCTCATTACCCGTATGCTCAATATAAGGAGAATCGCAGAAACTCCTAATGCTGGCCATACGTGTAATGACTGCGGAGACCCTCAAATGCCAGGGCAGTACAAAAACCCCACATGTGACCCCATTTTAGAAAGAAGACACCCCAAGGTATTCCGTGAGGGGTATGGTGAGTTCATGTAAAATATTATTTTTTGTCACAAGTTAGTGGAATATGAGACTGTAAAAAAAAAATCAATTTCCGCTAACTTGTGCCAAATTTTTTTTTCTGTGAACTCGCCATGCCCTCACGGATTACCTTGGGGTGTCTTCTTTCCACAATGGGGTCACATGTGGGGTATTTATACTGCCCTGGCATTTTAGGGGTCCTAAAGTGTGAGAATCCAAATGCGTAAAAATGCCCTGTGAAATTCTAAAGGTACTCATTGGTTTTAGGCCCCTTTGCGATCTGGCTGCAAAGTATCACTATGTGGTATCGCCGCATCAGGAGAAGTAGGGCAAGCTTAGGGTGTATTTACATATACCCATACTGTGTGTGAGAAATATCACTGTAAACGACAACTTTTTAAATTTTTTTATTCAAAGTTGTCAATTTACAGAGATATTTCTCTCACCCAGCATGGGTATATGTAAAAATACACCCCAAAACACATTGCCCTACTTCTCCTGAGTACGGCGATACCACATGAGTGACACTTTTTGCAGCCCGGGTGCGCAAAGGGGCCCAAATTCCAACGAGTACCTTTAGGTTTTATATGGCTGCTCACAATTTAGCCCCACCCAAAATGCCAGAACAGTACAAACACCTCACAAATGACCTCATTTTGAAAGAAGACACCCTAAGGTACTCGCTGAGGGGCATAGTGAGTCCATGAAAATTTTACTTTTTGTCAAAAGTTAGCAGAAAGGTAGACTTTATGAGAAAAACAATAAAAATCAATTTCCGCTAACTTGTGCCAAAAAAATCTTCTATGAACTCGCCATGCCCCTCACAGAATACCTTGGGGTGTCTTCTTTCCAAAATGGGGTCACATGTGGGGTATTTATACTGCCCTGGCATTTTAGGGGCCCTAAAGCGTGAGAAGAAAAATGCGTAAAAATGCCCTCCTAAAAGGTACTCATTGGTTTTAGGGTCCTTTGCGATCTTGGCTGCAAAAGTGTCACTCATGTGGTATCGCCGTACTCAGGAGAAGTAGGGCAATGTGTTTGGGGTGTATTTTACATATACCTATACTTTGTGTGAGAAATATCTCTGTAAATTGACAACTTTGAATAAAAAATGTAAAAAGTTGTCGCTTACAGCAATATTTCTCAAACGCAGCATGGGTATATGTAAAAATACACCCCAAAACACATTGCCCTACTTCTCCTGAGTTCGGCGATACCACATGAGTGACACTTTTTGCAGCCAAGATGCGCAAAGGGGCCCTAAAACCAATGAGTACCTTTAGGATTTCACAGGCCATTTTTACGCATTTGGATTCTCACGCTTTAGGGGCCCCTAAAATGCCAGGGCAGTATAAATACCCCACATGTGACCCCATTTTGGAAAGAAGACACCCCAAGGTATTCCGTGAGGGGCATGGCGAGTTCACAGAATTTTTATTTTTTGGCACAAGTTAGCGGAAATTGATATATATTTTTTTTTTATTTTGTTTTTTACAAAGTCTCATATTCCACTAACTTGTGACAAAAATAAAATTTTACATGAACTCACCATACCCCTCACGGAATACCTTGGGGTGTCTTCTTCCAAAATGGGGTCACATGTGGGGTATTTATACTGTCCTGGCATTTTAGGGGCCCCTAAAGCGTGAGAAGAAGTCTGGAATCCAAATGCGTAAAAATGCTCTCAGAAATCCTAAAGGTACTCATTGTTTTAGGGCCTTTGTACTAGGCTGCAAAAAGTACACACATGGGATCGCTGCACTAGAGAAGTAGGGCAATGTGCTTGGGGTGTATTTTTATATATACCATACTGTGTGTGAAAATATCTCTGTAAACGACAACTTTTAAAAATTTTATACAAAGTTGTCAGTTTACAGAGATATTTCTCTCACCCAACATGGGTATATGTAAAAATACACCCCAAAACACATTGCCCTACTTCTCCTGAGTACGGCGATACCACATAAGTGACACTTTTTGCAGCCTGGGTGCGCAAAGGGGCCCAAATTCCAACGAGTACCTTTAGGTTTTACATGGCGGCTCACAATTTAGCCCCGCCTAAAATGCCAGAACAGTAAACACACCCCACAAATGACCCTTTCGGAAAGTAGACACCCTAAGGTATTCACTGAGGGGCATAGTGAGTCTGTCTGAGATTTCTTTTTTTTTGCCAGAAGTTAGCAGAAATTGACACTTTTTTTTTTTTTTCTCAGAAAGTGTCATTTTCCGCTAACTTGTGAAAAAAATGAAATGATACATGAACTCACCATGCCCCTCCGCGAATACTTTGGGGTGTCTTCTTCTAAAATGGTGTGATTTGGGGGTATTTATACTTTCCTGACATTCTAGCACCTGAAGAAACATGACAGGTGCTCAGAAAGTCAGAGCTGCTTCAAAATGCAGAAATTCACTTTTTTGCACCATAGTTTGTAAACGCTATAACTCTTTACCCAAACCAATAAATATACACTTATTGGACTTTTTTTATCAAAGACATGTAGAACAATAAATTTAGAGAAAAATTTATATAGAAATGTAGTTTTTTTTGAAAAATTTTACAACAGAAAGTGAAAAATGTCATTTTTTTGCAAAAATATCGTTAAATTTGTATTAATGGCAAAAAAAGTAAAAATGTCAGCAACAATGAAATACCACCAAATGAAAGCTCTATTAGTGAGAAGAATAGGAGGTAAAATTCATTTCGGTGGTAAGTTGTATGACGGAGCAATAAACGGTGAAAGTAGTGTAGTGCAGAATTGTAAAAAGTGGCCTGGTCATTAAGGGTTTTTAAGCTAGGGGGGCTTAAGTGGTTAATGCCCACATTGTGCTTTTTCCACTGTAGATATGTCCATATTGTGTCCCCACAGTAGTGACACCTCTGTTAATAAAATAAAAGACTGCATACTTCTCCTACACAGCCCAGCAGCACAAAGTGCCTGCTAGTGAGTGCCGGCAGTCCAGTTTAATGGTGGAGCAAAGAGCTGAGCGCTCCCTGTTTTACTATTGCAATCGACTGCCTCTGCATCCTAAGGATGCAGAGACAGCTGAGAGCAGGACATACCTCAGCCCTCCCAGGGCCATGGGCACAGCCACTGAAATCTGGGACGTTGGAAGGTATGGCTAAGGACGTGTTCAGCGCACTAAGAGGCAGGTCTAGTCCTTGGAGCTCTTTCTCCACTGCCATTCCCCCTATATCACACCTGTTCCCTTGAGTAACAGGGTCAGGTATCTTCATTGTCTTTCTGCCTAGCCCTGGTATTCTGCACATGGGCTAGTGAATGTTCAGTCAGCGCATGCGCAGTACATCAAAGTTGGCTTTCCCTGACGCTGAGAACTGAACGTCATCGGCGCATGCAGGTCTAAGCCATCGGGGAAAGCTGACTGAGTGGTACTGCACATGCACCGATTGAACATTCTGTATGATCAACCCTAACAGGCCTGCTTTAATAGGGTTGATCATGCTGACAGATGCTCTTTAATACGACAGGTCCATATGTCTGCATATTCTCCAGTGGTGTCCAGGTCTGTGTTCCATGACCACAATAGTACATGCTCCGAGATTTTCTTACAGGTGTGAATAGCACCACTTCTGTGGGTCCATGGACAGTACACAGACATAAATTACATGTGAATGAGGGCAGAACTGAACCATTCTTGACAGGGCACCAAAGGACAGAATGGTATTGCTGTATGCTTCTTTCTCCATTTCATCAACCCAATCGCGGCATGTCTTCTAGTGTTAGACATGGGGTCAGGGTGTTCCTTTTCTCAAACAGTAGTGCTGATGATGGTTTTGGTCCTGAATGAGATTAGCTGCACCCCTGACCTTGTTCCCAACAGCTGCATGGCATGTTTCCTTCTTCCCCATTTTCCTTTCGTTGTCTGCTTTTTACTAAATACATTGAGCAAAAATATAAACACAACACTTTCGGTTTTGCTCCCATTTTGAATGAGTTGAACTCAAAGATCTGAAACATTTTCTACATACACAAAAGACCCATTACTCTCAAATATTGTTCACAAATCTGTCTAAATCTGTGTTAGTGAGCACTTCTCCTTTGCCGAGATAACCCATCCCACCTCACAGGTGTGACATATCAGGGTGCTGATTAGACAGCATGAATATTGCAGAGGAGTGCCTTAGACTGCCCACAATAAAAGGCCACTCTGAAATGTGTAGTTTGATCACACAGCACAATACCACAGATGTCGCAATGTTTGAGGGAGCTTGCAATTGGCATGCTGACTGCAGGAATGTCTACCAGAGCTGTTGCCCGTGCAATGAATGTTCATGTCTCTACCATAAGGCGTTAGAGAATTTGGCAGTACATCCAACCGGCAGACCGTGTGTAACCACACCAGCCCAGGACCTCCACATCCAGCATCCTGTCTGCCATCTGCCCTGAACAGTGAAAACCGGGACTCATCCGTGAACAGAACGCCTCTCCAACGTGCAAAAGGCTATTGAATGTGAGCATTTGTCCACTCAAGTCGGTTACAATGACGAACTGCAGTCACATCCAGACCCCAATGAGGACGACGAGCATGCAGATAAGCTTCCCTGAGGCGGTTTCTGACAGTTTGTGCAGAAATTCTTTTGTTATGCAAACCGATTGTTGCTGCAGCTGTACGAGTGGCTGGTCTCAGACGATCATGGAGGTGAACATGCTGGATGTGGGGGTCCTGGGCTGGTGTGGTTACACGTTGTCTGCGGTTGTGAGGCCGGTTGGATGTACTGCCAAATTCTCTGAAACGCCTTTGGAGATGGCTTATGGTGGAGACATGAACATTCATTGCACGGGCAACAGCTCTGGTAGTCATTCCTGCAGTCAGTGTGCCCATTGCATCTGTGACATTGTGCTGGGTGATCAAACTGCACATTTCAGAGTGGCTTTTTATTGTGGGCAGTCTAAGGCACTCCTCTGCAATATTCATGCTGTCTAATCAGTACCTTGATATGTCACACCTGTGAGGTGGGATGGATTATCTCGGCAAAGGAGAAGTGCTCACTAACACAGATTTAGACAGATTTGTGAACAATATTTGAGAGTAATGGGTCTTCTGTGTATATAGAACATGTTTCAGATCTTCAAGTTGAGCTCATGCAAAATGGGAGCAAAACTGAAAGTGTTGTGTTTATATTTTTGCTAAGTTTATAAGCAGAAAGACATTGTTGATGACAAAACAGATGGACCCTTCCAAAGGTCTAAGCATATCTGATGCGCTCATACAATAATTTACCACTGATTTGCCACTGACTATCTGTAACTACCAGCTGCCTGCCACTGATCGAGCAAACACAGCTCCTGTGCCCACCCAATCACTGCTCTATACTATTACGGCTTGTGTCAAGAACCCACTTCCTGAGGCACATGTTGGGAAGGAGTTAATTTTGGCTATAATAGAAATAGAAGGATGCATGTGCGTCGTTTACACCGGGGAAGAGATGGCTCAACGATGTAGGTTTGGCTCATCTGGGCCAGGATATGCCATCATTGTCAGAAACGTGCAGGTCCCACCTCTGGGACCAGTTCCTGTCCTGTCTCCAGAACGGTGTCCCCAAAGTGAAGGCGAGCACACTACTCATGCACAGGTAGTCTCTATTCACTTCTATGGGAGTTCCTTAAATAGCCGAGTGAGGGAGAGATGCGATGCCAAAAATTCACAAACAACGTAGCCCCATTCCAGCGAGACCTATCGTCTCAGGCAATGATA
Organism: Bufotes viridis; assembly: GCA_033119425.1. Taxonomy (NCBI): domain Eukaryota; kingdom Metazoa; phylum Chordata; class Amphibia; order Anura; family Bufonidae; genus Bufotes; species Bufotes viridis. Next base: position 255,205,482 of record CM065590.1, read on the forward strand.
GTCTATGCGAAGGGATTAGTAACTACATAGATGAAGTCATTTCACCATTTGTACCGGGCCTCTCTTCATATCTTAAAGACACTAAAGATGTCTTAGTGAAATTACAAGGAGTACAGGTTAACGCCAATACGTTAATAGCTAGTCTAGCCGTAGAGGCGCTGTACACCAGCATTGACCATATATTGGGATTAAAAGCTATTGAATATTTTTTAAGTACTAAAGGGATGCACTATAGGCAGCACAATCATTTTGTTCTCACCTTATTGGAATTTTTACTTACGCACAATTATTTTACCTATGATGGAAAATATTATTTACAGAACACAGGCACTGCGATGGGGACTATTTGTGCACCAAATTACGCTAATCTTTTTTTAGGTTGGTGGGAAGAGAGGGTCGTTTTCACTGATGACAATTTAAGTTATACCCAGCACGTTTTACTTTGGGCACGTTTTATTGATGATATTTTGATTCTGTGATACTATAGAGGAGTTTCACAACTTTGTCACAGAACTCAATCAGAATATTAATTTTTTGGACCTGACACTTACATTACAACCAGATGGTCATGTCGGAACGAGATTGTATAGGAAAGGTACATCAACCAATAGTTTTTTATCATGGCATAGTTATCATCCATTGCCATTAAAGAGAGGAATTCCAATAGGACAGTATTTGAGAGCGAAAAGAAATTCTAGCTCAGATGAAGTCTTTGAAGAAGAATGTAAAATACTGTACGAGAGGTTCCTGGAAAGGGGCTATCCGAAAAAGATATTACATAAAGCTTATAAAAGAGCAAAAGAAAGAAAAAGAGATGGACTGCTAACAAATAGGAAGATTAATGAGGACAAAACTATACGCTGTATAGGGATTTATGATGTGGGACACAAATAAATTAGACGCATTTTAGCGAGACATTGGAATATTTTGAGAGCGGATGAGGATCTGAGGATGGTACTTCCAGAGTATCCATCAATAACTTATCGACGGGGTACCACTCTTAAACAAGAGTTGGTACATAGCCATTTTCAATGGAATATTGAGCAAAATCATAATAGAGAAACTAACTGGTTATCAATTAAAGGATCACATCCTTGTGGTGATTGTATTTTTTGTCAGAAAATGGAATCCAAAACTAGATTTAGTAATCCAGTTGACCAACGTATGTATGAAATCAAGGATTATATAAATAGCAAAACCACAGGCGTTGTTTATGCGGCAAGATGTGGGTGCCCCAAATTATACATAGGGAAGACAGTGCAAGAACTGAGGAGACGAATCTCAAAACATCTGAGTGATATAAAAAATAAAAAAGATACAACCCTCTCCAGACACATTCATACACATCATAATGGTAATATGGGAGATCTCAAATTTTGGGGCATTCAGAAAGTTAGAATGGGCCCAAGACGCGGAAGCATAGATATTAAATTACAACAATGTGAAGCAAAATGGATATATAGATTACAAAGCCTGGCACCAAAAGGCCTAAATGAAGGATTCACATATGTATCGTCTCTGAAAAAGCGTTAAAGAATAATATTGTATGTACAAAACAAAGGAGGATGTCCCCTCCTAATGAAAGTCTGACTTGGGTATGGATTGAAGACTTTTTAACCACTTCAGCCCCCCTAGCTTAAACACCCTTAATGACCAGGCCACTTTTTACAATTCTGCACTACACTACTTTCACCGTTTATTGCTCCGTCATACAACTTACCACCCAAATGAATTTTACCTCCTTTTCTTCTCACTAATAGAGCTTTCATTTGGTGGTATTTTATTGCTGCTGACATTTTTACTTTTTTCGCAAAAAAATGACATTTTTCACTTTCTGTTGTCAAATTTTTTAAAAAAAACTACATTTCTATATAATTTTTTTCTCTAAATTTATTGTTCTACATGTCTTTGATAAAAAAATCCAATAAGTGTATATTTATTGGTTTGTGTAAAAGTTATAGCGTTTACAAACTATGGTGCAAAAAAGTAAATTTCGGCATTTTGAAGCAGCTCTGACTTTCTGAGCACCTGTCATGTTTCTTCAGGTGCTAGAATGCCAGGATAGCATAAATACCCCCCAAATCACACCATTTTAGAAAGAAGACACCCCAAAGTATTCGCGGAGGGGCATGGTGGGTTCATGTATCATTTCATTTTTTTTCACAAGTTAGCGGAAAATGACACTTTCTGAGGAAAAAAATAAAAATAATAAAGTTTCCATTTCTGCTAACTTCTGGCAAAAAAAAAAAAATCTCCCACGGACTCACTATGCCCCTCAGTGAATACCTTGGGGTGTCTACTTTCCGAAATGGGGTCATTTGTGCGGTGTGTTTACTGTTCTGGCATTTTGGGCGGGGCTAAATTGTGAGCCGCCATGTAAAACCTAAAGGTACTCGTTGGAATTTGGGCCCCTTTGCGCACCCAGGCTGCAAAAAAGTGTCACTCATGTGGTATCGCCGTACTCAGGAGAAGTAGGGCAATTTGTTTTGGGGGTATTTTTACATATACCCATGTTGGGTGAGAGAAATATCTCTGTAAACTGACAACTTTGTATAAAATTTTTAAAAAGTTGTCGTTTACAGCGATATTTCTCACACAAAGTATGGGTATATATAAAAATACACCCCAAAACACATTGCCCTACTTCTCCTGAGTACGGCGATACCACATGTGTGACACTTTTTTGCAGCCAAGATGCGCAAAGGGGCCCTAAAACCAATGAGTACCTTTAGGATTTCACAGGACATTTTTACGCATTTGGATTCTCACGCTTTAGGGCCCCTTAAATGCCAGGGCAGTATAAATACCCCACATGTGACCCCATTGTGGAAAAAAGACACCCCAAGGTATTCTGTGAGGGGCATGGCGAGTTCGCAGAAACATTTTTTTTTTTGGCACAAGTTAGCGGAAATTGATATATATATTTTTTTTTTACAAAGTCTCAAATTTCCACTAACTAGTGACAAAAAATTAAATTTTACATGAACTCACCATACCCAGCATGGAATACCTTGGGGTGTCTTCTTTCTAAAATGGGGTCACATGTGGGGTGTTTGTACTGTCCTGGCATTTGAGGGTCTCCGCAATCATTACACGTATGGCCAGCATTAGAAGTTTCTGCTATTCTCCTGATATTGAGATTTTTTTTCCATTCAGCCTCTGGGCTGAAAAAAAAAAAAATGAACGGCACAGATTTCCTCATTCGCATCCATCAATGTGGATGAAAAAATCTCTGCCAAAAAATGTGCAAAAAAAAAAAAGTAGTAAGGCCCCATTCACACGTCCGCAAAAATGTCCGCATCTATTCCGCAATTCTGCCGGCGGTGATGCGGAGAGCACACTATGTGCTCGCCGCATCAGCATTTGCGGAGCTGCGGCCGCAAACTTCCGGGTTTCGGCCCCCAAACATCCGGCCGCAGCTCCGCAAAAGATAGAGCATGTCCTATTCTTGTCCGCAATTGCGGACAAGAAAAGGCATTTTCTATATAGTTCTGGCAATGTGCGGATCCGCAAAATGCGGAAAGCACATTGCCGGTGTCCGTGTTTTGCAGATCCGCGGATCTATTGATCCGTAAAACACATACGGACGTCTAAATGAGCCTTACAGGGGGGTGATTAGTGACAGGGGGTGATCAGGGGGGTGACATGGGGTGATCAGGGGTTAATCGGGGGTTAATCAGTGACCGGAGGGTGGGGGGGGGAATGGATGGGGGGGTCTGTGTGGTGATTGGTGCACTTACAAAAGTTTCCTTTGGTGGTCCCAAGCAAAAGGGACCACCAAAGGAACGAACGGCAAGCATATCAGACGCTGTTAACAAAACAGCGTCTGATATGCCATTTTTTTTAACTTCTACAGCCTGCCAGCGCACGATCAGCGCTGGCAAGCTGTAGTTAAAGTTCTCCCCGACGCGATCCTGTGAACACACGCGTGTGCGCGCGTTCACAGGAAATCTCACGTCTCGCAAAATGACGCCCCGACGCGTCCAGTAGGAACAAACCGACCGCCCGCAGGACGCAATCCTTCGTGCGGCGGTCAGTAAGAGGTTAAACTGGATAGGAATGAATAGGAATCAGGAAATTCATTAAGAATAAAAATAGTTTAGTAGTCCAGTTTAATTTAGATAAAATTATTTCCCCCCCTTCCTCCCTCACTCGCTTTGGGAATAACTATAAATTAACAAGTATTAAAAGAAATTAAATGGGAAAACATGCGCAGAGTAAGAGAGAAGTAGCGGCAAGAAAACTAGAAAATATTTAAGTCCAAAAACATGCGCAGGAGATGACATAAGCAGTGGTAAGAATTAAGTCCAATGACATGCGCAAGATAGAGATGAAAAATATAACTACGGTAAGTACGGCGACATGCGCTGTGAAGTATAAAGGAAAGACAGAATCTAAGTGCCGTGACATGCGCAACTAGAGGAAACAATGCGCAACATATAGAGGTAAAATGTAAGTAGGGAGACATGCGCTGTGGAAGCTAAAGGAGAGATAGAACCTAAGTGACGTGACATGCGCAGCATAAAGGAGACAGTGCTGCGATGTTTCTAAGTCCGGAGACATGCGCTGATGATGTCAGCGCTGACGGTGCAGTGAATAAATTAAGACGTCAGGAGAGGCGTCTCTTAGGTGGAATGAGCATCTAGTTAGAACATTAGAGACATCAGCACTATAAGTGAGAGAGTCTCGGATTGATTGAGAAGATGTGAGGTCAGAAAAGGGGAGGAGATAGGAGGGCTTAAAAGAGTCAGACGCGATTTTTTTAGCACAGACGCTACCCGATCCCCTGAAGACGCTGGCAAAACATGACATTGATGGCATATCCTAGCAATATTGCTCAAGGATGGTTTGAAGAACATGTGATAAAATTCAAGATGTTGACCGGCGCCTGCGCCGATGACGTCAGCGCTACACCCGGAAGAGAAGACGCCGGCATCCCTGGTAAAGAGCAGGCGATGCCGGCGTCTTTTCTTCCGGGTGTAGCGCTGACGTCATCGGCGCAGGCGCACTGAGGACGGAGCGCCTAGCGAGCGTCCTTCACTCAGAGCGCCTGCGCCGACTAAAGACCGAGACGGCGCAGGCGCGGGATTGCAGCTGCAGACAGGGCCAGCGAGAGGAGGAGAGCGCGCTGGCCCTGTCTATCAAAAGAAGAGGGGGGCGTTCCAAGGCCATGAAGATGCGGCGGCTACCAGCAAGTACCCGCCCAACTTGCTGGTAGCGAAGCTAATTTACATATGACAAAAGTAAGTTTTTAAGAAGATTGCAAACAGAAAAAAAGATATTAAACATATGTTTGAACTCAGCTGACATTAGCAAGTAGCTAATGTCAGCTAGTGAAAATTCGTCAGTGGGGGTGACAGAAGCCCTTTAATCATAGTGATTTTGATGTAATTCATTGTATTCTTATGGGCACTGATTGTCATTTGTAGACCCCCACCATTAATGCTTTGCAGTGTCTCTGGTCTACCTGCCAGTAACCATTTCTTTTAGTCATTAACAGAGTACTGTATACTAAAGACGGTGAGTGTCTTTTTGGATGTACATCATAAAACACAGCTGTTCCAAAATATTCGTAATGACATTGGTACCTATTACATTCAATTATTTTAATTTGAAGTGGCATGTATCTTTGAGCAAAAAAATGATTTCCTTAGTCTGTCAAGCTAAATAATGTAAAGCCAGACTTCTGCTGTCAGTGACGTTAATAAATGGGGCTAACAATGTAGTAGTGTGATCTGTGTCTGAGCAAGATGTTTGACGGGAATATATAGGATGTGAAAGTGTAACAGCTGCAAAATACAGAGGCTGTGAACTCTCCATGGTAATGGGAAATAAGACTTTTTCATTGTACTATATTTTTAGTATAGAGGGTGTATTTTCAGAGCATGTAATATGGTACCTGATGGATATTCAGATTTGCGGTACGGAGTAGACATTATCTAGAACAAAAGAGTGACTTTAAAAGAACACAGCAAAACCTATACACTTTGGTACGCTTAAAGGCTATGGATACCTTTGGGGGCATTTTTCTTATCATTGCATTCTACAAATTTTTGGGCTAAAATCATGTTTTTAATTGGTCTTTATTAAAAAAAAAAAAAACTGCAACAGTTTGCCTGTACAGCTTTCAGTGCATTTGCAGACTTTTGCTTCCTCCTCACAGTGACTCTATCAGACAGCAGCTCTAACAGCTTGGGCTATAGCCCTTATCTGTACTTTCCTAAACACTATTTATAGCTAAACTCATTATCAGTTTGCTATGAATTTAGCTTAAACAGGGGCAGATTAAGGGTCCCAGGTTATATGAGCAGTGTGGGCCCCCCTCCACCCCAGTACACACTCCACAAACATAGGCGCTCCCATTCGTTCACCACACACAGGGATGCTCTCAGGCGCAGGTTCACATGTAACACCTCAGATAACACAGTGATAACTCTCTGAGTACAGCCAATGTAGTAGATGTTATCTGCAGTCCTTTGTAACACCACAGATAACAGTGACAACACCCTGAGTGCAGATAAGGCCGAGTTCACACTTCAGTTATTTGGTCAGTTATTTCCAGTTATTATGAGCCAAAACCAGGTGCAGGTCTAAAGCGCAGAACAGGTGCAAATCTTTTCATTATATCTAATCTCTGTGTTGGCGGCTCACAATAAAGGTCCATTCACACGTCCATGGTGTGTTGCGGATCCGCAACACACCCGGCCGGTACCCCCATAGAAATGCCTATTCTTGTCCGCAAGCTGCAGACAAGAATAGGACATGTTCTATTTTTTGCGGAGCTGCAGACCGAAAGTTCGGGGCCGCGCTCCGCAAATGCGGAAGCGGAGAGCACATAGTGTGCTCTCCGCTTTACATCCAGCCCCATTGAGAATGAATGTGTCCGCATCCGTTCTGCAAAATTGCGGAACGCATGCAGACCCATTTGCGGACATGTGAATGGGGCCTCACTGATGGAAATAACTGAAATGTGAACTGTAATATAGTAGTATTACGTAGCTTTCTGAGTACAGATTATCTAGCAGATATCATCTGCAGTCCTATATAACACCACGGATAACATAGTGATAACTCTCTGGCTGGAAAGGTTGACGTTTTGCTATGCCTAAACACCTAGAAATCCTTACTACTTTCATGGGGAGCTAGTTAAAAAATGTCCCTCTTCCCCCATCATGGACCCACCAGTTTCCCGCATGGCAAACATGTAACACTGCCCATGGCGGATGCAGCTTGCTTCTCCAACGAAAAGTATAGAAACCTAAAAGCTTTCTCCAAATCCTCTTTTGAGGTGGTTGGGTCAGGCCTATGCCCAATATTTGCTTCCACCAGGTTTAGTATTGACCGAATGGGCCTCTTGCCTTCGCACGGGTATCTTGGCGGAGGAATACCCTGAGGAGCTGGTGGATATCGCGCTGCAGATTTTCCACGTCAACTCCTACATCTATGAAGCCTCTCTAGATAACACCAGATTAATGGTATATCCCTCAGCACTGCTGGTGGCCATTTGTGGGACTCTGTGACTTTTATGTTGGGAGGCAGATAAGGCATCTAAGAAAGCCTACACAGCCCTCCCTTTCTCAGGTGCTTGCCATTTTGGTAAGAAGCTGGATGAGATTATCTCGGACACCACTGGGGTCAACAGCACTTACCTGCAGTCAGGTCACTACAACCACTCCAAAAAAAAAACAGACCTTACTTTTGCATCTTTCAGTGCTATCCAATCAAGGGACCAAAAAAGGAATCTATCCTATAAGCCTTGTCCCTCATGGTCAAGCCATCCAGGTTCTACATGCCCAGGGAATAATTATTCCAGTTCCTTTTGACAAGATATTCCAAAGAGTTTATTCAAACCTGTTCATCGTCTCCAAAAAGTATGGTATCGTTCGTCCTGTGTTGGATCTCACGATCCTCAATAAGAGTGTCTGAGCAAAACATTTTCATACGGAGTTCCTGAGATAGATGATAGCTTCCATAGAAATGGGGGAGTTCACATTGTGCGTAAACATACAGGTGCGTACCTCTACATCGAAATCTGTGTCTCACTCCAGAAGTTAATCAAATAACCAATAAGAACCTCAAAACATCACAAATGAGTGGGCCTAGCTATATCAAACAATACTACCTACAAAGACCCCAACATATGAAAAATATAATCTCAATTTTAAAATATAAATCTTTATTCAATTGGACAATACATTACAAATAGGTGAAAGAAGGGGCATGGTAAAACAGCACATTACACAATGTCTATATCGAAATGCCTGTCTGTGACATACAGAATCTTGTTGAATCTTAACAAGGTTCCAAGTAGAGCTTCAACATGCAACAAGAAGAAATGAGAGTGAGACAAAAAATTTTTGAGCATTCAATTAATTGAAATTAATGATTAAACTGAAACAGGCTGTTTTTCAGCTGATCCAAATTTTAGGACCACATACCTTTAAAAGGCCAAATCTGTGCAAAGATGTGGATTCATTGTCATTTTCTGTCAGGTAGTCACACGTTGTGATGGCAAAGGCAAAATAACTCTCCATTTTTGAACGTGGTCGGGTTGTTGAACTGCATAAGCAGGGTCTCTCACAGCGCACCATCGCTGCTGAGGTGGAATGCAGTAAGACAGTCATTTGGAATTTCTTAAATGATCCTGAGGGTTATGGAACAAAAAAGTCAAGTGAAAGACCCAAAAAAATTTCACCAGCACTGAGCCGGAGGATCCAATTGGCTGTCCGTCAAGACACTGGACGATCCTCAACCCAAATTGAGGCCCTTACTAGTGCTGAATGCAGCCCCATAACCATCAGACGGCATCTGAGACTGAAGGGCTTCAAAAACAAAAAAAGTCTTCAAAGACCTCGTCTCCATTAAGGCCACAGAACTGCTTGTTTGGACTTTACAAGAGAGCACCAAACATGGGACATTCAAAGGTCGAAGAAAGTTTTATTCTCTAATGAGAATTTTTTTTACCTTGGTGGTCCTGATGGTTTCCAATGTTACTGGCATGACAAGCAGATCCCACCTGAGATGTTTTCTACGTGCCACAGTGGAGGGGGCGCCATAATAGTCTGGGGTGCTTTTTCCTTTAGTGGAACAATGGAGCTTCAGAAAGTGCAGGGGCGTCAAATGGCCGCTGGCTATGTCCAGATGTTGCAGAGAGCATTCCTCATGACTGAGGGCCCTCGTCTGGTAACAACTGGGTTTTTTCAACAGGACAACGCTACAGTACACAATGCCCGCAGGACAAGGGACTTCTTCCAGAAGAATAATATCACTCTTTTGGCCCAGAATAACATCTCTCTTTTGGCCCATCCTGCGTGTTCCCCTGATCTAAATCCAATTGAGAACCTTTGGGGATGGATGGCAAGGGAAGTTTACAAAAATGGACAACAGTTTCAGACAGTAGATGGCCTTTGTGCGGCCATCTTCACCACTTGGAGAAATGTTTCCACTCACCTCATGGAAACTCTTGCATCAAGCATGCCAAAACAAATTTTTGAAGTGATCAACAATAACGGTGGAGCTACTCAGTACTGAGTTCATGTTTGGAAGTTTGATTTCTGTTTTGGGGGGTTTAGTTTTTTTTTGATCAGCTGTAAAACAGCCTGTTTCTGTTTATTCGTTGTTTTCATTAAATTGAATGCTCAAAAAATGCTTTGTCTCACTCCGATTTCTTCTTGTTGCATGTTGAAGCTCTACTTGGAACCTTGTTAAGATCCAGCCATGCTAAATATTATTTTTTGCCATTTTTCAGGTGGTCTTAAACTTTTGATCAGGACTGTATATAGTGCAACTATAACCTACAATTGGCACCGCAAAGTATAGATAAAACAGCAACTCACTCCGTCCCCCAAAAGTACCAGCGTCAATAAAGTGATTAATGCATGTACATATGTTAGTAAGTATAATACACACTGCAGTAGCGTGGAAGTACCTGAGATTGACAGTGGAACCCCTCCAATTCCAATGTGCGGTCCTGCTGTTTGGTCTAGCAATAGTACCAAGGACATTCACCAAGGTGCTCACCTTGCTTTTGGCTCCTTCATTCAAGAGGAATCGCTGCGATCCTATACTTGGACAACAAATTGATCAAAGCTCCCACAGATTATCCAACCTGACCAGTATGATGATTTTCATGGACAGTCTTTAACACTTTGAGTGGTTGATGAATATTCAGAAATCCAACCTGGTTTCCTCTCTACGAATTGTCTTCTTCGGGATGTGCTTTGACACATGTATGGCCAGAGTCACCCTTCCTCAGGAAAAGATAAACTGCTTTTGCAGCAGTGTCCTTAACATTTGGTCTCCTCACCAGTTACCAATTAGCCTATGCATGAAAGTCCTCAGGTGCGTGGGGGTGGCTATCTAAGCAGTACCATATGTTCAAGTTCACTCTCGCCCTCTCTCACTCTGGCAGCAGGATGAGAAGGGGGGGCTGCTTTAACCTCTTATAGCCCAGGCTCTGTAGGAACTAGAGATGTGTCCAAGAATTATAGGATTAGCTCTTCTACATTGGGAGATATAACCTTTAGAAAACCAGGTATTAGCTGCTTTTACTCCCTACTCAATTTCTAAAGGCTGTCTCCCCACCTAAAGCAGCTAATGCTTCAATAGTCTTTTTTCATCCTTAGATTGTCAGATTTAAAACAAGACCAGACTCACATCTCTAGCTACTACATAGCCCGATATATGAAGGGTTAAGGCAGTCACCTCTTCAGCTGTCTGTGATCTTAGACAGACTGTAGGAAGAGGGGGGCAGTGGGATAGCTGACAGTTTGCAGGGAGGAGAGAAAAAACATCATCTCCAGATAACCCAAGGGGGAAGGTATCATAGAGTTCTGTGCATGTTACCTATCCCCCCCTCTTCTATCAATCCAGATATGCTCTCTGACTGTCACATATAAGGATCTTTTTTTCCCAGGAAAGGGCTGAGAAGATGAGCACTTATCCATCTAGTCACTCCTCTGTGCCAAATTAGGCCGTTTATTGATGCCATGACACAGATGTTCACTAGCATCTGGATTGTGGTGTCAAATAATTCTCACCAAACACCTGTACCCGCACACAAACATCAATAAAATTTCCATTTTACACTGTCTCTCCTGTCCATATCCGACCTATACCACACAATATGCTGATCACTTCTCTAGAGAAATGCCATACATGCTACATAAACAGCAATAACAATTCAGTAGAGAGGAATCTAATATACTAACCCTCACACAATTATGTCATCAGAAAAATAGAAATGTTCTGGATCTTGGAATGCATCTACAGAAAACAGATTATTTTGTAAAAACAATTATTATTATGCAAGTATTATTACATAATAAAACGATATAAATTTGCCATCATAATCATATAGACTCATAAAAATAAAGTTATATTATTTATACCACGCAGTGAAAACTCCAAAAGTAAGGGCACTTTCACACTTGCGGCAGAGGATTCCGGCAGGCAGTTCCGTAGTCGGCGGAACTGCCTGCTGGATCCGTCTAACCGCATGACAACTGAAAGCATTTGTAAACGGATCCGGATGCGGATCCGTCTCTCTGCTTGTCATGCGGATAGACGGATCCGTCTTGTATTATTTTTTCAGCTTTAAGGGCTTGCGCATGCGCATACCGGAAGGACGGATCCATCCTTCAGGTATTTCTTAATGCCGGATCCAGCACTAATACGTTCTTATGGAAATTAATGCCGGAATGTGTTCCGGCATTTTGGACGGAACTCTATGCCGGAAAAGTCCTGACGACGGAACTCAATGCCGGAAAAGTCCCGACGACGGAACTCAATGCCGGAAAAGTTTGCCGCAAGTGTGAAAGTAGCCTAAATCCCTCAAAATAATGTTAAAACTGCTTTTTTATCTTTTCCCTAAAAACAGAATAATAAAAGTTATTTAATACACTATATGTACCCCAAAATGGTTCAAAAGACAACTACAACTCATCCCGAAAAATTCAGGGTCTTATATAGCTAAGTTGAAGAAAACAAAAGTTACAATAGCTAAGACACAGAGGAGGAAAAATATTTCTAGTTCTTAAGGCCACATTTAGTTTTTGGAGAACTTTTTTCCCTTTCTCTGAGTGGGCATCAGCTTATCAAGCACCTGCATCATCTCTGACATATTATCCCTTATATAGAGCCTCTGACCAGGCCTATTATGTAAATGACTGTAATTCATCTTGGTCATAAAACAGGGAGTATCTTGTCTTCATACAAACATTGAGGTTGAGACAGATGTTTCTTTAGTGCCACACCTGTTCACACTGCATTGTTTGGGAGATTATTGGTCAAGTTTTGTATGCCTGTTATAGTAAGGTTTGGCAACAAGGACATGATTGTGATCATACACATCATGATTTATGCATTTTGTGTCCTGTTCAAATTCTGTTCTATTCCAAAGCTGTTTTCAGATATATACAATGGGGAAGATTTACTATAAAATGAACCAGAACTTTGGTTCAAACTGAACGACAATTCTGGTGCACATGCCTTGTGCCACATTTATTAAGTACCTTAGACTTCTTTTGTGATACGCTGGACAAGGGGTGTGGCTTCACCTGAAAGGGTGTGGTCTAACTTGCCCCACTGTGCACTAAAATTGCACCAAAGCGTTGGCAAACAGCTCTGGGCCAAATTTAACCAACTAATAGGTGACTTAGACTTTGACTAGATGGTCTAAAGATGCTCCAGATGTGTCATCCACCATCGGCCACTGTGATAAATCTGCCATAGGTTACACTGTCTAACAATTAGACAGTATTAGTAAATTTGCCCCAGTGAAAATGAACAAGATTTACAGGAGAAGGCAGTGCTAAGTACAGTTGTGTTCAAAATTATTCAACCCCCACTGAAATTGAGTGTTTTGGCCCAGTTTGACATTGATTTTGATCATTTCAGTCATCTTGTTTACAATTAAATCAAAGAGGCACTTGTAAGTCAGACAAATATAACATAACATTTATAATGAAATAACCACAAATGTCTTTTCTGTGCTCACATCATTATCAGTTTTATTCAACCCCCAAGTGACATTCAATCTTAGTACTTAGTACAACATCCTTTTCCAGTTATAACAGCTTTTAAACGTGAAGCATAGCTTGACACAAGTGTCTTGCAGCGATCTACGGGTATCTTCGACCATTCTTCATGGGCAAAAGCCTCCAGTTCAGTCACATTCTTAGGCTTGCTGCTGCAACTGCTTTCTTTAAGTCCCACCAGAGGTTCTCAATCGGATTTAAGTCTGGTGACTGCGATGGCCACTTCAAAATGTTCCAGCCTTTAATCTTCAACCATGCTCTAGTGGACTTGGAGGTATGCTTGGGATCATTGTCCTGTTGAAAGGTCCAACGTCTCCCAAGCCTCAGGTTTGTGACAGACTGCATCACATTTTCATCCAATATCTCCTGGTACTGAAGAGAATTCATGGTACCTTGCACACGCTGATGCTTCCCTGTACCTGTAGAAGCAAAACAGCGCCAAAGCATGATTGACCCCCGCCATGCTTCACAGTAGGCAAGGTGTTCTTTTCTTCATAGGCCTTGTTCTTCCTCCTCCAAACATAGCGTTGATCCATGGGCCCAAACAGTTCTAATTTTGTTTCATCAGTCCACAGAACACTATCCCAAAACTTTTGTGGTTTGTCCACATGACTTTTGGCATACTGCAGTTGACTCTTCTTATTCTTTGGAGACAGCAGGAGTTCTGACATGGAGGCCTTCATTACGCAGTGTGCGCCTTATTGTCTGAGCTGAAACTTCAGTACCCGCATCTGACAAATCTTTTTTCAGTTCCTCAGCAGTCACACGGGGACTTTTCTCCACTTTGCGCTTCAGGTAGCGCACAGCAGTCAAAGTCAGCATCTTCTTTCTGCCACGACCAGGTAGCGTTTCAACAGTGCCCTTTGCCTTGAATTTGAAAATGATGCTTCCTATGGTGTCTCTTGGTATGTTTAACATCTTTACAATCTTCCTATAGCCATTGCCCTTCCTGTGAAGAGAAATCACCTCTTCTCTTGTCTTCCTGGACCATTTTCTTGACTTCACCATGTCTGTAAACACACCAGTAAATGTCTAGAAGGAGCTGAGGATCACAGTCATTTTAAATCTTCCTAATTGGTGCTTATTATGCTTGATTGCTGCTCCTTGACATCCACAGGTGTTTTCAATACCTGATCGAAAACACTTGAATGAACCTCTGTTCTTAAGGCTCTATTCACATGACCGTATGTTGTCCGCAAAAAAACGGATCCGTGTCCGCAAAAAAAACGGATTGCATTCCGTTTTTTTGCTGATCCATAGACTTCAATAGGACAAGTCTATGGATCAGCAAAAACGGAATACAATCCGTTTTTTTGCGGACACGGATCCGTTTTTTTGCAGACAACATACGGTCGTGTGAATGGAGCCTAAGAGTGGTAGTCTTTAAGGGGTTGAATAATTGTGTCAATGAAGAAATCACAAAAAAAACATTTAATACTGTATTACAAAAACAATTGATGTCATTTTAGTTGCATTTGGTTCTTTAAAAAGTCCTTGTAAGATTTCATTCTGAACACAATTACAAATGTACACTAAATTCCCTAAAACCCTTTACAGCATTGGGGGTTGAATAATTTTGAACACAACTGTATGTCCCTTGCACACTAAATATTACAGTGAGTATGTGCAGGGCCGGTGCGTCCTATAGGCAAACTAGGCAGCCGCCTAGGGTGCCCCTTGGGAAGGGGCGCCACCGGGAGCGCCGCCCCCCCTCATGCTGCAGCCGCCCGAGTGCTCTATAGAGAGCCTCAGGTGGTTGCAGCACAGCCCGGGCACAGCATAAAGATAGGGACTGACAGGAGGGAAGCGCTCAGCTTGGTGAGAAAGAGAGTGACAAGGGAGGGAGAGGGTAAAAAGAGAGTGACAAGGGAGGGAGGGGGAATGAGAGTGACAAGAAGGGGAGAGAGTGACAAGATAGGGGGTGAGAAAGAGAGTGACAAGGGAGGGAGGGCCAATGAGATTGACAAGGAGGGAGGGGGGAATGAGAGTGACAAGTGAGGGAGGGGAATGAGAGTGACAAGTGAGGGAGGGGGAATGAGAGTGACAAGTGAGGGAGGGGTGAATGAGAGTGACCAGGGAGGGAGGGGGTGAATGAGAGTGACCAGGAGGGAGGGGGTGAATGAGAGTGACAAGGGAGGGAGGGGGGAATGAGAGTGACAAAGGAGGGGGTTGCAACAGCTGGAGGCACACTGGTTGGGAAAAACTGCCTTATTCACAAACTGCTTTCTATCCCTTACAAGAAAACACACTGCATCCACTACACACACACACTGCATTACCTACACAAACTGCTATCCCTATACACTACAGTCCATAAGCACACACATTAGATTCTCTACAGCAACACATAACACATCCCCTACACACTTCACCCACTGTGAACAAACTCATGGGTGGAACATCTAGGTGGATTTATGGGTGGGCATTATGGGCATACTCACCGTCAGGCCCTGGGGCCCAGACCTTAAGCTGTGTAAAGGGCCCCAAAAATGGAGCTGCTTCCCGTTCTCTCCAGAATATTGATTTTTGTGACCACAGTTACAGACAGCCTCCAGAGAGCCTGTTCTACACCAGACCAGTGGAGCCAGATTGCAGCCAGAGCCCATCATCATCCTCATCTGGGTGTAAGTAGGCAATCTAGTACATTATTCGTGGCACTAGTCTCTAATTTACCTCACATTAAAGGGACACTATAGTCCCTAGAACCACTGCAGCTTAATGTAGTGGCTCTGGTCTTTATAGTCTGTCCCTGCAGGCTTTTTAATGTAAACACGGCGGCACTGCAGCACTGGCGTTCGTTAATATGGCAGAACATATGGGTGGGGCATTGGGATACCCCATGGGGGGGGGGGGTGTCAAACTTTTCTTTTGCCTAGGGCGGCAAAAATCCTTGCACCGACCCTGAGTATGTGTTAGGAATACTACAGACTACATTTTATTATCTACAATGTGCAGTTGTACTAACCATGTAATTGTTGGACACTAGTAGAATACACAGGCTGAGTTGGACAATAAAGGGAGCGTGTAACAATTTTTACTGATTAAAAGAAATCGGTCATTAAAATACACTTCACTGGCATGCAGCATATTATAGTGCTAGGCCTGCTGGACCGTTTAATTGAGTGAATACAGTGGACTTGACCTCCATTGTTTGTACAGGCATGTACACAGTGGATGTCAATCACTGGTAAAAGGGGCAGTAGATGCAGGGGAGTCCTTTCCTCATAAATACAGAGAACTCATAACTAAATCCACTGTATTCTTAGGCTAGCTTCACACTATCCTTGTGAGATCCTGCAGTCTGTTCCAGCAGGGAAAAGCCTGCTGGGTCTCTCTGGAGACATTGCGTTGCTGTCAGGAACCATTAAACTATCATGGAGTGCAGCGGAAAAAATGTAAAAAAAATAAATACCGGATCTGCTTTGCCTGATGACATCGGAAAAAACGGATCCAGTATTGCAATGCATTTTTCTGACTGATCAGGCATTTTTCAGACCTGATCAGTCTGAAAAATGCCTGATCAGTCAGAAAAAATAACAAGGGTTTGCATACAGATTGCCTGATCAGGCAGGCAGTTCAGGCAACAGAACTGCTTGCCGGATCACAATGCCGCAAGTGTGAAAGTACCCTTAAAAACACAGTAAAAGTCTTTTTGTTTGTATTTTTTCTTGCATATTATTTTATTATATTTTTTTTACATGATTATAAGAGCAACCATCTCGCCTAATATGTTCAGGAAACTGGACATAAGAGGTTACCCAATGATATCTATGGAAGAGTGTTGTGATTATATGGTCATTTACACCACTAGGCACTATCATCAAGCATCGGGCACATAACTTGATTTTGGGTGCATGCCTGGATTTTTGGCCCAGTGCCCCAGATCTCCTGGTGGCCATCACTTTCAACTGCATCTCTGCCCTGAGGAGACAGATACAGTTGAATATTATGGTGAGACAGGGAGCTGTCAGACCATTTTAGGCCTAGGCTCTATTATTCATCGGGACGGGACTTCTGTACAGGCCAGCATGGTGACATCACTCCATTTCGTTAGCCCACACAGGGAACCTGTCCCAGTGCATCATAGGCCGCAGGCCTAAAGAGACTGAACAGTCTCCTGGTGGCCTTAGAAGCAGCTGATTGACATGGTATGCTGTTATTCAATCTATGATCTACAAGTAAACCCACATCCTTCTCTATAAGTGACTCTCACAGTGTTAAATCACCTAGGACATATGATGCACGGAGATTATTACTACCAAGATGCAGAACTTTACATTTATCCACATTGAACCTCATTTGCCAAGTTTATGCCCAATCACTCAGAGTGTTCAAGTCAGCTTGTAGTTTATGGACATCTTCCATACACTGCACAGTACTACACAGCTTAGTGTCATCTGCAAAAATAGAAATGGTGCTTTAATCCTGTCCTCGATATCATTAATATATGTATATAGTCCCTTAAGAGTCCTTCAAACATTTTTCCCACAACAGAAGTTAAACTAACTGGTCTATAATTACCTGTGATGGACTTAGATCCTTTTTTTAATATGGGCACCACATTTGCCTTTCGCCAATCACTTGGCACTGTACCAGTACCTAGAGAATCTTTAAAAATTATAAACAGGGGCACAGCAATGACTGAACTGAGCTCTTTAAGAACTCTTGGGTGTAATCCATTTGGACCAAGAGCCTTGTTCACATTTACCTTATTTAACTTAGCTTGGACCATATCTATAGTTAGCAAATTGAGTATATTACTGGGTGTACTAACAGCCCCAGCCCCACATATATCTGCTCCTTTCTCTTCTTTTGTATGTACAGAGCTAAAAAACACATTTAGTAACTCTGCCTTTTCCTTATCTTCAGTGACTAACCCCCCCTTGCCATCATTTAGGGGACCGACCTGCTTGGACCTTGGTTTTTTAGCATTTATATATTTAAAGATTTTTTTAGGATTTGTTTTGCCCTTTTTTGCCACCTGCTGTTCGTTTTGTATTTTTGCTAATTTTATCTCATTTTTACAGATTTTATTAAGCCCTTTGTAAACTTCAAACGCTACAGCTGACCTCTCAGATTTGTATTTTTGAAATGCCCTTTTTTTGTCTTTTATTCCCTTTTTACAGTAATACAGTAATTTAAGCCGTTGTTACCTAAAAGAATACATTTTTTAGTGCAATTACTCAATGTGGATTTAAAGCTCTCCCATTTATCCTCAGTATTATTATGTGACAATAGCTGCTCCCAGTATATGCCCTGAAATGCTGATCTTAACCCAGGGAAATTAGCCTTTTTAAAATTCAGTGTCTTTGCTCTGCCTGACAGAGTTTGCTTCCTATAGTTTAGGGGGAATATAATTATATTGCGGTCACTATTACCTAGTGTTTCTCCAACAGTAACATTTCCAACATGTTTTGCATCATTAGAAATTACCAGATCCAACAGCGCATTGCCCCTAGTGGGAGCTTCTACAAACTGGCCCATAAAGTTGTCCTGTAGCAAGTTGAGGAATCTTCTCCCCTTTGCGGTTGAGGCAGAATCATGTCCCCAGTCAATGTCTGGTCAGTTAAAATCTCCTATTATGACCACTGTACCAGCCTGTGCAGCCCTCTCTATTTGGTTATACAGTTGCGTTTCTATCTCCCCTGTGATGTTAGGGGGTCTATAGATTACTCCAAGTATTTTTTTTTCAGTGTTAATCTCCCTTTGAACTTCCCCCATAAGGTTTCCACATCATCCTCACCATCTGCACCCACAATTGCCTCTTTCACACTTGTCTTCAGATCACTCCTCACATACAGGCACACGCCACCACCTTTTCTATTGACCCTGTCTTTCCTAAATAGTGTAAAACCCTCAATATTTACAGCCCAGTCATGCGAAGAGTCCAACCATGTATCAGCCACACCAACTACACCTATGTGTTTTTCCAGTACCATAGCCTCCAGCTCCCCCATTTTGCTTGCTAGACTTCTGGCATTTGTGTAAATACATTTTAAATTACTATTACCTGTAAAGTGAATATCTGGGATTTTTGGGTTACCTTGGTTGTTTGTATGTAACAGGTTCTTGTTACCAGCAGTTCTATTTTTCAACGGTGTATAGTTCTGCTGAGTCTTCACCCTACTTACCTCACTAACCCCAGCCCCCACTAAATCTTCACTGTCCCCTCCTATATCCCACTCTCTGTCTACACTATCTACCCCCTTATTAGTATGACCCCCCACCCTCCCCCCAGAATCTAGTTTAAAAGCTGCTCCAGCCATTTAACCATTTTTTCCCCCAGGGCAGTTGCACCCTCACCATTAAGCTGCAGCATGTCCCTACTGTAGAGCCTGTAACCGACAGAGAAGTCGGCCAAGTTCTCCATTCAAGTGCACTTTTGCCCCACCTATCTAATAGGTGACCTTAATTAAGGTGGTACATATAGGTGTGTGTGTCTCTCCTCCCACCGCTTGCTGATGCACATGGAGGTTACAAGGGGCAGCCTTATGTGCGGGGACTGTGCTCCTGAAAAATGCGCCACAGCATGAATAGGTTACCATAGGAACCCGCCTGAACTGAGACTACCTTGTCATCGGTAGGTGGGCTTACATCTATTTTGATCAAAATGTATTGACTAAGTGTCTCAGTTTTTATCAAGAGTGAGGGCCTAGTCCATATGTTATGCTTGCATCTAATTTTAAAGTGCATTATTTTCTGTTATTCAGTTCTCCATGAACCCAAACCCTTCCTTCCTGCACCAGCTTCTGAGCAACTTATTTAACTCCCTAAGCTCCCGTTGTCTCTCTGGTGACGCTAGTGGCACTGGTAGTATTTCTAAAAACACTACCTTGGAGGTCCTGGACTTGAGCTTCTCTCCGCGTTCCCTAAAATCATTTTTAAGGACCTTCCATTTCCCCCTGACTTTGTCATTGGTGCCAATGTGTACCATGACCGCCAGATCTTCCCCAGCCCCACCCAGCAATCTGTCAATCCGATCCGCAATATCCCGAACCCGAGCACCCGGAAGACAACACACTGTTCGGCATTCACGGTCTCGGCGACAGATGACCCTGTCTGTCCTCCTAGTAATAGATACCCCTACCACCAGCATCTGTCTAACCTTTGCTACACTCCTTTTCCCATCCTTCCTGCAGGGGGCATTCTCCTGGTTGCTAGGAGTAACGCCCTGCTGCAGTGTTGCTGTCCCTGGGATTTCATCCCTAATATCAGCCAAACAAACATATTTACTGGGGTGTTCCAGCACTAGCTCCCTGGCACTTTTCCCTCTACTCCTTCTTCCTACATTAGCCCAACTGCTGACCTGATAGTCCTGATCTTGCCCTCCTTCTCCCACCTCCATTTCACTTACCCCAGTCAGTGCCTGCACAGTGAGGTTTAAGCCTCTCTCCAGTTTTGCAATGCCCCAAAGTATTTTAAGCTGTTTATTTAGATCCAAGATCTGGGCTTCCAAATATGCAACATGATTGCATCTAGTCAGGGGCGGATTAAGTGCATGATAGGCCCGGGGCTGTCTACCCAACTCGGGCCCCTCCCTCCATTTTAAGTTTACGTTTTCTGTATGAAGAGGCTGCGGTGCTTCGTGAGCGCTACAGTCTCTTCCTAGGCCATAGGACATCACATTCATTGTTTACATGGCCTAGCTGCAGGCGCAGCTCTGTCTCATCTGAGTGATTGGGGCTGAGCTGCAATACCAAGCGCAGTGCTATCAAATGGACAGTGCTGAGCAAAGAGGCTGCGGCGCTCACTGGGACATCGCGGTCTCCTCAAACAGCGGATTGGCAGGGGTGCCAGGAGTCGGAGCCACACCATCTCATAACTCTCTGAGTACAGATGTCATAGATGTTACCTGCAGTCCTATGTAACACCCACATAACACAATAGTTCACTGTGTTATGTGGGGTGTTACATAGGAACATCTACTACATTATCTGCACACAGAAAGTTATCACTGTTATCTGGGCTGTTACATAGGACTGCAGGTGACAAATTACAATATGATTATAATAAAAAGACTTAGGGGAGAAGATGAGATGTAGGTCACAGCAGTGAGAATACAGCACCACATACCTCTTACATCCAGGGATATCTCCTGTCATGTAGAACTTCTCTTTCCTCTTCTTCTCCGTCTGACCCAGACCGCCATGACAAATTCTTTCAGCCGCATCTCGTCTCTACAGGGTTTGTTACACAGACATGTTAGGTTTCTCATAATTGGGGTCATTTATCAAACTGCTGTAAAGTAGAATCCCTGACGAAGGAGCCCGACGGCCCCGAAACGCGTTGGATGGTTTTTGTCCCACGAAGGCATCTGTAGGAACATAGTGACGTCACAAGTTCCCCGCTCCCTCAGCGGCTCCCGCGTACACACGTCTGCCACCAGCCGGGGCGGCGTGTGCAGCGATGTGGAAAGAGGATTACCAGCCCAGCAAAGAAAGAGAAAAGAAAAGAAATAAACAAAGAAGAAGTTTCCCGGACGTACCGACTTTACAAAATAACGAGAAGACTGAAGACTGTATAGAGCTGATCACCCAGAATAAGGTAGGGAAACTCTGCACCTCAAAAGGAGGGGAAATAGTGTGGTTTACCGCAGCCAGCGCAGGGGTATCATTAATAGTTTGATAAATTATCCTGAAAGGTCCCTATAGTGTCTACAGCAGTTTTAATGTCCCCTAGAGTGCCCCAGCAATAATAACAGCACCCTATATTGTGCTCCAGGTAATAATCCCTGTATAGTGTCCCCAAAAATAATGTCCCCTAATAGTAACACCCCCACACTGCCCCATACAGTAATTTCCCCCACACTGCCCCATATAGTAATTTCCCCCACACTGCCCCATATAGTAATTTCCCCCACACTGCCCCCATACAGTAATTTCCCCCACACTGCCCCCATACAGTAATTTCCCCCACACTGCCCCCATACAGTAATTTCCCCACACTGCCCCCATACAGTAATTTCCCCTACACTGCCCCCATACAGTAATTTCCCACACACTGCCCCCATACAGTAATTTCCCCACACTGCCCGCCATACAGTAATTTCTCTACACTGCCCCCATATAGTAATTTCCCCACACTGCCCCCATACAGTAATTTCCCCACACTGCCGCCATACAGTGCTTTCCCCCACACTGCCGCCATACAGTAGCTTTCCCCACACTGCCCCATACAGTAATTTCCCCACACTGCCCCATATAGTAATTTCCCACACTGCCCCCATACAGTGATTTCCCCCACACTGCCCCCATACAGTGATTTCCCCACACTGCCCCCATACAGTAATTTCCCTACACTGCCCCCATAGAGTAATTTCCCACACTGCCCCCATATAGTAATTTCCCCACACTGCCCCCATATAGTAATTTCCCCCACACTGCCCCCATATAGTAATTTCCCTAAAATGTCCCTATATAGTAATTCCCCCAGACTGCCGCATATAGTAATTCCCTCCACACTTCCCCTATATAGTAATTTCCCCACACTGCTCCCATATAGTAATTTCCCCACACTGCCGCCATACAGTACTTTCCCCCACACTGCCGCCATACAGTACTTTCCCCACACTGCCCCATATAGTAATTTCCCCCATTCTGCCCCCATATAGTAATTTTCCCCACATTGCCCCCATATAGTAATTTACCCCACACTGCCCCCATATAGTAATTTCCCACACACTGTCCCCATATAGTAATTTCCCACACACTGCCCCATATAGTAATTTCCCCACACTGCCCCATATAGTAATTTCCCCCACACTGCCCCATATAGTAATTTCCCCACACTGTCCCCATATAGTAATTTCCCCCACACTGCCCCATATAGTAATTTCCCCCACACTGCCCCATATAGTGATTTCCTCCACACTGGCCCATATAGTAATTTCCCCCACACTGTCCCCATATAGTAATTTCCCCCACACTGCCCCATATAGTTATTTTCCCCACACTGTCCCCATATAGTAATTTCCCACACACTGCCCCATATAGTAATTTCCCCACACTGCCCCATATAGTAATTTCCCCACACTGTCCCCATATAGTAATTTCCCCACACTGCCCCATATAGTAATTTCCCCCACACTGCCCTATATAGTAATTTCCTCCACACTGCTCCCATAAAGTAATTCGCCTCCACACTGCCCTCCCATGAAAATATTTGCCCCCACACTGCCCCCATGTCCTCCTCTGGCCCCCAAAGGCACACACAGAAAAAAACAACAACTAAAGCTAATACTTACCTGGGTTCGGGATGGTGAGGCAGGCCGCAGGCGCGCAATCCTCATTGTCCTGCGTCCCGGCGCAGGCACGTGATGATGTCATCACGCACGCCTGCACCGGGAATATACTACCACATAGGCCTCAGGCCTACTATGCCTGAAGCCTATGGTGTTGATCGGCGGCGGGGCAGGGAACTATGCGCTCCTGTGCCCCACCGCAGTATGTGGGCGCTCGGGTCGGCATTGGGCCCCCCAGTGATGCCGGGCCCGGGGCTGCCGACCCAAACGCCCCTATGTTAATCCACCACTGCATCTAGTGCAAATGTATTCACCCTCGAATGGCTCTTCAAGGCATGCATATATTGCACAGGACACACACTTAGTAGCATTGTCCATAGAGCACATGTTTAAATGGATGAACAGTAGAGAAGGAAAACAGTAAATATGAGTTAGAATTAGACCCTGTCTACTGTAGTTGGAAGACTAGCTAGAATCAAGCCAACAACACACAAGGAAAATCTATCAAACCTTAGTTTCTTGCTCATTGTCTTGCACTCCGGTTCTTTAAACTCTACTTATTCACAATCCAACTTAGTGCAGCAAGCCCAGTAGAGCAAGATTATAGCCTGCAGAGCAAAAGTGTAAAACTAGTATGTGATCATTGCATGGTTGCTGTAGGTTGATATTATTGGATATTTTGGTCTTTGTAGCAATTATATGTGATCAAAGTGTGGAGGTATTATTTGTTCATTCTATAGTGGTATTTTGTATATTGTGGAGTTATTAAGAGATATGCTATTATATTTACATTAGTGATTAGTGTTTATGATGGGGTAAATTAATTAGGGGCAGGATTGATGTATTAGTAGGCCTGATTTTCACTTAAAGTAGAGATGAGCGAGCTTCTTGAAATGTGTTTCCTGTCTTGATTTGTCAAATGTTTAAAAAAAAATGTGATTTGAAGTCAAATGTGCTCTAATTGCCCTGAAAATTAATATATGAAACTCAGAGGTGTCATAGGACTTTTTATATTTTGTTGATTTCTATTTTTAAATGATACTTAATAAATGTTTGCTCTTTTTTCCTCCTCTTCTTTTTTAAAGCTCCTTAACACAATGACAATAATAGCAAATAATGTCAGTGACACTCAGATAAATAGCTATGGGTAAACGCATGGTTGATGGTGTTAACAAACAACATGTTAAAGCCATTGTACTTTTTCAAAAAGTGTTGCACCACTACATTTATTATGTGCACCATGCAGTGAGCATGTGTTATTTCCCAAAAATGCAGCACAGCCACAATGTTTCTGCCATTGTTGCTGACCACCTTGGGCAGTTGGGGTTGGAGTAGAGACAGCCAGCAGGATGTTTGCTGCTTGATGCACTTTAGCAACTTAACAGGTCTGTGGCTACTCTCAGGCTTATCAGCTCTAACACAGCTTGTCAAAGCTTCACTTTACACATATGTTGGAGGACAGTAGAGTGTAAGCAATGCTCTGTCCTGCTTCTTTTGGGGATGGGAGGATGTCCATGGAGGAGAGTATTGAAGAGGCAAATAAGTGCTTGGTGTGGGAACAAAACTGAATCAAATGGAGGTGTCAATAGGACCTGGCCTCGTTGCTATAGTGCTGTGCCGCCACTACCATGAAAAACATTGAGTCAGTGGGTCATGAAAGGCATGTACTTTCCCTGCCCATAACAGGAGCTCCGGTCACGTGCACCTTTACGTACAGCAATACATGCAATGAGTGGACCACATTCTCCGAAACCTGAGAGTAAAAGACAGAGATGGGGTTTTCGGAGAAATATTGGTGGCCAGGTATTTTTCAGCAAGGCTGAATGCATTCCATCAGTTCCCTAAAGGCACCAGAATCCACTAAGTGATACAGCAAAGACTGGGAGAAGATAGACACTTTTGTTCTACTAGTGGACAGTTCTATTTCCCCACAGGATCTGGTGATGCCATTTAATGTTCTTCAATAGAGTCTTCTCCATGGCTTACTTTAATCCTGCAGTTCTTGCACACAGCAATGCTTTTGTCTTTCGGCAGTGTGAAGAAGAACTGTCAGATGGTAGATACTCATAGATAGCTAGCAGCAGCCAAGCTTGGCTTAGGCCTGGCACATTTTGAGCCTCCACCCATTGTTTCAGTGGCATCACCAGGTCCTGAGCTGACCATAATAGAAGAAGATCTGGCCCTGGCAGTGTTTGGAAGTTTCTGGCTGTGCGTTGCCTCTGCTTATTATTGCTGCTGCAACTGCCACCACCTCCTTTTCTAATGTCACCTTCTCCTCAGCACCCTGATATGGCTCTCTGGTCATGTCCAACAGAAAATCATCGTCATAGGCCACACCCTTCCCGCCACTTATCAGACTGTGATACTTTATGTCACTGTGGGCTCCTTGTCCCCCTTCTGATTTCTTGCTCTTTATTTGTCTGCTCTCACACAATTCGTTTGCCACAGGTAGACTCTCTTGAGTATCTTTGTGGGGTTTTGTTGCATATTCTTATCAGAAAAGAAGGCAGCACACTAGGAGAGGGTAGTGAAGACACTGAGATAATGCAAGTTTTTCTGAGGCCACAAGGAGGAGGAGCAGGAGGAATGCTGTGACCCCTGGCTCTAAGGCACAGTGTCAGACTCCGAGATGACATCTACATCATCTTGCTGTTATTGAGAGGAGGAGTGAGCCAACCAGTCCACAATCATCCCCTTTGTCCTCAATAATATTGTGGCTTGAAGCTACTACTACTACTACTACTACTACTACTGGCTGGATGCCTGGTGCAGGTACTGCTATTTGCACTACTACCCACATTCTGACTCTCACTGTAATTTGAAGACAAAGGTGCAATTAAATGTCCCTCCCCTTCTACAAAGAAACTGCACACTGGTATTGACAATTTACAATAGTAATACAATGCGTGGAATGAAATGGAATTATATTAAGGTAGTACAGTAGTACAGTACAACGTATAAGCTAATAATGTACAGTACTTCACACAATACAATGCGTTAACGGTTAACTGCTATATACAGTAAATGGTGTTATTGCAGCACATTGTGTTTAGTAGTAATGCACAGTAGTTTTGAAGCAAAACAATGTGTTAATGGTTAATTAGTATATAAATGCTGTTATTGCAGCACAGTACCCATTCACCAGTATGTTTTTTAGAAAACATAAGGGGAAAATGCTCAGCATTTGCAACAGAAAGTATGATATTGGGGTGCTGGCAATACGCCTATGAACTTTCAATACTTTATTACAAAAAAAATAAAAAATGGCTGGCTGGCTGTTCAAACAAAGAATTACAAAGAATTTTGTAATTCGGAGTTTGCCAGCATACTATATGAAACCACTGACCAGTCCTTCACTTTCTCTCTATACTTTTCCTGATAAAACTCTAAAATGTACCCAATATAGTCTCCCTAGTAACTAGCTTGAGTTTGGAATTGTTTTTTGTCAGACACAATAACAATATATCCTATCACATCCACAAATGAGAACAGAATGGCGCCTGACTCATTCTGAGCAGAAGGATCTGGAGGAATACTACCCCTTGATTCGTTAATCAGGCTGTCTGTCAACCTCTGAGTCAATCAGGTGAAGCCCCCCTCCACCATCCTTCCCAGGGTCATGTGATCCTTCATCATCTTCCTTCCAGTCAATTTCTCTGCCAATTTTCACAATAAAATATTGATGGGCAGTGTTTTTGTGCAATTCATTTGAAAACTTCAGATTTGTTTGGCAGACAAATTTTTGTGAAATTTGTAACAAATCCGACTCATTTAGATTAGATTAGCTCATCTCTAATTTTAAGTAATCTCCAGAAACAGTGTACTAATGAGGTGGTGTATCTAAACCTATCATGTTCTAAAGATGTTTCACTATTTTAAATAGAATGATCATTAAGATACAGTCCCACACAGCAGTGGCTGGTTGACCAAGATAAAGCAGCAATGCAACCATAACCACATGCACTGTGTGCAGCGGTATTTGTCCGGCCGCCTTTCGGCATATTTTGGGTTGCATCATGGTTGTTTCAGTAAGAACTATGTAAATAGACTGTTAGACAAGATCAGGCTACAGTTTTTTTAATCATATTTCAATTAGTATTTTAGCCGTTTCCAAGGTTATGTCTGGATTACAAATTAAATATTCTAAAAATATTTATTTTTTTAAGTATATGTATATTCCAGTTATCACATCCTTTTCTTCTTCTGTGGTCTGTTACCTAGGGGCAGACAGTAGATCCGCAGTGGAATATTTCTAAAATAACTTGACACCCAGGGCCTAGGAAAGAATAAAGACATGGATATTTAGCAGCATTGTAATTTAGTGCCCACAGTATGAGAAAATTATGTAATGAAAATGTCTTAGAAATTCTTAGTGACTGCAGAGTAAGAAAGTATTTGTGAAAATGAGAATTGTGCGTTGCAGAACATGACAACTTTGTACTGCATACTAGTCTTCAGCTATACCGAGGGCAATCTGTACTTTGCTGCAGAGCATACTGTACTGTATAATTTACTGATTTGATTATTTGCAGTTGTGCTATGGATGAAGTCTTGGACAAAATTTTCCTGCACTCGTTCTCTACTGTAGAAATAGTTCAATATTTTCTTCAATAGGCTGGTAGCTTTATTTGTACATTATTTCAGTTTTAATTAAAAAAATCATTAGAGGTATTATAGCATTATGGGAAATGTAGATTATTAATAAAAGCTCATCTTGAGTTCATACTTTTTAATATAGACAATATTGAAGGCATTGTCCAGCTTAAAAAACCCATTTTCATATACTGTTTTCTGAAATTCAAAGAAATAGGGTTCCTATCTCTTGACTACAGTGGACAGCGATCATAATGGAGACAATTTTGTACTTGCATTACACAGACCCATACACTTCAATAAATACTTAATGCATAATTTCCCCTGTGGTGGTGCTACAATGAATGGAACATACTTTTTGTGGACTTTTTATTCTCAGGAGCAGAGTAAATATAAAGTTTTATTCTGCCAGATTCTGCTTCGTTAATGTACTGGGTCCTCCAGAGTTAGAAATGCTCTTTGCTCTCGGCTCTGGTTAAGAGCCGAAGGTCATCTAAGGGGATCTCTATTAAAAGGGTATTCCCCTGTACACATTTATGTCATATCCATCTCTGACACCTGCTCCTAGCTCGAGAATATGGCCATGAATGGAGAGGTCGACATGCATGTACAGCTCTCTCTGTTCACTTCTATAGGACTTTCAAAAATAACCAATTTAGCGTACTCCGTTATTTTTGAAAGCCCTATAGAAGTGAATGTATTTTTTCAGCCTTGGTAACTATCTAAGCAACTACCTGTCGGAAGTCTACTGACTGATATTTTCTGTGTAACTACACTGTATTTGGAGAGTTTTCTGACACTTTCTTTTTTCACATTTTGTAATACTGCAGCCTTGTGCTAAAATAAAAAAGTTCAAAATTTTTCCCATTATTCTGCACTCAATATCCCAAAGTGACAAAGTGAAAACAGAATTTTAGAAATTGTTGCTAATTTTTTGAAAAGGGTAAAACCAAAAAAATTGCATTGACTTAAGTATTCAGACCCTTTAGTCAGTACTTAGCTGAAGACCTCTTGTGCATTGTGCCACAAGGTCTGTTCTGGATTTTGGGATTTTCTGCCATTCTTCTCTGCAGAGCCTCTCAAGATCTTCAGGTTGCATGGGGAGCCCCTTTGGACAGCCATTTTCATATCTGTCCAGAGATGTTTGATTGTATTCAAGTCAGGGCTCTAGCTGGGCCACTGAAGAACATTCACAGACTTGTCCCCACGTCACTCCTGTGTTGTCTTAGCCATGTGCTTTGGGTCATTATCTTGTTTGAAGGAAAACCCATTCTGAGATCCTGAGCACACTGGATCAGGTTTTCATTAAGAATATCTCTGTATTTTGCTCCACTGAGCTTTCCCTCAACTCTCACCAGTCTCCCTGCCCAAGACACTAAAAAATACCCCCACAGCATGATGCTGCGACCACCATGCTTTACTGTAGTGATCGTATAAGCAGTGCCTGGTTTCCTCCAAATATGATGCTTTTTGCTAGAATTGATGACAAAAAGTTCATTCTTGGTTTCACAGTCCAGAGAATCTTGTTTTTCACAGTCTGAGAATCTTTTAGGTGCTTTTTGGAACTTTTTGTTAACTTTTATGTGTCTTTTACCGAGAGGCTTCTTTCTGGCCCCTCTGCCATAAAGCCCAGATTGGAGGACTGCTGTAGTGATGGTTGACCTTCTGGAAGTTTCTCCCATCTGCACACAGGATCTTTCCAGAGTTATCACTGGGTTCTTGGTCACCTCTCACGCCAAGGCCCTTGTCCCCTGATTACTTAGTTTGGTTGGGTGGCCACATTTAGGGAGAGTCCTGGTTGTTCCAAACCTCTTCCATTTAAGAATTATGTAGGCCACTATACTCTTGGGAACTTTCAGTGTAGCAGACATGTTATTGCACCCTGCTACAGATCTGTGCCTCCACACGATTGTATATCTGAGCTCTACAGGCTGTTCCTTCCTCCTTGTGGCTTGTTTTTTTTTACTGTGATATGCATTGTCCGCTGTGAGACCTTATATAAACAGTGGTGTGTCTTTCCAAATCATGTCCATTCAACTGAATTTACCGCAGGTGGGCCCCAATCAAAGTGCAGAAGCATCTAAAAAATTATCTAAAAAATATGAATATGAGGTTTTTCTTTTCCAATAAATTTGCAAACATTTCTAAAATTCTGTTTTCACCTTCTCATTAAGAGGGATTGAGTGCAGATTGATTGGAGAAATATGATTTTTTTTTTAGCTCAAGGCTGCTACATAACAAAATGTAAAAAAAAGTGAAAGGGTCTGAAGACTTTCCAAATACACTATATAGCCATTTATACAATATTTGTATACCGTGTTGGACTGGGGTTCCTAAAACTAATTTTCTCTGGTGGTCCCATGCCCCATATCATTAATAAAGTCTTATAAGTTTTGACTCAAAGAAATAAACCCTAGTGGCAAGTAATTATTTTCAAAGGCAGTTCCAAATACGTTTATTCTCATGAACCTTTGGTGTCCACTCTTGTATCAGAGCCTGGGCCCACCAGATGATCCGCTAGTAATATGGAGGGCCAATCTGACCCTGTTTCTATAGTTGTTACTTGTAATTCATGATCACTGTCTTTATTATAGATCAGCCTTACTTGCTTAGACATTGGTTGAGAGTTATATAATGTAAATTCCTCCTTTGTTCCCTTTTTTCTTCTTGCTGAAGGTATTCTTGTTCCAACTCTTTTCTCTCCTTCTCCTTTCTCTTATCTTCAAATATGGCAAGCTTCATAGAATAGAGACATATGTAATGAATGTCTGAAATTAGGATCTGTACATTGATTACCGTGTTTTTCGTTTTATAAGACACACTTTTCCCCCCTCAAAAGTGGGGGGAAAATTGCTGTGCATCTTATAAAGCGAATACTAGTGAGTACTACCATTAGTATGCATTAGGCGCCGGGAGTGGGGAGTGAAGCGCTGCGAGTGCTTTCTGTACTCACCCCGTACAGCGTCAGGACATAGTGCGCGCACTATGACCTGACACTGCACGCAGTAAGGTGACAGTGCAGCACAGGCCGGAGAAGACATGGGAGCGCTGCAGGAGATAAAGAGGAGTCCCGGCACAGGAGAGGTAAGAGGAGTTTTTTTTATTTTATTTTGATCTGAGGTCAGATGGTCTGGCAAGGAACTCTGGGGGGTCTGACAATGAGGGCTGATCTGAGGTCTGATGGGGTCTCACATTGAAAGCTGATCTGAGGTCTGATGGGGGTCTGAAATAAAGGGCTGATATAAGATCTGATGAGGTTCTGACATGGAGGGCTGCTATGGGGGTCTGATGTGATGTCCTGATATGGGGGTCTGATCCAATGTCCTGATATTTATGGGGTCTTATCTGAGGATCTGAATAAGGTCTGATTAAAAATATAACGCCGTATGCATCTTATAAAGTGAAAAATATGATAAATCGAGTCTCTCACCTCCAAAATCAGTTTAAAAGTAAGCATTCCTCCATGTGCGTTAGGTGCCCCAAAACATAACTATACCTTTCATGTGAAAATTCAGTCCCCTGATCCTGAGGAATGCTTCTTTTTAATCTCATGCACATAGGGGTTTTGGTGCAGTGTGGTCAGACCGCTTTATTTAGTGCTTGTGGCTTTCCCTGCTTTATTGCTCTTAAATCTCTGGAACTGGTAATAAAACAAGAGGCGGGTGCACTGGACAACATTGCTGGCGGAGCGGAATGCACCAAACTGAGTGGTCTCGCAGTGCATCGAGAGCCTTATTTCTATAAAAATAAAATGAAGCATTTCTCTGGATAAGAGCAACAAATTTTCACAAGAAAGGAATGTTTATGTTGCACCCCTAATAAAAACCCAATTTCAGAGATGACTGACTCCCTATAAAGTGGTTGTCTCACAAAAAACATTTAAATATCTGATCACTAGATCCCTCACCGATCACTAGAATGGTGTCCTGAGCTCCCAACTCCTCCTTACTGCACTACCACCTTGAAGAGGAATTTGAAGTTGTCACAAATTTATCCTGCCACTTAATTCATATCTGTGGGCCCGCAGGAAACAGCTGAGTGCTGCAGTTGGGTATTTCCATTAGCCCCATAGACACTGAATGGAGCAACAATGCACATGCTCAGCCACCTCTCCAAAGTCCTCCTCACTGTGGTCCTGCATTGAGGATAAAAGGGGAGTTCGAGCCTTCATTCTAGTCATCATGGCAGTCCCAGTGATCAATCATTTATTACTTTTCCAGGACATGCCATAAATGTCAGCAGGTGTGGGTTCCAACTCTGGGACCCACTCCTATCACAATAATGAGACCCGCCGTGAATGGAGTCCCATAGCAGTGAACAGAGTAAGCCACACAATGCTATTTTTGGAAGTCCCCTAGACGTAAAGAGTAGTGCAGTATGCTCTTCATTCATGGCGACGCCCCATTCTTGAATAGGAGCAGGTCCCAGAGGTCTAATCGATATGCCATAATTAGGATGGCTAGTTTATTAAAATATTTAATAATAACCCATAATCTTTTGTTGATGTGACAGACATCTGTATGCAGGGGCGTAGCTAAAGGCTCATGGGGCCTGGTGCAACAGTTCCACTTGGGCCCCCTTCCCTCATTGCTTTGTGGCCAGGGGTAGGGAAGAACATAGCCTTCATGTTGCCTGAGGCCGAAATTGAAAGAGCACCCCCATGCCGAAATCTTCATCTAACCCCTTCCCTCCAGCCAGAGGTGTAACTTGACCAGCATGCACTTTCTATAATAATGGTGTCTTCTTATGTGGCACAAGGGTCTTTGGGCCCCCTCAAGCTCCTGGCCCGGTAGCGACTGCTACCTCTGCACCCCTTATACCTACGACTCTGTCTGTATGTCACATTCTAACATACTCCTCACGTGCTGCAGAAGGCCCACTTGTCCCCATCTCTGGCCTAAGTAAACACTGCCAGTCCTCTGGTGCTGTGGTCATAGATTGTACGATAGACAATGACATGACTCAACCCTTCCACGGCCTTCTTCTGCACATGCTCTGAACAGTATCAACACTTGCACAGATAAAGATATGTCCAGGGATGAAGCATAAAGTGGTGACATGAGCGAATTACATCACTGGTACAATCTTGTGACCTACTGTATAAATAAACTTCACACAAAAAATAGCCTTAGGCTATTTTTTTTTGCGTGAAGTTAATATGTCAAATATTCTGGGCCAACATTTAGGTACGCTACTGTTATATTATACTACTGTATAAATGCAGCACTGGGGGATTGGAAGTATTTCCACAGTCCACAGATTGGGACCAAAGGGCCTTCTGCAGCACATTGGGGCTATGTCACATCAACAATAGATTATGGGCTATTGCTAAACATTTTAACAAGTTGGACAACCCCTTAAAATTTCATTATAATAGCAGTATAAAATAGATGCTAACTTCAGCAGTGACTATAAGACACCATCACACCTTCAGCTACATGTAGCATAACATGAATTGCATGTGGAAAATCTTCTGCATTTACAGTAGCATCAAAGCACTGCGGAGAGTTTATGCATCGGAATCCGCACATGACAGATTTTAAATCTGTAGCATATACATTTATGTTGCGGACATCTGCCATGGGTTTCACCCTTTGTAATACAGAAACTGAAAACCCCCCACGTTTCTGCAACAGAAATTGCAGCACAATTTGCACAATGTGGCGCAGATTTTTCCACAGTGGATTTTGACCAGATATCCACAGCTGACTCTTCATGTTTGGCCATACCCTAATAATGGGTATTTTGCATGTTGTCCCTTGAAGGCTGAAATACAGGGTGTAGTTTCAAGGGGCAAAATAAAGCATTGCAACCCTAAACACAACTTCTGTGGCCTCTTACTGAGGAGTGTACAGTGCCCCAGTGGATAACTGCTAAAAATAAATTGTTTTTCAAAAGACCTACGTCTGTGAGCTCCTGCCAATAGACCAATGGAGAAGCCTCATCCAGGAACAACCTTTCCTAAAACTGAAAAACTGCCAGAGTACAGCTTAAAGGCTCATGCACACGACCATGCTGTGTAAATTGTGGATCCGCAAAACACAGATGCCGCCAACGTGCATTCTGAAATTTGCAGAATGGAATGGGTTGCTTATAATAGACAAAATGGACACAAATAGGACATGTTAAATTTTTTTTGCAGGGCCACGGACCTGAGCAACGGATGCAGACAGAACAAAAATTGCGGCTCTGATGCCTACACAAAAAGCATTTGTGTGCATAAGCCCTAACTGAGAGACTATCCCTGAAGGAAGGAGCACAGACATTCCCAGTAGGTTAAGAACCATGAAGGATATGCTGGATACAGACAGTAAGGCACCGCACGTTTATGACAATAAGACTTTACTGCTGGGGAAAGGTATATTGCTTTGGTTCAGACCACACTTTTAGATGGACTGGCCATCTGCATATAAGATCTGCACCCTGCAACTGGGAACTGCAGAAAGAGTTAATAAGAATGGATTTGCATGCATGGGTTCATTTGGAAATATTGCAAAGTGTATTTACAGAGAAACAGAGTGTACTACTACAACCATCACAGCCGCCTCTACACAGCTATTGGGAAAATACTTCTCTGTCATATACC
The DNA here is from genome assembly GCA_033119425.1 of Bufotes viridis. Classification (NCBI taxonomy): domain Eukaryota; kingdom Metazoa; phylum Chordata; class Amphibia; order Anura; family Bufonidae; genus Bufotes; species Bufotes viridis. The sequence continues at coordinate 255,239,938 of CM065590.1, forward strand.
TCAGAACTTTGCTGTACTACAACTTCCATCATCAATTCAGTAAAGATAGACTTTATTTATTATAACCAATGGGCCTGTCATTGACTCAACCATCCATCCACTGGCCTACATCTGCCCTCCTGCCTTGCACGCATCTACCTAACATCAATGGCACTCTGCCCAACATCAGGCAGGAGCCCCCAAAAAATTGAAATAAATTAGACGCATCTGTGGCAGTCCTTGCAGGCTGGTGTAATTTTACAATAACATTCATGCCTGTTTACAGGCGTAAATGTTAGTAAATTTGCCAGGGCTGGAGTTCTGGCCCCCGACATGCCCCCACCCTGCCCCGTCACACCCAACTGGAGGACAGAGTGTAAAACCGGGAACGAAAGGGGATTTGCGACTATTTTAAGATTAGATTTAGAATAGTTGCAAGTCCCTTAGTTAGTGTGCCCCCTTGTGCTGTTTCCATTTTTGTCTATTTTTTTATAGGTTTTTGTTGTTTATTGCAGCATTCTATCCAGTAAAAAAATGGAAATCTATTTGTAGATAAGTCCAGCCACATCATTTCTCTTTTTTATTGAGTTTTTATTTACCTTTGATGAGGGATTCAGCCAAAGGAGGATTAGCATAAAGAGAATAAAACAAGGTTAAATCACTTCCAGTACACACAGCAGCCTTACCCTCTTATACCGTACATATGCATCCTGATTATGGATATGTCAGCCTTACTGCTTCTGTAATCCATGTCATTTTGGAATTAGGCTATAGGCTACTGACAAGGGTGTCCATTATACATATCTTTACATTAGGTTTCCACTTTCAGTCTTTTTTATACTTTTTATTTTAGCCAAAGTCAGGAGGACACGTATAAAGAAAAGACTGAGAGGAGTTTTATCAAAACTGGTGGAAAGAAAAATTGGCTTAGTTGCCCATAGCAACCGATCAGATTCCATCCTTCATTTTTCAAAGCTTCTTTTAAAAATGAAAGGTGAAATCTGATTGGTTGCCATGGGCAACTAAGCCAGTTTTCCTTTACACCAGTTCTGATAAATCTCCCCCTGAGTCTTCTGTATTTGAATGACCTCTGCCTTTGGTTTAAAAAAAAAAAATATGAAAATGGAAAACTAGAATAAGCCCCATTCACATGGAGCCTTCTGTTGGTGGAATTTGGTGCAGTTTCTCTGCCAAAAGTCCCCGTCAGCCACGTTGAATCTGCCTCCCAGATGGGAGGTTACACTACAGTTTTATATGGCCACAGTTTATTGCGGTAAGGAAGGACATGTTGTTTCTTGGTGCGGTGTTTGCATGGACTCTGCTGGAAACTGCGGTGAAAGGAACTGATTTTCAGTCGCAGAAGTTTATTGTAAAAAATCTGCCATGTGCATCCCAGAGGTCCGTACGCACACAAATTTGCTCAGATTTTTTTAGTTCACTAAAAAAGGGCCATAGAAACACATTTTTTCCATACTGCATGTTTTTTTGTTCTAAACACCTGTGTGAATCAAGTTTTTCTGGTGTTTTTGCCTCTATAAAGAAGATGTCAAAATGGCCGAAACAAAATCAAAAGCTTCAGCATGATGCGTTTAAAAAAAAATACCAGACACCAAAAGCTCAACCTAATTAAGAAAAACACCAGTAGCAAAAACATATTACCATGGACTTTCAGGTATTTGTACCTCAAAAATGCACTAAAAACCGTAGGGGCAAAAAAACACCACTAAAACCACAAAAGTGCCCCAAAACACCATTAAAAACCTATGCATGAATGCATCCTCAGCCACCACCCAACCCAGAAGTGCGAAAACAGGAACATGTTCAGCATTTCAGTATGACATTCCACGCTGATTTTGTACTGGGGTTAGGCCAAGTTCAGTTTTTTGGTCAGTTATTACCATCAGAAGTGGGTCGAAAACCCAGAACAGGAGCAGATGTTTCCATTATACCTGATCTCTGTGTAGGCTTCACTACTGGGTTTGGCTCACAATAAGGGCTCATGCACACGAACGTATTTTCTTTCCGTGTCCGTTCTGGGTTTTTTTCTGGGACCGTATGCGAAACCATTCATTTGAATGGGTCAGCAAAAAAAAATGGAAGTTACTCCGTGTGCATTCTATTTCCGTATGTAAATATTTCCGTTATGCAAAAAACTAGAACATGTCCTATTATTGTCCGCATTACGGACAAGGATAGGACTGTTCTATTAGGGGCCAGCTGTTCTGTTCCGCAAAATATGGAATGCACCCGGACGTCATCCGTATTTTTTGCGGATCCATTTTTTGCGGACCGCAAAATACATACAGTCATGTGCATGAGCCCTAACTGATGGAAATCACTAACCAAATAACTGAAGTGTGAACTTGGCCTTATTCATCAGTAGCAGGTTGTGCTTACTTCTTCTAGGTAACTGAATGATCCTGCAGGGTCTTTCCTCTTTACTAACTTGTTTGATGCTTTGATATTTTCTGACCTAGAAAGGAAGAAGCAGATCAGGTCATACATTGACTATGTCATAAACTAATCACACAGGCACAGCACTCCTGCTCTGTCTGTCATCAGGCAAATCTGCAGCTAAGGCTACTTTCACACTAGCATTTTTACTGGATCCGGCAGGGTTCAGCAAAAACACTTCCATTACCGATAATACAACCATCTGCATCATTTATAAACGGATCCGGTTGTATTATCTGTAACATTGCTAAGACGGATCCGTCATGAGCTCCATTGAAAGTCAATGGGGGACGGATCCGTTTTCTATTGTGGCAGATTGTGTCAGAGATAACGGATCCATCCCTAATGACTTGCATTGGGGGTCATGCTGGATTTTTCTCTGCATCTCAAGACGGAAAGCAAACTACAACATGTTGTGGTTTGCTCTCCGGTATGGGAACTCAATTAAACGTAACGAAATGCATTTTTGGGCATACGGTTTTGTTTTGTTACATTTGTTCCCATTGACAATGAATGGGGACAAAACTGAAGTGTTTTTTTCCGGTATTGAGCCCCTATGATGGATCTCAATACCGGAAAACAAAAACGCCAGTGTGAAAGCAGCCTAAAACTGGAAACATAATTGACATGCTGCAGATCTGGAAATCCACATGGCAGGTCAATTTCTGCACAGAAACAATCCGCAAAGTGTAAATGAGGTGTGCAGGTAGCCTAACCCTAAGTTCACACCTGAGCGTTTTACAGCTCATTCAAACGCGCTGTAAAACGCTCAACACATGAAAACCAATGCTTCCCTATGGCCCTGGTTCTCACTTGAGCGTTTTACAGCGCGTTTGAACGTGCTGTAAAACGCCCGACGCATAAACAAGTACTTGAGCTTTTTTTGGGGCGTTTGTTGCGCGTTTTGTGATTGACACCACAGTAGTCAATCACAAGAACGCGCGTACGAACGCGCGTTTCCTATTTGCGAAAACGCGCTGAAATACGCACGACAAAAACGCGTGTAAAACGCACGTTTTTAGAACGCTCAGGTCTGAACCCAGGGTTAGGGTATGTTCACACGTGGCAGATATGTCGTTGCAAGTTTTTTTGCAACAGATCCACATTGTTACACATTACCACCAAAGTGATTGAGATAAAAAATACAAAACTAAATGCAGCATAAATTGACCTGCAGCGCAGATCTGAAATCTCCATCGCGAATTTCATTCTTTGCAATGAAGAGGGAGAAATCCACAGTCATTTCCTTGATAAAAAAAAAAATAACACATGTAATACATGCAGTTTTTGCCTCGGATTTTGCTGTGGAACCATGCCAAAAACTTCAGCAGACTTTTCTGCTGTATTTTCCATTGCGCGTAGATGTACCTTTCAACGCATAGTGCGTTTTTGCAGACGTTGTTTCAGAAATGCTGCTGATATGAGACAGATTTCACTCTTTGCATGCAAAGAGTGATATGAAAATTCGCAGCATAAATTGACATGCTGGAGATTTCAAATCTGTACCACGGGTCAATTCACGCTGCGGATTTCTTCCGCTGCATGAGGATGAGTATTGCTAAAAAACCCACTGGGGAAGATTTATCAACCTGGTGTAAAGTAGAACTGGCTTAGTTGCCCATAGCAACCAATCAGATTCCACCTTTCATTTTCCAAAGTAGCTGTGAAAAATAACAGGTGAATCTGATTGGTTGCTATGGGCAACTAAGCCAGTTTTACTTTACACCAGTTTGATAAATCTCCCCCATTGACTTTGCTGGTAATGGTAATGCACATTGAAATTCACCGTCATTGAAGTGTATGGATCTCTGTTCTCCAGCAAGGGGAGGATCCCAGGGGTGCCATAAATCCTTAAAATGTGACTGCACCTATAACATTTCCTTACCTGATCCAAAATGTATTCAGGTCAGAGTTGGGACCCATAAACATGTACCAGTAATTTGATTGTGGTGAAGTGTTTTCTTTAAATAGAGGAAATTGTATGCAGAGGCCCAAATTTAATCTAAAAAGTGTCACAGATTGGCGCATCTAGGACCATTAGACCATTCTGATCAATATAGCCCCCATATTAAAATGCTTCTTACCCCAATGCTGTCCGATCCACAGATCTTCCTAAAATCACTTTTATTCGATATGCAAATTTCTGGTGAAGGTGCCCAGGGGCGGCGTTGTAACGGCCGGTGCCCAGGCCCCGCGGTCATTTTCATATGATACCACTCCCCTCTTCACCCAGTCGGTCCACCCTGTGTCTTGATCTTCTCCTCCCTATTTCCCGCGCCTGCACCGTGGAACGGGACATCTGCGCCTGCCAGTGCGCAGGCTCATGCTCCCGCACGTCACAGTCCAGCAAGTGCCGCATCAGAGGGCTATTCCGAACTTACGTACAGGCCTGCGCACTGGACACTCCGATGCTTCTGTCAGTAATGGGGAAACCAGTGCGCAGGCGCGGAGGCCCCGTTCCACGATGCAGGTGTGGGAGAGAAGGAGGAGAAGATCAAGACACAGGGCGGGCCATCTGGGTAAGGCTGCATTCACACGGGTGAGTTTTCTGCGCGGGTGCAATGCGTGATGTGAACGCATTGCACCCGCACTGAATCCGGACCCATTCATTTCCATGGGGCTATGCACATGAGCTGTGATTTCCACGCATCACTTCTGCATTGCGTGAAAATCGCAGCATGCTCTATATTCTGCGTTTTTCACGCAACGCAGGCCCCATTGAAGTGAATGGGGCTGCAGGAAAATCGCAAGCATCCTCAAGCAAGTGCGGATGCAGTGCGATTTTCCCACATGGTTGCTAAGCAACGGGACCCGATCTTCATTATTTTCCCTTATAACATGGTTATAAGGGAAAATAATAGCATTCTTTATAGAGAATGCTTTGTAGAATGAGGATTAAGTGGTTAAACATAAAAAACTTAACTTACCTTATCCACTTGATTGCGTAGTTGGCGATCTCTCTTCTCTCTTCAAGCATTAGCTGCCGGCTAAAGGACCTGTGATGACATCACATCACATGGTCCAATCACATGGACCATGGACCATGTGATTGGACCATGTGACGTCATCACAGGTCCTTAGACTACAGCTAATGCTTGAAGAAGAGAGAAGAGATCGCCAACTACGCGATCAAGTGGATAAGGTAAGTTACGTTTTTTATGTTTAACCCCTTAATCCTCATTCTACAAAGCATTCTTTATTAAGAATGCTATTATTTCCCCTTATAACCATGTTATAAGGGAAAATAATAAAATCTCCAGAATACTGTACCCGAAACCGGACTTCAGTGATGAAGTCCGGCTTCGGGTCTGGGTACCAAACATGACGATTTTTCTCCCGCGCGTGCAAAACGCATTACAAAAGTTTGCACACGCGTGGAAAAATCGCGCATATTCCCGCAACGCACCCGCATCCTTTCCGGGCGTCAAACATGACACCCGTGTAAACCCAGCCTAACAGTATGGTGGTATCATATGAAAATGACTGCGGGGTTCGGGCACCGGCCGTTACAACGCCGCCCCTGAGCACCTTCACCAGAAATTTGCATATCAAATAAAAGTGATTTTAAGAAGATCTGTGGATCGGACAGCATTAGGCTCCATTCACACATCCGTGTGTGTTTTGCAGATCCGCGGATCCGCAAAACACGGACACCGGCAATGTGCGTTCCGCATTTTGCGGACAGCAAATCGCTGGCACTCTCATAGAAAATGCCTTTTCTTGTCTGCAATTGCGGACAAGAATAGGACATGTTCTATTTTTTTTCTGAACGGAAGTGCAGACCCGGAAGTGCGGATCCGTAATTCCGGATCCGGGCGGGACATGGTGTGTCCCCATAGAAATGAATGGGTCCGCAATTCCGTTCTTCAAAATGCGGAACAGAATTGCGGACGTGTGAATGGAGCCTAAGGGTAAGAAGCATTTTAATGTGGGGGCTATATTGATCAGAATGGTCTAACTGTTAGAAATTGCTTATTTGGGGTGAAAGACTCCCTTTAAAGCCAACCAGTAGTTGGTATAGTCCGAGAAAAGTGTCTTTTCCTGCACCACATGTATCATCCAGCCTGAGCCCCTGTGATACATGTGATGTAGACAGCCGGTCTAAACTTACGCCATCTTTAAGAAATCTGGACCAGAGACTGTAAATTGTGAATACTTTTTATGTACTGGCAATCCATATTTTTCTATTCTTAAACAGAGTGCTGTGGTAATGAAGCATGAATTCAGTTTTCAGCTCTGGGAAATAGCCTTTGTCTTCTGCTTTATTTCACTGAAAATTCACTGTGTCTCACAGATTTCCAGCTCTGCAGAAGACTTCAGCTTTATATAAATGAAGTATAAATCATCCAATTTGTGTTTAAGACGCTGGAATTAAGTCCTTTATTGAAGCTGAGAGAGCTGCTGAGTAGTTTTTGTTTTGATGTTGTCTTTATTAAAAGAGTTTTCTGGGATTTTGATACTGATGACCTATCCTCAGAATAGGTCATCTGTATCTGATCAGTGAGGGTCCGACAGCCGGGACTGCCGCCGATCTGCTGTTTTAAAAAGGCAACTGCACCCCTGTGCATTGTATAGCGGCTGTGCTTGGTATTGCACTCAGTCCCATTCACTTGATTGGGGCTGAGCCACTCCTAGGCCATGTCACTGATGAATGTGTCATCACTGGCCTAGGAAAAGCAGCAAGAAGGCCAGGGCACTCACTAAAGTTGTGGTGCCTTCTCAAACAGCTGATCGGCGGGGTCCCAGGTTATGTTTGTTTTTTTTAGTACTTTTTCATTTTTGTATGGCTCTTGTGCTATGTGTAATTTTTTGCTATGGCATTTGTCATGCCTTCAGCAAGTTTATTGTTAATTTATTCATAGTTTTCATGCATAGTCAATTTGCTTGATGTATAATTCTCTGTTGATTGTGTAACATCACCATCTAGTGGCCTTTTACATACATTGCAGCTAGTTATATTAGAAGTTTAGTCTACTTCAGATTCCATAGCTTGTGACCTATGAACTTAGTGACTTCATCATCCCTGCACATAGCAGCCATTTTTCTCATTTACAGCCATCTTTCTAGAGGTAGCACATGGTCTGGAAGACTCTGGAGTCATCCTCCACATCTAAGTTCACGGTAGCATCGCTGGTATGTCACATAGCCACATTACAGCATGTTTGCATATATATTTGCATGTCTTTTCTCCTGCTCCTGTATAGCAGCTGTAGTTATCAGTTAGGGACCATGCTTGTTATGCAGGTAGGATAGCATGCTCCTGGTTTATATCTGTATACTTCATGGATGTTTATCATTGTCATGCACAGTAATGTATTATATGCATTGTCATATGTCAGACCCCTTTAGTAAGTGCATTGTTTTTCTGTTCCCCAATTTCACCGCATATGTATACCCTTGCAATAAAGACGAAGTTGGACGTTACTCCATTGTCAATTCATTGCTGGGAGAGGTTTAGCTGTCTGTCAAGCTATGGTCCTTCACACATAAGGAGGACAGAAAAGCATTATTTTAAAAGGATTTACCGTATGCATACAGGCCCCACTTTGTCATTTTCGTTTAACTACACTTCTGTAGTATTGCATATTGTTTGCATCACTTTTTTAGGATTAATTGATTGATTTTGTCAGTATATATATACCATTAGGATTTAGAGGGAAACCCTAAGGGCTCATGCGCATGGTTGTAATTGTTTTGCAGATCTGCAAAACATGGATCCTGGCTGAGTGCATGCCGCCATTTAAAAAAAAACTTCTGTAGAAATGACCTATTCTTGTCTGAAAAATGGACAAGAATAAGGCATGTTCTATCTTTTTTGCGGGGCCATGGAACAGACGTGCGGATGTGGACAGCACACGGTGTGCAGTTCACATCTTTTGCAGCCCCGTTGAAATTAATAAAAAGTGGATTGGATGCAGATAAAAACTACGCCCGTGTGCATGAGACCTAATACCTTATTTACTGGCATTCTTGGGGATTCTTGATTTAACCAAGGATCAGGATCGTTTCTATACTTATTGGAATGCATTTTTAAAAGGTAACTAAATCTTTGATGAAAAAACAAAGAGGCAGAAGTACTGCGCAGAGAGCTCTGCCCATTTGGCTTTTATCGTCTTTGCTTGATACAATGAAAGTTGAAGAGTGCTCTCAAAGGTTTAGTTAACCTTTAAGTGTTTGTTCACCTCCTAATAGCCTGATAATAGTGAGCAGAATTTGTCATGGGGTGCCACTGTATGAGCAATATTTGGAACAGCGTTAGTCCTAACTACTTCAATCGGTTCGATGGTTGAATGGTCTGGAGGTTTACAAGATATATGATGGTTATGATAGGTTACAAACACGTCTGTCAGGATTTGGATTATGACAGATTCCATGTCACAAACATGATCTCCCACCGTGAAGTACTGTAGTTTGGTGGAATAAAGGGGGACTTCATAATCCAATCCAACTGATTGCAATGCGTATGGCACCATTTGTAACTTATCATCCAGTAACGCATTGTAATAAATAAGGTATAGATCTTTGTCACGGCTGAGATGATACAAAAAGAATACAATTACTTTAGCTGTGTTGGTGCTTTGTTTTCCTCCTTTATCTGTCTCATGTCCTGGTGCTGAATACTTGAATGTGGACCACATGGTTTATTCCTCTGGTCCTGTGAGTGACAGCACTACAAAACAAAATGGATGACATCACAGTCAGACGGCTGGTAAAAAGTAATACTTCTGAACAGTAAACATCACTTCCCTGTTCCCGAGTCAAACTTCTCTGAATAAAAAATGTGTCCAGCCTTTTGTATTGTATTGGCATACACTTAAATCTGTGAAAAATACAATTTCCTCTAGAAAACTCTACCCCCTTATACTGTATGCTATCACTCTTCCACTCTTATCACTGTCCCTGTATGCCATTATTCTCCCCTGGGCTTGGCACCACACTGTCGCCTGTATGCTAACACCATCCAATGAATGCCACCACACTGTACCCTGTATGCCAAATGTGCAAAAAATACAGTGGGCACTAGGAGACTCTTGTTGGTCATTTCTTTCATTTTTCATGATACATTAAAATTCTAAATGCAGAGACATTTGCAGGATGATAATCCCCCCACGGCAGGAGATGTGGATCCCCTTCTGCATGTTGCTTCATAGTTTTTTTATTTTTATGGTTTTATATATTTTTTTTGCTCTCCCCATATTTATAATACTGGCTGTATCCACACATTGACTTTCAGATAGTGATAGACCCTCCAGTCCCAACTTTATTCTTAGTATACAGCCAAACATTCAGGTTTCCTGGTGTAGTTTTGGAAGCCAAAATCAGGAGTGAATTCAAAAAGGAGTAGTATCTGTCCCTAATACTTTCTCCGTCTTTATGATCTACCCCTGATTTTGGCTTCTAAATCTGCATCAGGAAATCTGACCATATGGCTGTACCCTTAAAGAAGGAAGTGCAAATCAATCCGCTATTCATCCATACAGGGAGTGTCCACTACTCAATTCTCTTCTACTGTTGCAACGCAACCAGCTCTACAACCATGCTGACATAGTCCAGTACTTAATGTGCCTCTTCCTGTAGTGTAAGGCCTTATTCACACATCCGCAAGTGTTTTGCGGATCCACGGAGCCGCGGATCCGCAAAACACGGACACACTGGCAATGTGCATTCCGCATTTTTGCGGACCGCACATTGCCCGAACTCCATAGAAAATGCCTCTTCTTGTCCGCAATTGCGGACAAGAATAGGACATGCTCTATTTTTTTTTGCGGAGCCGCGGACCGGAAAATCGGCGGCGCGCTCCGCAAAATCGGATGCGGAGAGCACAGTGTGTGCTCTCCGCATCTTTCCCAGCCCCATTCACAGTCAATGGGTCCGCATGTATTCCGCAAAATTGCGGAATACATGCGGACTACATTGCGGATGTGTGAATAGGGCCTAAGAGTAGAGGGTGATGAAGGGTATTGCATAGTGGACTTCTGTCTAAAGAAAAAAACATGTTTGCTATGGTAAAATAAAATTTATGCTGTGATTGATTGCCATGTTTTTTTTCCTTTTAGACAGTTTTGTTAACTCTGCTCCACTAAATACAGTATAACTGCACATTTATTTGAATAGTCCATGCAGGGAGAGGAGAGGAAAGCTGAGAAGCTGTGCCTTAGCATTTAAGCCTCTTTAACACGAGGATGACGGATTAGGTCTGGATGCGTTCAGGGTGCATTCAGTGAAACTCGCACCATTTTGCAAGCAAGTTCAATCAGTTTTGTCTGCGATTGCGTTCAGTTGTTCCTTTTTTTCCGCGCGGGTGCAATGCGTTTCGATGCATTTTTCACGCGCGTGTTAAAAAATGGAAGGTTTACAAACAACATCTCCTAGCAACCATCAGTGAAAAACGCATTGCATCCGCACTTGCTTGTGGATGCAATGCGTTTTTCACGCAGCCCCATTCACTTCTAGCCCTATTCACTTCTATGGGGCCAGGGCTGCATGAAAAACGCAGAATATAGAACATGCTGCGATTTTCATGCAACGCAGAAGTGATGCGTGAAAAACAACGCTCATGTACACAGACCCATTGAAATGAATGGGTCAGGATTCAGTGCGGGTGCTATGCGTTCACGTCATGCATTGCACCCGCGCAGAAAACTCACTCGTGTGAAAGGGGCTTTACAGTTGGGACTACTGTATGTATGAATGTTTCAACCTGCCACTGAGTGACCACTGAAGCCAATTAGAGAAGAAGGGAGTCATAAGCAACACGGTTTACCTTTTATATATTAATATGATTGTGCATAATTTCTTAGCAAATGTTATGAAAGGTGACATCATTAAATATATTTTATTTTCACAGCACAGTGATGAGCAGGAAAATAGTAACACATAGGCCCCTTTCATGGTATCAGGACTTGTCCCGTTCTTTAGGGAGTCCTCCATGGAATCTCATTATATCCTTTGTATCAGTACTGCAGATGACAGTAAGATTCAGTGATGGGGTCTCCTGCTTATAAAGAGACTTGCGGGGTTGGCTAGAGGGGGTGGATCTAGTTTGTATGTATGTGGGTATTGTGGCTGGCATGTATGGGACATATTTGTTTGCAACCTGTAGCTGTCAATGTAAAGGGTACTCCTAAAGCAACTAGAGAAACAGGGCGGAAAAATTTACTTCAGCGTACTGTACGTGCCAAATTCTGGTATCCATCTGATCTCATTCAAGACCCTAGAAAATGACACACTAGTGCACAGTTATAAAACTTGGTCCGGGCAGTATTCTATAGCTATTGAGATGGTGTAGCACACACTTGCTCCTGATGGTCTGGATAGGTGTGGTCAAGAATGTTGCAGATGTTTTAAACCACAGTTCTGTAGGCAAGGAGGACACGGCAGATGTAGTTGAAGCATGCATGATACCATTATGCAGCTGAACAGGAAGAGAAGGGCACACATCCGGTCAAGACTGGAGTGGAAGAGCCTGCAGGCTATGTGATGTTGTTTTTCTATATTTTTATATTATTACATTATGTTATATGTTTATAGATTCTTTGAATAATTAGTAATCCCATCGTAAAATCATTGTCTACATTGTCATTGCAGACAGTTTGTATTTATTGCAGGGGGAGATCGGTTCCTCCTCATTTGACTGTAATATTTTTGAAAAATACCTAAAAAATGTTATTAAATGTATGACATCTGCAAAATAAATGAAAAGTCTTGGTAGTTAATAGGGAAACCATAGTGTCACTGATGGCAGTAAAATGAAAGACCACAAAATTGAAAAAAGTATTAAATACGATCAATGAAATAAAGAGATTCTATTTGTGATGTCAAAATAAAATCATTTTACGTATAAATTCTTTATAACTTGACCTAACAACAAAGCAAGACAAATAGATTTGAGTAAGCTGGTTACTGCACCTCCCCTCAAGTAGTACCCTGCCCTAGGAGTGACATTTTGCAGACCATTCATTTCAATGACCCCGCAAAACATGGGTACAGCACTCAGTGTGCTGTCCGCATCCATTGTTCCGTTCCATTATGTTATGTGGATCTGAAAAAAAATAGAGCTTGTCCTACTATTGTCTGCAAAATGCGGTCCGTGGTCCCATTGTAGACAATGGGTCCGCAGAAATGCAGATGACATGCGGAACGCATTAATATGTCATCCGCAATTGCGGATCCATTTCCAGGAAATAGAAACATTTTTTTTTTGTAAGTACCCTAGCAACATATATTCCTTCTTCCTTTTTTTGCGGAAAAACGGAACGGATGCGGATGTACAAGTGGTAAAAACGGAAGGTTTTTGTGGAAACACGGATCCGCAAAAAACGGAACGGAAATCTGGAAAAGAAAAATACAGACGTGTGAATGGACCCTGACTGTTATATTAGTCAAGAGGACCAAGTCACTCTTCAGCCTGACAACCCCAAATAATACACTTTCAGCAGAAACTCACTAGTTAAACAAATTCTTCACACTCATACAAGCAACCAGTGTTACCTGCTAGTCATCTGCACCCAGGAAGATAACAGGATGTTCTGTCCCACAAACAGATAACACATAGCCATGCCTTACATGATGCACACCCCCTCCGTTACACAGCTTAGGAAAGATGACACTAAACCATGGTGTCTGAAAAGAGGCCGCTAAAAGATTGTTGGTGACCTGCTTGGCTCTATTCCAAAGTAACAGGTAGGAGAATGGACTATCTATCTATCTATCTATCTAATAGATAAAAAAAAAACAGCAGCACAGTCACACGATAGTCGGGTGCAGTCCCTCTGGAACCACAGGCAGAGTGTCCACTCTCAGATGCAAACCAAAGAAAGATGTGGCAGCACTCCAAGGTAAGATAAATTGGGTGTTGGACCTGGCTTATTCCCCAGTTCTATCTATCTATCTATCTATCTATCTATCTATCTATTTCAAATTAATCATCACAGAGGAGGATAATATCATAGAGAGATTTGGGCGAAGAGGATAGAGGCTTGTGTATTAAATAGTAAAACTCTGACTAAAGGTGCCACTGAAAAAGACTTGGGTATGTTGATGGACAGTGCCAAACAGCTGCTGCCACGGTAAATAAAATCATAGAAGGCCTAAAAACTCACGACAAGCACATAGTTTTGCCTCTATACAAATCAATATTCGGACTGTCAATGGAATACTGTGTATAATTTTGGGCCTCTGTGTATAAGGACATAGCTGAACTAGAGTGGGTTTTATAGACATAGCTGAACTAGAGTGGGTGCAGAGGAGGGTGACCGTGGTAATTAAGGAAATGGGTGGTCTGTTGTACAAACTTAGGTTTGTTTATGTCAGAAAAAAAGATGGTTTATTTAGGGGATCTAATTGCAATCTACAAATATATGAATGGTCAGAACAGGCATCTTTCTAATAATCTTGTAAACATGACAAGAGGGCTTCTATATCTAGATGAAAGAAGGTTGCAGTATCACCATAGACATGAGGAATTTATTTTGAGTCAATAAGAAATTTCCCTTATTATGGGGTAATTTGCATCTACCTCATATAGGGTTTTTGTCTTCCTCTAGATCAGCGTTTCTCAAATAGTGGGACGCGCCCTCCATGGGGGGCGCGAGGCTCCGTAAAGGGGGGCTCCAGGTGACAGGAGATGAACGCTGATGATCGCTGTGCTGTGCGGCAGGGGAGGGAGAGGCGTCTCCCTCCCCTGCTCCTCTGATAGGCTGCGGGCCTTGTGCGGGACACAGGCCGGAAGAGGCCTGCATCCAGCGCTTCCAGGGAGGTAAGTATTGGGTGGGTGGGGGGACCCTGGACCCTATTGGGGGGGGGGGGGAGAGAGCGAGCCTGCACATGATTTGGGGGGAGGGGGGAAGCCTGGACCCTGCACATGATTTGGGGGGAGGGGGTTAATGTACATAATTGGGGAGGGGGGTTAATGGAGCCTGCACATGATTTTGGGGGGGGGGGGGTTAATGGAGCCTGCACATGATTTGGGGGGGAGGGGGGGTTAAGGAAGCCTGCACATGATTTGGGGGGGGTTAATGGCCCTCACCTGTGGGGAGATTGGTGTACTTATAACAATTTTATAGACAAATGATACTATTTACAGTCGCGCGGGGGGCGCGAAATGTTTTCTTCTTCCTAGGGGGGGCATGACAGAAAATAATTGAGAAGCACTGCTCTAGATCAACATAGATTAGAGGTTGAACTTAGTAAAATTAGAACCATCCATTATCATGTCCCGCCTGTGTAGTGGCATAGGGTACACTATGCTTCTTCAGCATTGCCCCTGGTACTTTTTTATTTATATACAGTAAAGATGAGTTGATGATAGTTTCTACAAAAGGGCAAATGCAAGTGACTGGTATTTCATCCCTTTAAGTGAGAAAGTGAGGACTAAACTCCCTAGACTACCTCAGGGAACCCAATCATAGAGAAAACTATGCAGCTGTTCAATGACAGGGCTGTAAGAGGGAGCTAGGCACATCTTGTTTAGCTTTCTCTCAGAAAGAGGACACAGAGGACAGCAAACCTGCGGCTCTCCAGCTGTTGCAAAACTACAACTCCCAGCATGCAAAGACTGCCTACAGATTTCCAATGTTCTCCTATTAATCATTTTCAGCGCTTGCCACAGCGCTCTCCCTATGCTCAGCTCACAGGACAATGGCGGAGACCGGGCAGGATTAGGGTTTTATAAGGCTGTGACATCACAGGGGATGGCTATCTGTGGACTGGCTGACTGCACAGCATTATGGGTGATCTCGCGTTCCTAGGCTTCTTACTTTCACTTTGTAACACGTGCAGCTGCCATTTTAGGAAAAACTGATTTGTTACCATGAAGCGCAAGAAAATTCGGATTCATTACGAATCCTAAACTTTAGACTGAATTCCGCTTCAAATGCTTCACTCAACACTAATATTAAGTCCACTTGTCAATGTCACATATTTGTTCTACTTCATTTCACTGGATTTTAGACTGAAAAAAAAAAACTTCACAACATAAATGTATTCCACGAATTCCAAGGTAACCTTAGTGATGTATAGGATAATGGCTCTTAAAGCAATAAATTCTGCCAATTACTGACGATAGTAGATTGTTGCTGTTATTTGTGTTGTGATCTAATTTTGAGGGTATTGCAACATCTGCCAATTAGCTTTAAAGATACAGAAATTAAGTTAATTGATTAATATATTTTTGCTGATCTGGGCATTCGTACAATACAGGACAACTATTATACATTGTCACATGTATATAGACCATTAATGAGAATAGAGTAGGTGATAAAAATGCCTGACTTGTCAGCTTTTGCCTCTGGGAAAGATAAAAATAAAGAATTTGTGATACCTAATGCCCCTTGAATAGTTGCTAAATTGTGAGCATATAGTTTTTTTTCAAGAAGTGAATGCATTATACATTACATGGACGTCACTAAGAAGCAGCAGTTCAGGTTGCCTCGTCTGCAGTTATACAATCTGTCCTCATTTAATATTCTCTTTTATGTAATAGAATCTCTTTATTTCCTGTGTATTACTCCAGTTACTTGCACCAGTGTTGTTGTGAAGTGAGGCACATAATACACGATACTCAAAGTCACACACCGGGAGTTAAACATTGCACAGTTTTACAGAATACATTATCACACATATAGTACCTCCCTTGGTCCTTATATTTCCTTTAGAACATTTTTACCCTTACCCCCCACCTCCTGACTTTTATTATGCGCAATTATGTATCAACGCTGAATCAAAGAGGACTTAGTTTGCCTTGACTCTGGTCTTCAACAATGTCGCAGCTAGAAGGAATGCAGAAGTAGCAGTGGTGCTTAGTTCATGGTGCCTGATAGCAGGGCTGCTTTAACCATAGGTCAAGTGGTGTACCTGCGCCAAACTCACTGGAAGTGGCACCATTTCGTCTGGACACAGTTGAAAGTATGGTGGATCAGGGAACAACCTGTACTCCAAGTACAGCAGGCAAATAGTGAGAGGAGATGATGGAGAAATTCCTGATCAATCTCAAGAGCAGGGACCTGCACTCCCTGAATTTTATGGTGGCCGTCATGGCACATAACAGGTAGTTTTTACTACTGTTAGGATCCCATCTTACAGAGATCTCCTTGACGTTTGGCAGACGGGCCCAAATAATTTTGTATAAAATTTGCTATAATTCTCGAATTTACAAAATGAGCATAGCATTAGCACCAGAATATTTTCTATAACTATGGCATTATTGTTCTTTATTTGGTTGGCAGAGTGCTGTTGGATTGTATTTGTTTCTTTGTGTTTCTAGCCATGACAGCGTGCACCTGCGCATTGGGATGTGCTGACTGCAAGAGCAGTGGGAAGTCAGAGAAGAAAGCAGCTGATGGACATGGTAGAGGATCAAGTTAAGACAATGAGGTGTCCAGCAGAGTTGAGGTGGTAGAGGAGCACTGGGCCAAGAAGACCAGTTTAGGTCAGGACAGGACACCTGTTAACAGCAACAGTCCCCCACATTGGGCAATGAACTGAATGTTGTATAGCAATACCCCTTCATTTAGCTGCCTCTCCTCCAAAGAAGTTTGTAGGTACCAGTTGAAGAATGATTCTAGCAATAACCTTATACCAGGTAGATGTACTACAGGATGAGCTTCACAGAGACAGGCTAAAGGAGACCAGAGGGTATAAGACCAGAAAGTCAGCATCAGCCTACTGGATGGAGACCAATGATCAGGCTGCATAGTGGGGCCAATAAAGTTGTGTTCAAAATTATTCAACCCCCACTGAAATTGAGTGTTTTGGCCAGTTTGACATTGATTTTGATAATTTCAGTCATCTTGTTTACAATTAAATCAAAGAGGCACTTGTAAGTCAGACAAATATAACATAACATTTATAATGAAATAACCACAAATGTCTTTTCTGTGCTCACATCATTCTCAGTTTTATTCAACCCCCAAGTGACATTCAATCTTAGTACTTAGTACAACATCCTTTTCCAGTTATAACAGCTTTTAAACGTGAAGCATAGCTTGACACAAGTGTCTTGCAGCGATCTACGGGTATCTTCGCCCATTCTTCATGGGCAAAAGCCTCCAGTTCAGTCACATTCTTAGGCTTGCGCGCTGCAACTGCTTTCTTTAAGTCCCACCAGAGGTTCTCAATCGGATTTAAGTCTGGTGACTGCGATGGCCACTTCAAAATGTTCCAGCCTGCTGAAAGGTCCAACGTCTCCCAAGCCTCAGGTTTGTGACGGACTGCATCACATTTTCATCCAATATCTCCTGGTACTGAAGAGAATTCATGGTACCTTGCACACGCTGAAGCTTCCCTGTACCTGTAGAAGCAAAACAGCCCCAAAGCATGATTGACTCCCCGCCATGCTTCACAGTAGGCAAGGTGTTCTTTTCTTCATAGGCCTTGTTCTTCCTCCTCCAAACATAGCGTTGATCCAGGGGCCAAAACAGATCTAATTTTGTTTCATCAGTCCACAGAACACTATCCCAAAACTTTTGTGGTTTGTCCACATGACTTTTGGCATACTGCAGTCGACTCTTCTTATTCTTTGGAGACAGCAAGGGGGTGCGCCTGGGAGTTCTGGCATGGAGGCCTTCATTACGCAGTGTGCGCCTTATTGTCTGTGCTGAAACTTCAGTACCCGCATCTGACAAATCTTTTTTCAGTTCCTCAGCAGTCACACGGGGACTTTTCTCCACTTTGCGCTTCAGGTAGCGCACAGCCGTCGAAGTCAGCATCTTCTTTCTGCCACGACCAGGTAGCGTTTCAACAGTGCCCTTTGCCTTGAATTTGCGAATTATGCTTCCTATGGTGTCTCTTGGTATGTTTAACATCTTTGCAATCTTCTTACAGCCATTGCCCTTCCTGTGAAGAGAAATCACCTCTTCTCTTGTCTTCCTGGACCATTCTCCTGACTTCACCATGTTTGTAAACACACCGGTAAATGTCTAGAAGGAGCTGAGTATCACAGTCATTTTACATCTGCCTAATTGGTGCTTATTATGCTTGATTGCTGCTCCTTGACATCCACAGGTGTTTTCTATACCTGATCGAAAACACTTGAACGAACCTCTGTTCTTAAGAGTGGTAGTCTTTAAGGGGTTGAATAATTGTGTCAATGAAGAAATCACAAAAAAACATTTAATACTGTATTACAAAAACAATTGATGTCATTTTAGTTGCATTTGGTTCTTTAAAAAGTCCTTGTAAGATTTCATTCTGAACACAATTACAAATGTACACTAAATTCCCTAAAACCCTTTACAGCATTGGGGGTTGAATAATTTTGAACACAACTGTATATTGAGGCTCTGGGGAATAAAATAGATTGCAGTGCAGCAGAGTTAAAAGGAACTTTAACGGTGTGATTTGTGGTAGTCTGGGAAGGAAGTAGGAGAAAAAACTCTAATCAGTGAAAATGTTACTAGGAGGCCAATTTTTCCATTAATATGTATAAAAACTGCCCCTAAATAGTTATAAATATAACATTTAGTTTATTTGTGTAGACATCAGAAGATAATGAACAATGCTCAACAATAATGAAACCTTTTGCACTGGACACATCAATGTGTTAAAACCTGTCTGAGAGGCACCAAACACCTTCTGTCACATATAAAGACATCAGTATTAGGGCTCGTTCACACAAACGTTTTGACTGGGTCCGCAAAAAAATGGAATGTACTCCATATGCATTCTGTTTCCGTATTTCCGTTTTTACGTTCCGCTACATTTTGAGTCCTATTATTGCCCGCAAATCACGTTCCATGACTCCTTTCAAGAAACGGAATGCATACGGAATGCATCCGTATGTCTTTCTTATCTGTTCCGTTTTTGCGGAAGCATCTATTGAAAATTTTATGCCCAGGCCAATTTTTCAATGTACTTACTATTAAATATTATTATATGCTTCCGTTTCCGTTTGCGATCCGCAAAAAACAGATCACAAATGGAAACCATATGGAAACGAAACGGAAGCGGAATGGAAACACTACTTAAACAAAAAATTGAAAAACGGATCCATTAAAAACAGACCGCAAAACCATACAGTCGTGTGAATGAGCCCTTATAAATAGTCCAAATCCTGTCAGTTTCCTGGCACCAACAACACCACGAAAAAAAGAGAGCACTCCAAATGACTATGTAACAAGATTATTGAGAATTACCAGTCTGGGAAGAATAAAAGATAATTTCCAAGACACTAAATATCCCTTGGAGTACAGTTAAATTGTTCATTTAAAATGAAAAGGGACTGTGACAACTAATACCTCATGTTCAATATAGCTGCAGGATACAGTCTGGCGTTGTGAGGCTGGGAGTACAATTAGATGCCGGTACATTGGTGGGTGTATTTAGAAAGTACTAGCCAGCCCACTTGATTTAATAGTATGGACATAAGCAATAGGCAGTTAGTTTGTGTGCAAATGTAAACTAAAAAGCCAACCCTTCTGAATGGTAGGTACATAATAGAGAGCTTCCCTCAGCTTTGACTTGTCTGCTGGGAGTTGGTATTTAACGAGGATTGGGGTGCAAGTGCTGTTTAATACCGCCATTAACCGGGTTTATTACAATGAAATATTTCTATGTCTTCTTTGCCCTTGTGCGGTGCAGTTATATGTTTTAAAGCATTTTTTGGCTTGTATTAGTGGGGAAAAAGGGCTTATTAGCTGTTGTGTGGTAAGCGCGAAAATTACAGCCCTTTTTGGGTGTGTATTAGTGGCACAAAAAAAATATATTATTTGCCGTTCAACTGTGCAGTTATATGTTCCAAAGCCCTTTTTGTCGTGTATTAGTGGCAAAAGAAATATATATTTGCCGTTCAACAGTGCAGTTATATGTTCTAAAGCCTTTTGTGGATTGTATAAGTGAAAAAAAGAAAAATATATTTGCCGCCCAGCGGTGAAGTTTTATATATTCTAATGCCTTTTGTGGGGTGTATAAGTGGAAAAAAGAAAAAAATATTTGCTTTTCAGCAGTGCAGTTATATATTTTAAAGCAGGGGTCCTCAAACTACGGCCGCCGAGGACACTGATCCGGCTCAGCAGGGTGCCGCCACCTCCTCCCAGCGGAGACGCGAGGGGGCTGGGGTGGACGAAGAGAGGGACTGACAGTGTAGCGTGGCCAAGCTCTGTCTGGTCCACGGTACATGAACTTTTGTTTCCTGTATGCTGTACCCAGCCGGACTGACAGTAAGTGCTCACTTAGCGTGTGCTTCCTATCAGTCCGGCCGGGTACAGGAAACAAATGCTCCTGTACTGCAGACCTCATAGAGCTCGGCCACGCTACACTAGGGGAGTAGGGGGGGAATGAGTATAACAATGTGACAAGGGAGGGAGGTGGGGGAAATGAGTGTGACAAGGTGAGGGAGGGAGGGGCTCTGAGAAAGAGAGTGACAAGGGAGGGGGGAAATGAGAGTGACAAGAAGGGGGGACGTGACAAGGGATGGGGTGATTAAGATAGTGACAAGGGAGGGGGTAATGAGAGAGACAAGAAGGAGGGGGGGAGTGACAAGGGAGGGGGTGAGAAAGAGTGACAAGGGAGGGGGGAATGAGAGTGACAAGGGAGGTGGGGGGGCTGAGAAATGAGAGTGACAAGAGAGGGAGGAGAGGCTGAGAAATGAGAGTGACAAGGGAGGGGTCTGAGAAATGAGAGTGACAAGGGAGGGAAGGGTCTGAGAAATGAGAGTGACAAGGGAGGGAGGGGGGCTGAGAAATGAGAGTGACAAGGGAGGGAGGGGGGTGAGAAATGAGAGTGACAAGGGAGGCTGAGAAATGAGAGTGACAAGGGAGGGGGGAATGAGAGTGACAAGAAGGGGGAAATAGTGACAAGGGAGGTGAGGGGGGATTGACATCCATCACACACACACACATGATGCACCCCTTACTGACACAGAAACACACCTTGCAGCCCTTACACATACAAACATAGATTCACACAACGCATTCCGTACACACGTTCAGAAACACACAATACATACCTGATACACAAACACAAACTAGTCCCTAGCAGTGACAAATATGGAACCAGACATTGACCATCTCATTAACCAAAAGCAGGCCCACAGTTCCCTTTGAAATACAGGTAAGTCTGTTGATTTAACTTTACAAGTTCTTCATTTTATTTATATTGTATTTGTTACCTTTTTGTTTTTTCACTTTTATATAAGATATGTGCAGTGTGCAAAGGAATTTTCTCATAGTTAAACTATAGTCCGGCCTTCTTATTTTGGCCACCAGATGGCAGGCCAGGATAAGAAATAAGCAAACTGGAAGTAAATCACATTAAAAAAATCCCTGATTGACCAAAATGAAAAATTTAGAAATATTATTATTAATATCATATATGACACACAAAATGATCATACATTTTTTTTAAAAATGTTAAAAAATATATATAAAAAAATATAAAAGTTTAAATCACCCCCCTTTCCGTATAATTAAAAAATAAATACCTAAATAGCAATAAATATAAACATCATGGGTATCACCGCCAGCAAAAACACCCATACTATTAAAATAGAAAAAATTAATTCCAATACGGCAAATGGCGTAACGGAAAAAAGGGTAAAAATGGCTGATTTGCTATTTTTTCATTGCTTCTCTTACCCTAAAAACGTAATAAAATGTGATCAAAAAGTCACGCACACTCCAAAATGGTATCAATAAAAAGAACAGATTGTTCTGCAAAAAATTTGCCTCTAAGCAGCTTAGTAGACATAAGTATAAAAAAAAGTTATGGGGGCCAGAATATGGTGATGTAAAAAAAAAAAATGTTATCAAAGTTTATCATTTTTTTTACACTATTAAGACATAAAAAACCTATACATATGGGGTATTGTTTTAATCGTACTGACCCAGAGAATGAAGTGCATGGGTCAGTTTTGCCGTGATCAAAACGCCGTGGAAATAAAACCCGTAAAACGGGGGAGGAATTGTTTCTTTTTTCCATTTCCACCCCATATGGAATTTTTTTCCCGCTTCCCACTATATTTCATGCCATAATAAATGGTGGCATTAAAAAGTAAAACTTGTCCCACAAAAAACAAGCCCCCATACAGCAATGTGACCGGAAATATAAAAAAAGTTATGGCTCATGGAAAATAGGGAAGAAAAATGAAAATGCAAAAACGAAAAAACCTCCGGTAGCTAAGGGGTTAAAAGGTGCAAATGTTTACAAATGCCATGTTTGAGCTAAATTATGTGACTCATTGCTGTCTTTCGATTTTCAAAAGGAACAGAAAAGGTGGATGGGGTTTCGCGGGAGGGGGTATGGCCTCTTACTGACTGACAGATTTATTACAGCATGCCAACTATTGCTGTTAATTATGGCACAAATCTATACCTGCTTATAGGAGATGTGCTATCGTGGGGCTCAGACAGCGACTCCTAATACATTTGGAACATTGTACTCCAGCACAATGTAGTTTAAGACTTTCCATCTCAGACTCTGATTCAGACTTTTTAGGCTGGATTATAATCACATCTTCCTTCTCTTGTTTTTTTTTCTGCCATAAAAATGACGAATGCAAATACAAAGCTTTTACAGAAATGAATTCAATGTAAAAGATCAATAATGTACAGTATATGTAAGAATACTCTAAATAAAACGGCATCTGTCAATGTGAATAGATTAGCACTCACCACCCAAAACCATTCATCTGGTAACTGTAATTGCCTCAGTTAAAAGGACCAGTAATAAGCAAATTTAGGCATCATTCACCCATTTGCATTTTTGCTCACTTCTCTGTATTTGTTGTTTTATTCCTTCTCCCTGGTTAGGTACCGTAATTACATTGTTACTTCTATTAGTTCAATAGAGAGGTAAGTTAATGCCTATGCTATATGAAAAATTATAATTATAGCAAGACACACATCAAGTTGTGCATTTGAGTAATGCTTTCTCAGAGCCCTGGCGGATCCAGAGCCTGGTCTCGGGAGGGGCACTTTGGGCGATTGATACGCCCCAGCTCCCATCACTACAGAAATACAGCCCCACTTACCTCTTCCATCCAGTGACGTCTCCTGTGATGTAGATGTTCTCTTTCCTCAGCTTCTCCTTTCAGACCTTCAGACCAGACCGACAGGTTTCGTCTCTGCAGTTTGACAACAAAATAAATCTCAGTTACTACTTTTCCATCATCCTCCCATATTCTGGACAAATTATCCTACTACCCCCATATAAAATACATCAGTAATGTCCCCATAGTGCCCCCCGATCATGTGCTAGTGAAAAGTGCCAGTCTCCTCTCTCCCCCCATCATGTCCCCCCCACAATCATGTGCAGGCTCCTTTCCCCACCCATCCCCTTCCCCAAAATTATTTGCAGGATCCTTTCCCCAGCCCCCAAATCATGTGCAGGCTCCTTCCCCCTCCCCCAAAATCATGTGCAGGCTTCTCCCCCAATATTGTGCAGGCATCTTTCCCCTCCCCCCCAATATTGTGCAGGCTTCTTTTCCCCTTCCCCAATATTGTGCAGGCTTCTTTTCCCTTCCCCCAATATTGTGCAGGCTTCTTTTCCCTCTCCCCCAATATTGTGCAGGCTTCTTTTCCCCTTCCCCCAATATTGTGCAGATTTTTTCCCCTCCCCCAATATTGTGCAGGTTTTCTTTTCCCCCTCCCCAATATTGTGCAGGTTTTCTTTTCCCCTCCTCCCTACTTACCTCCTTGCAGCGCTGGATGCAGGCCTCTTCCGGCCTGTGTCCCGCTTCTGTCCTTCTGCTCAGGCGGCGCGATGACGTCATCGCGCCGCCTGAACCGCTCTGATAGGCTGTCGGCACAAGGCCGGCAGCCTATCAGAGGAGCAGGGGAGGGAGACGCCTCTCCCTCCCCTGCCGCACTGCACAGCGATCTGTATCGCTGTCCATCTCCTGTCACTGCCGCCGGTGCTGCCACAATATCGGGGGACACTGCCCCGCTGCCCCCTGGATCCGCCACTGTCTCAGAGTAAAGAATGCATATTTGTCACTGATGTGAGCAATGTCTGAGCAATTTCATTTCAAGACTTAGGCCTCTTTCAGACGGGCGTTGCGGGTGCACTCCGTCAAACAGTGCGGGTGCGTTGCGGGAATCGCCGCGATTTTTCCCTGCGAGTGCAAAGCGCTGTCATGCGCTTTTGCACGCGCTGGAGAAAATCGGCACTTTTGGTACCCAGACCCGAACCTGCACTTCTTCACAGAAGTGCATGTTTGGGTCAGAAATTGTCCCGCTGGTATTATTTCACATTATAACATAGTTATAATGTAAAATAATACCCTTGGCCATCTCCCTAATGTTGAACCCGGTGCAGAATGGGTTAAAAATAATAAACTAATAATTACTTACCTGTTCCATTTGATCGCGAAGCCCGGCCTCCTCTCCGTTAGCTTGAAAGATGTAAAGGACCTGTGATGATGTCACAGCATCACATGGCTCATCACCTGCTCCATCACTATGGTGATGGAGCATGTGATTGGTCCATGTGACCACGTGACATCATCCAAGGTCCTTAAGCACTATCCACAGCCTGAGAATAGTGATTAGGACCTTGGATGATGTCACATGGTCACATGGACCAATCACATGCTCCATCACCATAGTGATGGAGCAGGTGATTGGGCCATGTGATGTGACGTCATCACAGGTCCTTTAGATCATCGATGCTGCAGGGAAAGAGAGGACAGATCGCGACTATTATTTTTAACCCCTTCCTCATCATTTATTAATGCATTCTTTATTAAGAATGCTATTATTTCCTTATAACCATGTTATAAGGGAAATAATAGAGATTGGGTCCCGCTACAGCAACAATGCGGGAAAATCGCAACGCATCCGCACTTGGTTGCGGATGCTTGCGATTTTCCCGCATCCCCATTCACTTCTATGGGGCCTGCGTTGCGTGAAAAACGCAGAATATAGAACATGCTGCGATTTTCACGCAACGCAGAAGTGATGCGTGAAAATCACCGCTCATGTGCACAGCCCCATAGAAATGAATGGGTCCGGATTCAGTGCGGGTGCAATGCGTCCTCCTCACGCATTGCACCCGCGCGGAAAACTCGCCCGTGTGAAAGGGGCCTTAGAGTATTTTTCTGGCAATTATTTAATTTCTCTGTTAGATCACAGAAAACATAGGTTTTCTATTGGGAAAGTTGATAAACAAACTGCTCCTGTCACTATGTGTTGCAGTTATATACTTGTTATGGCGTCCCCTGGTGTCCTATTGAGTCCCTCTTATTATATACAGACGTAATGTGCTTGTGCTAGTAAGTATAAGCTGCTTCTAGTCTGCAGATTCTATGCGCTACACTATAGCAGGAATCACTTCAGATTCATGTAGAACAGGATCCAAGTGGTCTGACTGTGCTACTGAGCATGTGTGACCACAGATACTGGACACAAGTGTTGAGCACGAATATTCGAACTGCAAATTTTAATCACTAATATCGCCACTTCGAGAATTCACAAATATTTTGAACATAGTGCTATATATTCGTATTCGTGAATAGTGTTGATCGCGAATATTCTAATAGCAAATTTATCGCGAATATCGGCACTTAGTAACATCCCTAGCAAACAATAGGAAAGTTGCCTACCCCTTAGTGTTGATCGCGAATATTCTAATTGTGATTTTTTTTTTGCGAATATATTACATTGCCGATTTTCGCAATCAAGTAAATAAGGACTGGAGATCACGAATTTTCGGATTTGCGAATTTATGGCGAATATTCGGCCAATAATTCGCGAAATATCGTCAATTCGAATATTGCCTGTGCCACTCATCACTACTGGACACACAAGGTGGACATTTGAAAAGGTATGATAAACAGCAGGGGCTCCATACTATAAGGCTTAATTTAAAAAAATATGTCATGTATGATGTGAACTAACAACGTAAATGAATATTTATACTTTTATAAACAGACACATTTTGCTACGTTGTACAATACTTTTACTCAGACAATCCCTTTAAAAATTTTCACCGCTTTGGAATTTTTCATGTTTTATTGTGTAATAATATTGAATCAGAGTGGATTTAATTAGATGTGAAGAAAAAAGTACATTCCAAGCAGCAAGGTCATCAATCTGGGGATTGATAAAAGAGATTTCAAAGCTACTGACTATACCTTATAGTATAGTTAAGGCAATCTTTAAAAAAAAAAAAAAGAAAATATGAAATAGCAGTAAACCTTCCTAGAGGAGGCCATCGTGTAAGGACAACAGTGAAGCTCCTATGGCAGTGAATGTGCATAGGAATGCTGCTGAGATGCTTCTACAGTTGTTATTAAATGGGAAAGTGTAAAGGGCAATTTTCTTTTGCAAAAGAACACATTTTTCTGGCGACCTATAATCAGCCATTCTGTGTTCTCTATGAGGCAAATGACTCAACCCAGTATAACAGATTTCTTCTTATTTTAGGGACAAATCTAGGTTATTCAATTTGTTTCACCAAGAGACACCATAGGAAGTATTATTCGCAAATTCAAGGCAAAGGGCACTGTTGAAACGCTACCTGGTCGTGGCAGAAAGAAGATGCTGACTTCGACTGCTGTGCGCTACCTGAAGCGCAAAGTGGAGAAAAGTCCCCGTGTGACTGCTGAGGAACTGAAAAAGGATTTGTCAGATGCGGGTACTGAAGTTTCAGCTCAGACAATAAGGCGCACACTGCGTAATGAAGGCCTCCATTCCAGAACTCCCAGGCGCACCCCCTTGCTGTCTCCAAAGAATAAGAAGAGTCGACTGCAGTATGCCAAAAGTCATGTGGACAAACCACAAAAGTTTTGGGATAGTGTTCTGTGGACTGATGAAACACAATTAGAACTGTTTGGGCCCATGGATCAACGCTATGTTTGGAGGAGGAAGAACAAGGCCTATGAAGAAAAGAACACCTTGCCTACTGTGAAGCATGGCGGGGGGTCAATCATGCTTTGGGCTGTTTTGCTTCTACAGGTACAGGGAAGCTTCAGCGTGTGCAAGGTACCATGAATTCTCTTCAGTACCAGGAGATATTGTATGAAAATGTGATGCAGTCCGTCACAAACCTGAGGCTTGGGAGACGTTGGACCTTTCAACAGGACAATGATCCCAAGCATACCTCCAAGTCCACTAGAGCATGGTTGCAGATTAAAGGCTGGAACATTTTGAAGTGGCCATCGCAGTCACCAGACTTAAATCCGATTGAGAACCTCTGGTGGGACTTAAAGAAAGCAGTTGCAGCGCGCAAGCCTAAGAATGTGACTGAACTGGAGGCTTTTGCCCATGAAGAATGGGCAAAGATACCCGTAGATCGCTGCAAGACACTTGTGTCAAGCTATGCTTCACGTTTAAAAGCTGTTATAACTGGAAAAGGATGTTGTACTAAGTACTAAGATTGAATGTCACTTGGGGGTTGAATAAAACAGATAATGATGTGAGCACAGAAAAGACATTTGTGGTTATTTCATTATGAATGTTATGTTATATTTGTCTGACTTACAAGTGCCTCTTTGATTTAATTGTAAACAAGATGACTGAAATGATCAAAATCAATGTCAAACTGGCCAAAACACTCAATTTCAGTGGGGGTTGAATAATTTTGAACACAACTGTAGCATCAGGATGTAGTGCACATAGGAGTGCACTATGACCTGACAATGTGCAACGATAGGTCACAGTGCAGCGCGGTGCCAGCAGAAGACCAGGGAGCAGGGAATGCAGGAAGAGCCCACTGTCCTGTTAGTTTCCCTGCATCGGGAACAGGGACTCCCATATTTAAAGAAGTCTGTTGGTAGATTTTTACCTATGAAACCAGTAGACCTATTGCATAGGTACTTGGCAGCTGAAGGTATCTGTGTTGGACCCATTTTTATATGTGCCCACATGCTGAAGTTTTAATATATGCAGCCTCTTGGAGCAAAGTGGGCATTGCCGTTATTGCTAGAGCTTCAAATGTCTCTGCAACTGCTGCGCACTCTGCTCTTTGATAGCGTCAGGCGTGATCACATTTACACTGTCTGGCCCTATCAATCAAAGTGCAGAGGGTGCAGTAGTTGCAGAGAGAGCTGAGCCTTGTAGGTGTAATGGCACGCCCCCATTGCTCCTAGAGGCTTGTTTGTATATGTTAAAACTTTGACTGCCGAGCGCACATGCAACACGTCTGCCAGTTTCATAGGTACAATTCTGCTGACAGATGCCCGTAAGAACTCGTTGCTGTTGATCTGTCTTTGTTACAGTGGAGAGAGGCCTTCTGAATTCATTGACAGTTTAGTTTCTGGTAGCACATTGCTGGCTGCCAAAAATGATATTAATGACCTAACTTTAGGATAGGTAATGAATATCTCCAGGCTGAAAACCTTTAAATGTAGTAATCACCCCTACCCTCAAGGATCCATCCCTAGAGCTTTCAGTTCTACTTATTTCCAACCTCTCCTGTCACCATACTACTCAAAATGGTTGTCTAAAACCACCTAACCCATAACATTTTTTATTCCCTTCAAGGCTGAATTCTGCTTTCTGCAGCCAACAAGTAAAGCTTTCATTAAAAGTTGTATCAAATGTGGAGAAACAAGACTGGATCGCACATCCACAACGCCTAACCCTTGATATGTGCTCTTCAGCTACATTACTTAGTACTAGTCCCCCATATCACATGCAAATATTGGAGACATTGGTGTACATTTTGTTCAAAGGGTAATAAGCCCAGTCACCCCATCACGGTTGTCTCCTAGAGTGGGTTCCTACTCTGTCCAGAAACCAGGACTAACAGCTAGTGGGTCACTTACACTCTTATGCAGTCTCCTGCTAATTAATTAAAACCGCCGTAGCTGAAGAGCACATATCAAGGGTTAAGCGTTGTGGATGTGCGATCCAGTCTTGTTTCTCCCCATTGATACATATTTGATCTTCCTTCTTTTTTATTCCTGGTATCAGCACTCCTCCCACTTGCCACAGGCGGTTTTAATTAATCAGCAGGAGACTGCATAAGAGTGCAATGGACCCACTAGCATTTAGTCCTGGTTTCTGTTAATACTGAGCAGGTTGCATTAGGCTCCTGTTCAGACAGTGCTCTGCTGCATGGTGGCCTTTGTTGTTGTGGTGCTTTTCTGGCTGGCTGGCGTAACTGCAGCCTGCTGGGATGGTGCCACGTGCCGCCATGCAGCACGGCGCCTTTATCAGATTATGGACAGAGTAGGGACCTACTCTAGGAGACAACCGTGACGGGGTGAGTGGGCTTATTACCTTTTGATCAAAATGTACACTAATGTCTCCAATATTTGCATGCGATATGGGGGATTGGTTACTATAGTATTTAGCTGAAGAGCATATATCAAGGGTTAAGCGTTGTGGATGTGCGATCCAGTCTTGTTTCTCCCCATTGTTTCATTAAAAGTTCCCAATGACGTCCTGAACATTACTCATTCCATTATCTTTCTACAGCATCTAAAAATGACTTCAAATTTTACCCTCATAATAAATTAACACTTCTGACTTAAGATTTTACTCCACATTCTATGGAGTCACAGGTCATAAAAATCTACCATATATCAGCCCCAGTGGTTTACCGCATCCACTTTCCCATTTGTTTTTCAAAACTGTAGTGAGTGGTATGAAAAAACTAACGTTTTACGCGCGTTCCCATTGAAGTCTATGGGAGGAAAAGCGCGACAAACGCCCAAAAAAACGCTCCTGAACGAGCTTATGTGTCGGGCATTTTACAGCGCGTTTTTACGCGCTGTAAAACGCTCAAGTGTGAACCACTCCTATAGGGATGCATTGGTTTTCATGTCTTGAGCGTTTTACAGCGCGTTTGAACGCGCTGTAAAACGCTCAGGTGTGAACCTAGGGTAAAGCTCTCACCATCCACCTTTCCATCGTCTCTCTTGTCTAGATAGTGTATGTGCACAATTTGGGTTGTCTCTAGCCTTGTCTAAGTTAATTATACAATTTGCCTCATACCACCTAATGCTTTAAAATAAATAATGACTATACAGTTACCTCTTTCTCCGTTGCTGTTCCCATCACTGCCATTCCAGTCCTCCTACCTCCATTGTATACAAGGCTGCAGTGGTGACATAGAAATATACAGCACCTGACTACTGCAGCCATTCACCGTTCTCAATGGTCTTGTGCAGAATAGTTGTGTGTCACACTGCAGCCTTGTATACAAACAGAGGGAGGAGGAGGACCAGA
Organism: Bufotes viridis; assembly: GCA_033119425.1. Taxonomy (NCBI): domain Eukaryota; kingdom Metazoa; phylum Chordata; class Amphibia; order Anura; family Bufonidae; genus Bufotes; species Bufotes viridis. Next base: position 255,270,480 of record CM065590.1, read on the forward strand.
CCGACGATGCTAAGAACAGTGGAGGAGAAAGCATTCGGTGGTATAGAGCAAATTTGAAATTAATGGACAAGGCTAGACACAACCAAAGAACAGATAGAAAGCATTGTCATGAGAACATATGGATGCAGTCTGCAGTAGTTCTTCAGTATAGAAACATTTCATAGCCAATTCAGGAAAGTTTAGCACTAAACAATATCTGTTGTCTGAAGCAACATATCTTCCCATTATGGTTTCCATACAGTATATACGCCAGCCAGACTTCACTTCCAACCTCAGTTTGTGAATCCTTCAATAAGCATATAGGATCTTAACGATCATTGTCCCACAATAAGAAGAATACCTAAAACTCTAAGCTTTAAAGTTGTCTCATTCCTCTACTTACTATGATGGTCTTGCTTAACATTAGGTCAACTGCAATAAGGGTATGCAGGTGGCTCCTAGAATAGTGTAGTGGGCATATTATAAGATACAAATAATATTTACCAGTTATCTAATCTACTTGTAGACTGGTGTTCTATTCAGAATACCATGGTCTTTTACATCAAGTAGATCAACATTTTTGATAAATTGCTTTTATTTCTCTAACTTCAAGAGAACTATTACAGTCAAACTGCAGGTGCTGGAAAGCTGTTATAACTGCTCTCCCCGCACTCTCCTTGGACGTTTACCTGGAGACAAGTGACGGTCACTTATGTTGCTAGCTATACATACTTACTCTTCTAGTGTTTTTGAAGCCATGGTTGTTGTTTTCCCCCTACAGATGGGCCATCTGATGAATCAGAACATTTTGTCTGTAAGGGTGGGTTCACATATGCGTTATATATTCCGTTATACCATTCCCTTATAACGGGGTTATAACGGAATATAATGGATTTTAAGGACGGAATGCGAAATGGAACCCTTTAGAGGCATTCCGTTTGATCTGTCCTTATAGATTGCACACATAATGGTTCCGTCTTGTTCCTGTCGACAGGACTTTTTTTTCCATCTTACATAACGGAATAACACGGAATCGTTATTTTTGCCCATACAGCTCTATTAGGAAGTATCAAAACGGAATGCCTCTAAAGGGTTCCGTCCTTAAATCCCATTATATTCTGTTATAACCCTGCTATAAGGGAACGGTATAACGGAATATATAACGCATATGTGAACCCATCCTTAGTGAACAGAATGGTAAAATATGATAGCATTAATACATTACCTTTCTCGTATATATGGTTCTCTTTTTATTGTCCATATTCCTTGTTCCTTCTTCCTGGCTCCTTAGGACAATCTAACTCTTCTCTGCATTACTGCATCTTATGTGTTAGTGAATCAATCAATAATGCATAGGTGAATAATCTACTGTTTCGTTTCTCAGACAATTCTTAAGAGCAAGATAAGATCTTCCTAGTTATGTCATCCTTTACTTCTCACATATGCACCTGTGTTATTCACTACTATATCTGTTATGGCTTTAGTAGATAGACGAGGTAATCCATGAACAGAATATACAGTATAAGCACATGTCCTCTTCTGTATGTAAATGTTGCCATTTATTTTGCAAACTCAGTAGATATATCCATCAAAAATATTTTTCTGTTCTGTCTTCAATGTTTCGTTTATATGTAATTGGAAACTATTTCTAAGACATGTGACACCCAGACCAGATCCAGCGAGCATCAAAGAAGCACTCTGGGATTTTTTCCTTCGCATATATAGTCCATTGTTATGGACTAAGATAGAGACCGTTGTGTATGCCTGTTTTATTTGATGTGTAATTTGTGGGTTGGCTGCCATCTTGATTCCTTCTCCCCTCAGATATGGTTTTTCTAACGAATTCTGCATTTCCTATCATGCCTGGCTTTGCAGAGACAGAGGAGACGGAGTCTCACCACACTGCACTGTGTAAGAGCAGACATGACAGATCAGTGACACAGAACTGCTGTCCTCTCAAACTGCATAGTCTCCATGTTTTCCTAGGTGACACAGCTTGAGCATCTCTCTCCCCTGTCAGCTCTTACATGCAGGAGGCAGGGAGACCATAGAACTACACTGGAGAGTCAGCACACACAGATAGTTTAGGCAGGTTGTATATAGAGTCAGGAGGTTTATATTAGTGAAGCTAATCACTGTGTACACTCACCTACAATATATCTGCACTCCTGGTATTTTAGATAGGAGAGACATTATATCCTCAAAAGAATACAGGGATAGGGCTTGTGCACACAAACTTATTTTTTTCTGTATCTGTAATGTTTTATTGTGGCCTGTATGCGGAACCATTCACTTCAATGGGTACCAAAAAAAAATACTAAATTACTCTGTGTGCATTCCATGTGTCCACATGGCCTTTCCACAAAAAATAGAACATATCCTATTATTGTCTGTTTAACAGACTTGAGCAAGTATCAGATCTGAGATCACATGAACAGGTTCCCATAATGAAAAGATTCAAAATGTACATAACAAATTACACAGCTAGAGTACCAGTGGTGAGTTAGTAAAATATGTAAAATAAAAAAAAGAGTGCTTCTTTAAAAAAAACATTACAAAGGAGTGCATTCTTTAAGACTACAGCAAGTTTCAGACCCTATGGTAGGGTTTTTGGGATTCAATTATTATATATAACACATTAGCCCTAAGGCTAGAAGTCCCACTCTTCCATACTGTTACTATTAAAATGTCACTTTCATTAAACACGTTTATTAAAAAATTGAAACAAAAAGGAAAAGAAATCCCCCCCTTATTAATAATGGCTGGTGCTCTGCGATGTGAAAAAGTGTGAAGTGACAATATCTGTGAGTTGTCAGCACTGTTTGTAACAATAACCTAAATGTTAGACAGTCAACTGCATTCAGCTCTAAATACATGGTTTATGATGTTATTTTCGTCTACCCCAGATTGGCAGCGAACAAACCAGAAGTGTCAGTAGCGGACTGCAGCCACTTTACTTGTCACTGAGGCTTCATGTATGACTGCTGCGTGTGTGAAACTCAAAGCACTGGTACTAGTCAGTGGGGGAGATATATCAAAACTGCTGTGGAGGAAAAGTGGCTTAGGCTACCTTCACATTAGCGTTTTTTGCGGATCCGTCAAGGATCTGCAAAAACGCTTTTGTTACAATAATACAACCCCATGCATCCGTCATGAACTGTCTTATATAGCCAAGACAGATCCGTCATGAACTCCATTAAAAGTCAATGGGGGAGGGATCCGTTTTCTATTGTGTCAGAGAAAACGGATCCGTCCCTTTTTACTTACATTGTGTCAGGACGGATCCGTTTCGCTTTGCATCCCAGGATGGACAGCAGAACGCTGCAGGCAGCGTTTTGGTGTCCAGCTCCAGAGCCGAATGGTGACTGAACGGAGGCAAACTGATGCATTCTGAGCGGATTCTTTTACATTCAGAATGCATTAGGGCAAAACTGCTCCGTTTTGGACTGCTTGTCAGAGCCCATGACGGATCTCACAAATGGAAAGCCAAAACACTAGTGTGAAAGTAGCCTTAGTTGTTCATAGTAACCAATCAGATTCCACCTTTCATTTTTCAGAGCTCCTTTGTAAAAAGAAAGATGGAATTTGATTGGTTGTTTGATAAATCTCCTCCAGTATCTTGAGCTAGAAGCAGCCGAATTAATAGAAAAGGCCTTTACTCCCAGTATATTCAAGGCACAACTGGTTTCAGCCTGACACTGTATCAACAATAGTGGTCTCAACTGAGGCATATTACATAGGGAGATGTATTGGGTGATATTGGGTTAACTTTGGGCTCTACAGGTCTCAGTCTCATACCATACTGTATTATTTTATGTATATTTGACTCTGTATATTCTGATGCCACCATTCTGTACAGTACCTATCAGTCTGAACCTAAGGGGGTGGCGGGGGATACATATTTTCCCTTTGGAGGAAATCGAATTAGCACCTGACTGCCAAAAGCTGACTCTTTGGAACTGGTAATGAGAGGTTTCCTGGATTCTACACCCCAGCCCCATGGAAATGTATACCACCTGAAACAGGGGCATCTCCCACAGCATGTGTCCGGGACCTTTTCTGCTTGAATACCAAAAGATGAATAAAATATAAAATATATCATAAGCACATATTAATCGCATTCACTATAAATGTGGGCATCACACAGATTTATACATTTCATAGACATACATTTCTTTGACATAATTTGGGGATCTGATCGACCTTGGCTTTTGTTCTACATTCCCCTATCCCCGGGACCAGAACAGACTCTTCTGAAGCAATTGGCTAAGTATAAAGAACCTTTCTGTTTATACCCATGTATTTTTAAAACTGTTTCTGCATGTCTATGTATGTCTGTTATTTCATTTTTATTGTAACCCAAGTAATGTACATTTTTATTACATTAAAGCACCTCTTTAATTGTTTTGCCTGGTGGCCTGAACAAGCCCATTAAACTCCATTTTAAGTGTATGAGTGTGTTTTGTGTTACCGTGTGTCTGCACACAGTGGAAAAATCCATATGGATTTGGGGACATGCTGTGAATTTTACACAGAACTGTGAATGCAGATGTGGACTATAATTCATGATGTAATTTAGCAGCACTACAGGATATGTATAATGAAAGATTGGTGAAGTCTGATTTTTAAGACCCCCCCCCCTCTTTATTTGCACAGTCCTTTTAGAGTCCTTTTGCTAAGATTTTATTATTATTATTATTTATTTTTAGAGCGCCATTCATTCCACAGCACTGTACATATCATAAGCGGTTTACATACATAATACAGACAATTGGACTAAGCATAAACAAGACGGGTTACAACTGGTACAGAAGGAGAGAGGGCCCTGCCTGTGAGGGCTTACAATCTACATGGTATGGGGGAAGGAGACAGTAGGCGAGGGTGAAGCTGGTCATGGCGGTATAGAGGCAGCAGGGTCTCTGGTTGTAGGCTTGTCTGAAGAGATGGGTTTTCAGGTTTCTTTTGTAGGATTCCACTGTAGGTGAGAGTCTGATATGTCGGGGTAGCGAGTTCCACAGTATAGGGGATGCCCGGGAGAAATCTTGGAGGTGAGTGTGGGAAGAGGTGATAAGAGGAGAGGCAAGAAGATTGCGTGTGGGGATGTATCGGGAAAGTAGCTCAGAGATGTAGGGAGGGGAACGGTTGTGAACGGCCCTGTATGTGTTGGTTAGTATTTTAAACTGAATTCGCTGGGCAATGGGGAGCCAGTGCAGGGACTGGCAGAGGGGAGAGGCAGAGGAGTAACAGGGTGAGAGGTGGATTAGTCGGGCCTAAGATGTCCCTTTCTTCAAAACATTTGTAAAGTATTTACCATATGAAGTGGTTCGGTATAGCATGTCAGTTCATAGTTTTCTGACCATAAAGGACAAAATCGCAGCAGCTTCCATTATATACTGAAATACAGCATCTAGTACAGCAGGCAGAGATATAGTATAGTATGTCTGTGGTGCAATAGCCAGTGCAGTTTTATTCAGCATTCAGAAGTTTAGAGGTCAAAAGTAGGATATTGTCAGCATTGCTTTCACTCACAAATCTACTGTTTCATTTTTTTTTCTTTATAAAGTGTAACTATCATTTCATTTTTTAATGTATAAGGACGGTGAGTGTGTTGACACTGTATTATGGAAATATGTTTTTTTTTTTTTTTTTTGAAAACTGTGTAAAGTCTCCCCTTATAATCTGCCCTAACTGAAGGTGGCTAAGGAAACTCAGTCTTCAGCATTCTAATTAATGTTGAAAACAGCAGATAACTGTATGATGCAGAGGCTTCTCAGCCTGCCTCTGGTCTCCTTCTCCCGACCGCTGCCTCCCTATATGTGCAAGGTTGGACTTTGGTTCTTTGGCCCACCAGAGGATATTATTCTCAGGGCCCAACCCATATATCGTCAATAAAGTCTGATAGGTTTTTCTTCAAAGAAATAGACGATAGTTCCTTCCTCTGTAAACGCCTTAAATGTGGCGGTCAGCATTGGCTTTGGCATCTAAGGGGTTAATCTGCCGGCATCAGAGTTTTCAGAGATGCTGGCGGATACAGCAGGGGCCTGGCTAGCTGAGATGTTAAGCCTGATAAAAGAACTGCTTCTGAACATCACAAGAGCCTCCTGCCTTCTGTGATTTCTCCCTCTTTATCTGTTATATGAGCTCTGGAGCTGAAAGCAAACAGGGCAGTACAGTGCTGACAGATTTCACAGGAGGAAGACACCCCCTGCTTGTCATCAGGGCCGGTGCAAGGATTTTTGCCGCCCTAGGCAAAAGAAAAGTTTGCCGCCCCCCCCCCCATGTGACATCACAATGCCCCACCCATATGATCTGCCATATTAAAGGGGTTCTGCAGTTTATTTAAACTGATCGGCAGTAGCGCCTCAGCCTTCTCGCAGTGATTTTACGATTAGTATCATTGGCCTGGGAGGGGCTAAGCTTCATTCAAGTGAACAGAGCTTAACCCCACCAAGGCCAGTGATACTAGTCGTGACGTCACTGCGCCTGCGGTAAACAGCGAGAAGGCCGAGGCGCTCCTGCAGCGCCGCTGCCTTCTCAAACAGCTGATCGGCGGGGTTCCCGGGTGTCAGACCCCGGCCGATCAGATGCTGATGATCTATCCAGAGGATAGATCATCAGTTGTAACAAACTGCAGAACCCCTTTAACTAACGCCAGTTCTCTCTCCCCCCCCCCTCTTGTCATTCTTCACACTCCCCCCACTTGTCATTCTTCCTCCCCCCCCTTGTCATTCTCTCCCCCCCCCCTTGTCATTCTTCCTCCCCCCCCACTTATCATTCTCTCCCCCTCTTGTCATTCTCTCCCCCAGGGGCGTACATAGAAGTCACTGGGCCCCATAACAGGAATCTGAATTGGGCCCCTAACCCCACCCACTACCCACCCCTGGCCCAACCCACCTCCTGCCCAGGCTCCTCCCCTGCCACACCCCCATCTGTCAAAAAAGAAATATATACATGACCTACTAAAACTGTTAGGGATAAATCTTTATTTTTTATTTTTTATTAACCAACTTTTATTATCCGTACTCTCATACACTGTCATACACCGCTGATATGACAGTGCTGTATGGGAGTAAGGCACTTTTTTGTGGCACTTTTTTGTGATGTAAGTGGCACAAAAACTTTGCGCCACCTTCAACGTTGTGCAGATTATAGTAAGAATGCAATATTAGTGCCCTCACACAGTATAATGCCCCGTAAGTGACCCCTCGGAGTAGAATCCCCCTTTGTGTCTCAGAACAGTAGGTATGCCCCCTTAGTGCCCACACAGTATTTACACTCCCTTAGTTCCCCCAGTCTAGTAATACTGACCCTTAGTGCCCCATCCAGTGGTCCTGCCCCTTTAGTGTCTCATTCAGTAGTTTTGCCCCCTTTAGTATCCCATCCAGCAATGTTGCCCCTTTAGTGCTCCATCCAGTAGTTTTGCCCCCTTTAGTGCTCCATCCAGTAGTTTTGCCCCCTTTAGTGCTCCATCCAGTAGTTTTGCCCCCTTTAGTACCCCATACAGTAGTTTGCCCCCTTTAGTTGTACCCCATCCAGTAGTTTTCCCCCCTTTAGTGCTCCATCCAGTAGTTTGCCACCTTTAGTACCCCATTCAGTAGTTTTGTGCCCTTTACTAGTGCTCCATCCAGTAGTTTTGCCCCCTTTAGTGCCCCATCCAGTAGTTTTGTGCCCTTTACTAGTGTCCCATCCAGTAGTTTTGCCCCCTTTAGTGCCCCATCCAGTAGTTTTGTGCCCTTTACTAGTGTTCCATCCAGTAGTTTTGTCTCCTTTAGTTCCCCATCCAGTTTTTTTGTGCCCTTTACTAGTGTCCCATCCAGTAGTTTTGCCCCCTTTAGTGCACCCAATCCAGCAACAACAAAAAAAATCAAATACTTACCTTGCAGCCTCTCCAGCATCAGGCACCCCGCTCTCTCCAGCAGCAGGCACAATGTGATGACGTCATCACGCCTGCTGAGTCCCGTCCTGTGTGCTCTTTGCAAAGAGCAGCAGGAGGGAGGAAGGTCTGGGCCCGCCTGTACACCCGCCCGTACTGTCAGTCTTGTGCAGAGGGGGCGGGGCCTTCCATGAGCTCCGGGCCCCCCTGTGCCGCGGGCCCCATAGCAGTGGCGTGGTCTGCCTATATGGGCGGTACGCCACTGCTCTCCCCCCTCTTGTCATTCTTCACACTCCCCCCCCTTGTCATTCTTTCCCCCCTCTTGTCATTCTTCACACTCTCCCCCACCCTTGTCATTCCCTTTCCCCCTCTTGTCATTCTCCCCCCCTCCTCCTTGTCATTCTCTTTCTCCCCTTGTCATTCACTTTTCCCCCTTGTCATTCTCTCTCCCCCCCCTTTGTCATTCTCTTTCCCCTCTTTTTATTCTTCCCCCTCCCCTTGTCATTCTCTTTCTCTTTCTCCCTCCCCCTCCCCCCTCCCTCCGCTACCTCTAGTGTAGCGCGGCCGAGCTCTTTATCCTCCACGGGTACAGGAGCTTTCGGTTCCTGTACCCGAGGGGACTGACATGAAGCGCACACTGTGTGCGCACTTCATGTCAGTCCGGCCGGGTACAGGAGACAGATGCTCCTGTACCCGCGGACCTTAAAGAGCTCGGCCACTCTACAATGGAGTGACAGGAGGGAGCGCTGAGCGCTTCCCTCCTGTCAGCTCCTTTCCTCTTGCTGTGCCCGGGCGGTGCGCCCTCATGGACGCGCCAGCCCTGGGAGTGCTGCAGCCGCCTGAGGCTCAATTCAGAGCGCTCGGGCGGCTGCAGCATGAGGCGGGGCCGGCGCTCCTAGCAGCGCCCCTTCCCAAGGGGCGCTCTACGCGGCTGCCTATTCTGCGTATAGGACGCGCCGGCCCTGCTTGTCATAGAAATGCATCTAGCTATGCAGCTGAAACAAGAATTAATATGGCTGAAAAAGACATTAGGAAAGCCCCAAAAAGACTTATTCCATCACAGTTATGATTGTACAAAGAAGAACAGCCATTAGGCCAAATTTTTTGAAAACTCAGGTACACATTTTCTCCTCTAAAACATAGGTGCGTCTTATGATCACCTCATAAAGAGAAATATACAGTAATTATGTCCATTTACACTCTCCCTATACTCAGTGGCGTTGCTAGGGCTGGTGTCACCCGGTGCTGTAGAAAATGGTGTCGCCCAACCAAGCACCCCCACCCTCACTGACGATCTGTCTGCTTAGCCCCCCCCCCACATCAGCTGTCTGTTTACTATTCAAAACCCCATCCCAGTTATCGCTTGGATTCAAATTATAGCACCCGCAACAGCCCCCCCCCCCTGGCAATCTGTCTTCTGTCTGCTTAGGGGCCCCCACACACACTTATTTTCATACATATTCTGTGCTATGCAGAATACAGCACCACATACCTTACATCCAGTAACTTCTCTGATGCAGACCTTCTCTTTCCTCATCTTCTCCTTTCAGACCAGACCGCCATGATTATTTTTCACCCATTTCTCATCTCTGTAGTTTGACAAAAGACATCTTAGGTTCCTACTTTTCCATCATCCTCCTACCTTCTTAACAACTCACCTGCCACCTTCAATAATAATAATAATGTGCACTAATTCAGAAGTGCTCCCATTCTGTGTGCCAGTGCAAAAAAATTCCCTCAGTGCCGCCAGTTGAGCTAATGTCCCCATAATGTGTGCAAGTATAAAATACCCCTATATAATGCCCCTAGTAAATGCCCACATAGCGCTCCTTTCCTCTTCCTCATAGTGCCCCCATAATGTGCCAGTATAAGATTCCCCCATAGTGTCCCCCAGATTAAATGCCCCTTCTTAGTGCACCTATAATGTGCCTATATAATATACCCCCATAGTATTCTTCTCCCCTCCAACACCATAGTGTCCCTATAATGTGCCAGCAATGCCCCCATAGTGTCCCCCATGTGCCAGTAGATGCCCTCATAGTATCCCCCATGTGCCAGCCATGCCCCCATAGTGTCCCCCATGTGCCAGCAATGCCCCCATAGTGTCCCCCATGTGCCGGCAATGCCCCCATAGTGTCCCCCATGTGCCGGCAATGCCCCCATAGTGTCCCCATGTGCCGGCAATGCCCCCATAGTGTCCCTCATGTGCGAGTAGATGCCCCCATAGTGTCCCCCATGTGCCAGGCATTGCCCCATAGTGTCCCCCATGTGCCAGCAATGCCCCCATAGTGTCCCCCATGTGCCAGCAATGCCCCCATAGTGTCCCCCATGTGCCAGGCATTGCCCCATAGTGTCCCCCATGTGCCAGGCATTGCCCCATAGTGTCCCTCATGTGCCAGGCAATGCCCCATAGTGTCCCTCATGTGCCAGCAATGCCCCAATAGTGTCCCCCATGTGCCAGGCATTGCTCCATAGTGTCCCCCTTGTGCCAGCAATGCCCCTATGCCCCATAGTGTCCGCCATGTGCCAGGCATTGCCCCATAGTGTGCCCCATGTGCCAGCAATAATGCCCCAAAGTGTCCCCCTTATGCCAGCAATGCCCAGCCCAGCGTGTCACAGAAAAAAACAAAAAAATCCAAAACACCTCCATGGCAGCGATGTGATGCAGGCCTCTTTTGGCCTGTGTCCCGAGCTGTACGGCTTAGGCGCCGCGATGATGTCTTCGCGCCGCCTGCGCCGGCCTCTGATAGGCTGCTGGGGAGGTTTGTTGTTGTATATCTGGATGACATATTAATTTATTCTCCAGATATGGAGACTCATCAGAATCACGTGAGACCGATGTTACAGATCCTAAGAGAGAATAAATTGTATGCTGAGTTTGTGAAGTGTTTATTTGCAGTTCAGGAAGTGCAATTCCTGGGTTACCTACTCTCTCATCTTCAGGTTTTCGTATGGATCCTGAGAAGGTCCGTGCTGTGTTGGACTGGGATCGACCCGAAAATCTGTAAGCGCTTATGCGTTTTTTGGGATTCACCAACTACTGCCATAAATTTATTTTGAACTATTCGACTGTGGTCAAACCTTTGATGGACATGACTAAGGAAGGTTCAGATGTCTCAGTCTATTCTGATAAGGCATTACAAGCCTTTTCTGCGGTGAAGGAGTGTTTTGCTTCTGCTCCTATACTGGTGCCACCTCGTGTCAAAGCCATTCATTGTGGAAGTGGACGCATCTGAGGTAGGTGGTAGGAGCAGTTTTGTTGCGGGGTCCTTCACCTAGTAAATGGCGCCCATGTGCTTTCTTTTCTAGGAAGCTCTCGGCTGCAGAAAGGAATTATGACATGGGTAATAGAGAGATGCTGGCCATTAAGTTGGCTTTTGAGGAATGGTGTCATTGGTTGGAAGGAGCTATTCATCCTATTACTGTGTTTACTGACCACAAAAATCTGGCTTATCTGGAGTTGGCTAAACGACTGCACCCTAGGCAGGCCAGATGGTTGTTGTTTTTTTACCAGATTTAATTTCATCGACACCTATCGCCCAGGGGTTAAGAACGTAATGGCTGATGCTTTGTCGTGTAGCTTCCATGGGGTGGGGGGTATTTGGAAGATCCTGGTCCGATATTGTCTGAAGGGGTAGTTATATCCGCCCTATATCCCGACCTTGAGGCAGAGGTGTTGGAGGCCCAGGGAGATGCACCGGATTCTTGTCCGGGGAAGTTGTTTGTTCCTTCTGATTTACGTCACAAGGTGTTCGAGGAACATCACTGTCTGGTTCTCACAGGACACCCTCGGAGCAGATCCACTTTCGATCTCATCTCTCGTAGATTCTGGTGGGCCGGGTTCCGTAAGAGTGTTGATGACTATGTGTCTGCTTATAGTACTTGTTCACGTGCTAATGTGACACATACTCGGCCTTCTGGATCTTTTCTTCCATTGCCCATCCTGTCCAGACCTTGGACTAATTTGTCCATGGCTTTTATCACAGATTTGCCTAATTCTTCAGGAAAAACTGTGATTTTGGTGTTGTTGATCGCTTTAGTAAGATGTCGTACTTTATAGCGTTGCCAAGTCTACCTAATGCTAAAACTCTTGCACAAGTCTTTGGGGATGACATTGTGAAATTACATGGTATTCCTTCTGATGTGGTGTCTGATAGGGTGACTCAGTTTGTTTCCAAATTCTGGAAGGTGTTCTGTACTCGTCTAGGGGTACAATTGTCCTTCTCTTCGGCCTTTCATCCTCAGTCGAACGGACAGACTGAAAGCAATAAACAGAATCTGGAGACTTATTTGAGATGTATTATCTCATGAGAACCAAGAGGAGTGGTCTTCATTTTTGTCTTTAGCCAAATTTGCCATAAATAACCGTAGACAGGAGTCCACTGATAAGTCGCAGTTTTTTGGGGCATATGGGTTCCACCCGCAATTTGGCACATTTTCTGGTACAGAAACTTCTGGTATACCGGAAGAGGAATAATTTTCCTCTTCTTTGTCATCTACTGTATTTTGCGGAAGATTCTAAATAATCTAAAAAAAATGGCCAATAAGTATAAACCTATGGCTATGAATGGTCCGGACCTGAGAGTGGGTGAATCTGTGTGGCTGTCCACAAGAAACATTAAGTTGAAAGTACCCTCTTGGAAGTTGGGTCCAAGGTTAATTGGTCCATATAAAATCATTGCCATTGTTAACCCAGTTGCCTTTAGTCTTGAACTCCCTCAGGCTTTGAAGATTCATAATGTGTTCCATAAGTTGTTGTTGAAGAGATGTTGAACCATCCTCCTTGCCTCCCCTGCCTGTCATGGTGGACAGTAATCTAGAATTTCAAATAGCCAGGATAACAGACTCCCGAATTCTCCGTAGATCTCTCCAGTATCTCGTCCATTGGAAGGGTTACGGACCAGAGGAGAGGATGTGGGTTCCAGCAGCCGATGTTACTAATCATCTTGTGAAAGCTTTTCACAGGGCTCATCCGGATAAAGACAGTCCTGGGTGTCCGGAGGCAACCCGTAAAACTGGGGGTACTGTTACGGTCCTGCCGGTGACGGGGACTAGAAGATCGTGGAGACTGGCTGCACATGATTGACAGCCTCTTTGGTTTCACCTTTCTGTGTTGTTGCTGTGGATGACCACACTTCAGGTGTAGTTTAAGTGGTCATTCCTTCTCCTCTATTTAGTCTGGCATCACCCATCATGCTATGTGGTTTATAGCTCCTTGTTTGTGGAAGTCCTGGTGTTGGTTTTTTCTGAGATCCTGCTTGTCTGCATACTTCTGGAAGTTAAGTTTATCGTCTTTGTTTGTTGTTTACCCCTACCCCCTGATATTAGGCCTGAGGGGGTCTCCTATTCCTTCATCTGGGAAGGAATAGGCCATCCATGTCCTGACACTATCTGCAGGGCCCTGTTAGGGTGAGATAGGGCTTAGGTTCCTGCATTTGAACATTCTTACCATCAAGGTCTGTTCATACTGATAGCAGTCAGGGCTCAGCGTAGGGACTCACTATGTGTGACCATTTCCCATTCCCTAGGTTCTAGGCCTAATACCTTTTCCCTTCCCTTCTGTGTTCAGTGTGGAGTGTATTTACCACACTGCGCCGTGACACTGTCAGGGCTGTCCACTATCCCCATTAATATTTGATATCTACATGGAGCCACTCGCTGCTAGGGTCAGAGAAGAGGTTGAAATTGAAGGATTTGGGAAACTAGGATGAGAGGACCGAATTTCTTTATTTGCGGATGATGTACTATTTTTTGTAAATCACACCAATACCTCACTTCCAGGAATCATTTGTATAGTTAACTCCTTTGGTGCAGTCTTATTAACTGGTCAAAAACTATTCTCATGCCGTTAGATAGATGTCAAATTTCTAATGAGGGCCCCTTGAATATTCTGAAGATTGTGGATTCATTTGAATACTTGGGCATGATGATATCTCACAAGATTGAAGATTTTGTACAGCTTAGGCTACTTTCACACTAGCATTTTGGGTTTCCGTTTGTGAGATTCATTCAGGGCTCTCAAAAGCAGTCCAAATCAGTTTTGCCCTAATGCATTCTGAATGGAAAAGGATCCGCTCAGAATGCATCAGTTTGCCTCCATTTAGTCACCATTCCGCTCTGGAGGTGGACACCAAAACGCTGCCTGCAGCGTTTTGCTGTCCACCTGATGAAGCGGAGCCAAACGGCTCACAATTTAAGTCAATGGGGACGGATCCGTTTTCTCTGACACAATCTGGCACAATACCAAACGGATCCGTCCCCCATTGAGTTTTAATGTTGTTCAAGACGAAACTGTCATGGCTATAGAAGACATAACACAACCGGATGCGTTCCTGACGGATGCATGCGGTTGTATTATTGTAACAGAAGCGTTTTTGCATGTAACAGAAGCGTTCCATGATGGATCCACAAAAAACGCTAGAATGAAAGTAGCCTTAATTTGATACCATTGTTGAGTAAATTGAGATCCAAAATCATGGTATGGCTTCGACTTCCACTATCTAGAGCTGATAGAATGTCCCTGGTTAAAATGGTGGTGTTACCTCTACTCCTCGACATTTTTAGGAATTCCCCAATATGGATTGAGGATAAGATTTTTAAACTAATTGAGAGAATTATTAATGTTTTACTTTGGGGAAGAAAACGGGTAAGATTAAAAATTGAGTATCTCTGTAAGCCGATAGAATGGGGAAGATAAAACCTCCCCTACCTTAAGGGCTATTTTATTGCCTCACAATTATGGTTATACTGTAACTGGGAGAAAAGTCCACTTTGTAGAATCTTGGTTAGGAGATTTGGATATGATAATATGTTTACTTTACTCGAGTCTGGTCAATTGAGTAACGCCCAACAGGAGTATAGAGAATTTGGAAAGATATTTACAACTGCATGGGGTACTATTAGAAGATGGATGGGAATAAGGGGATCACTTTGCTCTACGCCCCTCCGGTATAATTATTATCTAAAGGAGCTAGACGAATTAGCGAAAGACCTATACTGACAAAATTTATTTTTTATCTTGCACAGGTGGTGAGGAATGGAGATATACTTTCACTTTTGGAGATATCATGAGAGGAGAATATACACAACTTATCCTGGTTTAGATATTTTCGTTAAGTTCGGCACTTCTTAGTTTAAAGGATAAGCAGTTGCTTAAAATAGACACGTCTAGACCTCTGAATGATTTGATGGGGGATTGTGGGCAGAAGTTTAAGATTGCACAATTTTATGATGATTAGTTAAAGCATTATTTAATAATACACGCTCCCCCGGTCAAAGGGCTTGGGGTGCAAAGTGTTTAATGTTTCAAATGGACGATTGGGAAAAGATATTCGTAAATTTAAGACTAGTGTCACATAATTTTAATCACATTGTGGTGCAATTTAACATTCTACATAGAATATATGTTACACCAGTGTGGCTTAGGAAATGTGGTTTAATAAATACTTCTAATTGTCCTCGTTGTAATTTACCGGGGACTGGACACCTACATATGTTTTGGGCCTGTAGAGAAATAAAGAAATATTGGGGGCAATTAAGGACCTTATTACTCAAGAACTGAAAGTAACGATCCCATGTATGGTAGAATGTTGGATATTGGGCGATCTCTCCAAAGTAAAGTGTGATAAGTATAAAAGGATTCTCATGATTAAAATACTGTTTGTGGCACGAAACTGGTTTTCACGAGTCACTCCAAGAGTGAATTTATGGTTAAACTTGATTAGAAAGATAGAAAAGAATATGAAAAAGATCCTCTATAAGCAAAGAAATGTTGAGGAAAATAGAATAGGATATGGGGGATTTGGAGGAGATAAGTTTCCTTGTCCTTACCCCCTTGGTTATCCCCGAGTTCTGGATCTGGGATGAAGGGGATGGAAGACGCATTTTAAGGGGAGGGAGGGTAGAGGGGGGATAAAATGTATAGGGGGGGAAATGAGCAATATTAATGTTTATGATTAATTTTGTATGTTTAAATTTATGCTTAATAAAAAAAATAAAAATAAAACACTTCTGTGTCTTTAAAAACATTTAGAATTAGCAATCCGAAGTCGGGTTTGGTACCAGCTGGGACCTTGGTAGACAGCATAAGACGGACTAAAATAGCATTTTTATGCCTAAAGTCATGCACAGACACTATAGTAAATATGCCCCAATGTATTCATAAAATGTCCATTTGCCTTTGTGAAATAATGCATACATCACAATGTATCCTTCTATGGCAGGCACATATCACTGTATTGTATACCAATGAATACAGCAATACAGTTGTCTTTTACACCATAGGTAGTGTAGATTGTACAGAAACAATAGGAGCACCCTGAAAACAAATATTAAACATTATTTCACAATGCCATGAAGTGCATTAAATCGGCTGCGGGCATAGCTCGTCTTTAGTCTAACGTTACAAAAAACACATTAACATCGAATCCTACCCGAACGCCATGAGCAATATATTAGAAAACAGGATTTGACAAGAGAAGATTACTATTCAATTGAACCTGGAATGTAGAAGGAAAAGCTTTGATGCCATGGCTCAGCAGCTTTGAGCCGTACTTGAAATGGATAAAAAAAAAGCCTCTATTTTGCACAGTCCTATCAGGTGGGCTTAGTCCACACATCAAAAAACATGAACAAAACCTGATCATGTACAGGCAACCTTAGGCTGAGTTTTCACAAAGCATTTGTGTTGCTTTTTAAAAATGCATGTAACAGCAATTGCAGTTTTCTATACAGTTAAAACATGTTGAATCTATGTGGTAATTGCATATGCAGTGCTTACAGGTGAAACATATGAGTATTACACTCACCGGTAATCCGGTTTCCTGGAAGTCTCCATGACAGCACATCCTGAGACTGACTTCCTCTGATAGGACAGGAAAAAACACATAGAGGTTAAAAGCCCCACCCCTAACCCTCATTGCCAGTGTATTTTAACAGAAACCAGGATAAAGGGTAGAACCCTAAAAGAATAGAAAAGGGTGGGAAATATGTGCTGTCATTTCCCCAGTCGTCTCCATGACAGCACATCCTGAGAACTAACAAAGTGAAAAACAAACTCAGGGAGGGACTACAGAACCAAGGACATTGCGTCCAAAGGCCATGTCCTCATTGGCAAATACATCTAGCCTATAATGTTTAGTGAAGGTATGAGCCCTCTTCCAAGTGGCCGCCCTGCAAATCTGCTCTAAGGAGGCAGAGGCACTTTTGGCCCAGGAGGTAGATATTGCTCTCACTGAATGGGCTCTGAGAGAAGGAGGAGGTTCTTTACCAGAAGCTCTATATGCTTCAGTAATAGCATTCCTTATCCAATGGGATATGGAGCTCTTTGCCGCTTTCCTGCTTCTATTAGGGCCAAAAAACTGTACAAACAAATTTTTGTCTATCCTCCATTCTCTGGTAACATCTAAATGATGAAGAACGGCCCTTCTCACATCTAGATTATTGAATTTCGCTTCCTGTTCATTTCTGGGATTGGCACAGAACGAGGGAATGACTATATCTTGGGATCTGTGAAATATAGATACTACCTTTGGAAGGAAATTTGTATCTAGTTTAAATATTAGTTTAGGCCCTAAAAAGACTCTTTTATGGATAGGGCCTGTAGCTCACATACTCTCCTAGCTGAGGATATACAGTTGTGTTCAAAATTATTCAACCCCCAATGCTGTAAAGGATTTTAGGGAATTTAATGTACATTTGTAATTGTGTTCAGAATGAAATCTTACAAGGACTTTTTAAAGAACCAAATGCAACTAAAATGACATCAATTGTTATTGTAATACAGTATTAAATGGTTTTTTTTGTGATTTCTTCATTGACACAATTATTCAACCCCTTAAAGACTACAACTCTTAAGAACAGAGGTTCATTCAAGTGTTTTCGATCAGGTATTGAAAACACCTGTGGATGTCAAGGAGCAGCAATCAAGCATAATAAGCACCAATTAGGCAGATTTACAATGACTGTGATACTCAGCTCCTTCTAGACATTTACTGGTGTGTTTACAAACATGGTGAAGTCAAGAGAATGGTCCAGGAAGACAAGAGAAGAGGTGATTTCTCTTCACAGGAAGGGCAATGGCTATAAGAAGATTGCAAAGATGTTAAACATACCAAGAGACACCATAGGAAGCATAATTCGCAAATTCAAGGCAAAGGGCACTGTTGAAACACTACCTGGTCGTGGCAGAAAGAAGATGCTGACTTCGACTGCTGTGCGCTACCTGAAGCGCAAAGTGGAGAAAAGTCCCCGTGTGACTGCTGAGGAACTGAAAAAAGATTTGTCAGATGCGGGTACTGAAGTTTCAGCTCAGACAATAAGGCGCACACTGCGTAATGAAGGCCTCCATGCCAGAACTCCCAGGCGCACCCCTTGCTGTCTCCAAAGAATAAGAAGAGTCGACTGCAGTATGCCAAAAGTCATGTGGACAAACCACAAAAGTTTTGGGATAGTGTTCTGTGGACCGATGAAACAAAATTAGAACTGTTTGGACCCATGGATCAACGCTATGTTTGGAGGAGGAAGAACAAGGCCTATGAAGAAAAGAACACCTTGCCTACTGTGAAGCATGGCGGGGGGGGGTCAATCATGCTTTGGGGCTGTTTTGCTTCTACAGGTACAGGGAAGCTTCAGCATGTGCAAGGTACCATGAATTCTCTTCAGTACCAGGAGATATTGGATGGAAATGTGATGCAGTCCGTCACAAACCTGAGGCTTGGGAGACGTTGGACCTTTCAACAGGACAATGATCCCAAGCACACCTCCAAGTTCACAAGAGCATGGTTGCAGATTAAAGGCTGGAACATTTTGAAGTGGCCATCGTAGTCACCAGTCTTAAATCCGATTGAGAACCTCTGGTGGGACTTACAGAAAGCAGTTGCAGCGCGCAATCCTAAGAATGTGACTGAGCTGGAGGCTTTTGCCCATGAAGAATGGGCGAAGTTACCCATAGATCGCTGCAAGACACTTGTGTCAAGCTATGCTTCACGTTTAAAAGCTGTTATAACTGGAAAAGGATGTTTTACTAAGTACTAAGATTGAATGTCACTTGGGGGTTGGATCAAACTGATAATGATGTGAGCACAGAAAATACATTTGTGGTTATTTCATTATAAATGTTATGTTATATTTATCTTCATCGGACTCCTGGGTGATATCCGCAAGATCAGGATTTACTGAATGGGAATCACTTCCCACGCTAATGAGATCTCTAGAAAATCCCGGTCTAAAAGGAAGGGGGCCTGGGGAAGGGGGATGCATCCCGGGAGGCCAGGGCAGATTGAACTTCCTCCCTAACCATGGATTTGATGTTTTCCAACAGGCTAGTGGATTCAGATTTGACAACTGAAGTGGTACATTCTTTACACAAAGGTTTAGACACAGAAGAAAGCAGACGTTTTGAACACAAGGCGCACTTCCTGGCCTTAACATTAACAGAGGAGGAAGACTCCTTTTCTTCCTGAAACATATAATGGAGAGAAGGCTTAACAACTACAGGGTAACAATAGTACGTGAAGGGTGCCTGGCAAAGGCTACTCACTGGACCCCGGGTAGTGGAAGGTTCCAATCTTGAGCCAGTGGGGTAGGGGCACTTATCTTCAACAGGTCCCGTCCACCAGAACGCCAGATGCACAAACAGAGGTGAAAATCCACTGGGTGCCATCTTAAAGCTGGCATAGCCCCCTTTTATTCACTAGGAATGCGCCGGAAAGAGCGTCGGCGTGATGTCATGACACAAAACCACGCCCCCTCTGTTTCTGACATGATCACCCGGTGGCTGGAGGGAAGCGCGACCTAGCGTCGCTCCAGCCGCCATTACCACTCCGCATATAGCCCTCTTGGACCACCGCAGGAGGGAACTTCACTGGGATCACCAACGACACCAGGGGCCCAGGCACAGACCCTTCTGGAGGAGGGAGAGCCACGCCACCGGAGCCGACCTCTGGTCTGTAAAAAAAAACATACTGAGGTACGATACTGCCAGGAACCCCCAAAGAGCTCCCATCACCTCTCTGGTCTTCCTTCCCTGGCAGGACAGGAAAAAACACTGGCGATGAGGGGTAGGGGTGGGGCTTTTAAGCTTCTCTGTGTTTTTTTCTGTCCTATCAGAGGAAGTCATTGTCAGGATGTGCTGTCATGGAGACGAATAGGGAAATTAAGATTTTGCAATTGCTTTTTTGATACATTTTTAAAAGTAACCCATCCTTCTTGTTGAACCTACTGAAAATTGTGAGAAGGAAATGTTCTAGAAACCTTGCCGGATTTCATAACTTCTTAGCGATCTATGGTCCTATATAATTACTAGTGTAGAACAAATCGAAGACCAGTTCAGGGAAAATTCGATTCACCAAGAAGCCGAATTTCCTCATGTTTCGTGGTAGTGAATCGATTTTCCCTGAATAACGGTAAAAAAAAAAAATCATATTAACCTCAGCAAAGCAGCCAAATTGAATTTTGAATACTTTACTTATCACTAATAATTACGTCATTGGTTGCTAAGGAGGAGTGTATAGATAGGGCTCATGAGCTAAGGCCACTTACTACATTTTGGGTGCTGGCTGTGTTACACAGCTGACTTCCACCTACAACGGCCAAAATTAGAGATAAGATCACAGCAGTTTACTTCCTCAGATGCCACAGTCAATATTTTCCACAGTATATAATAAAGAAAACTGCGCTGCTTTAACTTAAGTGCAGTTCACACTGAGGGAGACAAAAGGTATCTATCGAGTGATTCCTCAGTTTTGGTTCACACTAAGGTCAATGCTCAAATCTCCTAAAAGTCAAAGAGGAGACGGTCCAACATAGTGAAATACCGCCAACTGAGTTTAAATAAAGTGATTTATTGTACTCACAAGATCCATAAAACAACTCGCATATAAAATGTGCATGTCCTCTCATGAAACGCTAGACCCGGGTTTCAGCTCGGCTTCATCAGGGGCAGCTATGGACCCGTCTAGAATGCTCCTTTTTCAAGACACTATGGGCGTTACTACAGACCTAATTTGCATGTTTACAAAATTCATTTCAAGTAAGGCCTCTTTCACACTTGCGTTGTCCGGATCCGTCATGTACTCCATTTGCCGGAAGTGCCAGCCGGATCCGTAACAACGCAAGTGACCTGAAAGCATTTGAAGACGAATCAGTCTTCAGTATGCTTTCAGTTTTACTATGGCAGCCAGGCCACGCTATTAGTAGTGGGGAGCGGGGGAGCAGTATACTTACAGTCCGTGCGGCTCCCGGGGCTCTCCAGAATGACGTCAGAGCGCCCCATGCGCATGGATCACGTGATCCATGCGATCACGTGATCCATGCGTGTAGGGCGCCCTGACGTCACTCTGGAGCGCCCCGGGAGCCGCACGGATGGTAAGTATACTGCTCCCCCGCTCCCCACTACACTTTACCATGGCAACCAGGACTTTAGCGTCCTGGCTGCCATGGTAACCATTGAGAAAAAGCTAAACGTCGGATCCGGCGATGTGCCAAAACGACATTTAGCTTAAGGCCGGATCCGGATTAATGCCTTTCAATGGGCATTAATTCCGGATCTGGCCTTGCGGCAAGTGTTCAGGATTTTTGGCCGGAGCAAAAAGCGCAGCATGCTGCGGTATTTTCTCCGGCCAAACAACGTTCTGGTCCTGAACTGAAGACATCCTGATGCATCCTGAACGGATTTCTCTCCATCAACTCCCAATATCACATAAAATAGAAGTTAAAAAATCTATTTAGACTAATTCTGATTTCGTAAAACTTTTTCTTTCTCCTCCTTTCAATATCACATGATTAGTTTTCTCTATCTGTCTTCCATTAGTTCCTACCCTCAATACAAATAGATCGGCGATTCCTCCTCTGTCTGGAAAGGCAGCAGTCTCTTTCTCCCTCCGTATAGACCTCAATAATAAACCACCGCACTGACATCCCAATGTCCACATCTAGGAAAATAACTTTTGTAAACAAACACTAAAAAAAAAAATTCCTTTTTTCTTAATACCTTACATGTTCACGCTACAAGCTTTTATGTCAAATTCGACATTTAAGCCCTCAGGCTGTAAAGTGCCGAGTTTGTAGATGCATTCTACTTCTCTTCTGTTGATTCTATACAATGGATCGCCAGTTTTTACAAACTTGCTCCAGCTCCATGAAAATCAAACCTTCTGGATTTTTATTATGTGTCTTTTTTTAAATGTGCAGATACACTATGTGTCTCTAAACCTTTCTTTATATTTCATACATGTTCCTGATTTCTTACTTTTAGTTTTCTAGTTGTCCGTCCTACATACTGTAGGCCACATGGACACTCCAGTATGTAAACCACAGATATGTGTTCACAAGAGAGCTCTCCCATTACATTGTGTACAGCCCCGTTGCTCCTAAACACCACTGTTTCTTTCCTACACTGTCTGTTAACTGTCTTTCAGACGGTTCTTGCACGGTAGGCAAACAACACACCATGTGAACTGGTGTTTCATACCTTCAGTGGGTTGTGTAGGTATAAAGCTGTGTACAAGCTTATTTTTTATACTAGGTGCTCTTTTGAAGATAACAGAGAGATTTTTGTGAATTATGTCTCCTAGTATGGGGTCATTCTTAAGCACAGACCAATTCTTTTTAAAAGCTCTTTTTAGATGCCCTGCATTACTGTTAAATTTTGTGATGAACCTCATATGGATATATTTATCCTCTTTAGTCTTACTATTACCTTAATTCCCCTTTCTCTGATTTGTGTGCACACTTTCTTCCATAACTTTCTGTGCACAAAGCTCTAGTACTTTCCCATTATAACCCTTCTCCAAAAACCTGTTTTGTATCATATTACTTTGTTCCTCATAGTCATCAATATTAGTGTAATTCCTATACACTTTCTTAAACTGCCCCCTCGGAATGTTTCTGATCCAGGGTGTATAGTGGCAACTACTAGTGGAAATATAAACATTGACATATGTTGGTTTGAACAATATCTTCGTTTTTAGTTTACCTTCTTCAAAAATATTGTCAGGTCTAATAAATCAACAGAATCATGGCTTACATTTCCTGTAAACCGCAAGTTCCAATCATTTGCATTTATGTAACATAGAAAATCCTCCAAACCTTCACGTTCTTCCTTCCGTATTAACAAACAGTCGTCTATATACCTTTCCACAAAATGAATTCCCCGTTTTTATTTGTTCTTCCCAATATAGGCCTTATATATTTATTTTCCCATGAGGCCATAAACAAACTAGCGAAACTGGGGGTGAATTTTGCCCCCATCGCGGTCCCCGTGCACTATAAATAAAAATTACCATCAAAGAAAAAAAATTGTGACACAAACAAAAATCTAAACAATCCAAAATAAATTCCCCTTGCTTAAACGTCATTGCTGGAATTTTTTTCAAGACAATCCTTAATTGCATTCATCCCTTTATCTTTGGGGATGATGGTGTACAGAGATGCAACATCAACTGTGGCTAATATCCATATAAAGGAATTAGATAAAATAGACACTCCACCTGTTTATTATAATCTAACCAAAAGAATTGGTCTGTGCTTAAGAATGATCCCATACTAGGAGACATAATTCCCCAAAATCCCTCTGTTATCTTCAAAAGAGCACCTAATATAAAAAATAAGCTTGTACACAGCTTTATACCTACACAACCCACTGAAGGTATGAAACACCAGTTCACATGGTGCAGTTTTTGTATACCATGCAAGAAAAGTTAACAGACAGTGTAGGAAGGAAACAGTGGTGTCTAGGAGCAACGGGACTGTACACAAAGTAATGGGAGAGATTTCTTGTGAACACGTATCTGTGGTTTACATGCTGGAGTGTCCATGTGGCCTCCAGTATGTAGGACAGACCACTAGAAAACTAAAAGTTAGAATTCAGGAACATATATTAAATATAAAGAAGGGTTTAGAGACACATAGTGTCTCTGCACATAAAAAAAAAATACATAATAAAAATCCAGAAGGTTTGATTTTCATGGGGCTGGAGCAAGTTTGTAATAACTGGAGAGGTGGCGATCCATTGAATAGAATCAACAGAAGAGAAGTAAAATGCATCTACAAATGCGGCACTTTACAGCCTGAGAGCTTAAAGGGAATCTGTCACCTCTGATTATACAATTTCAGCTTTTAAACCAGTCATGCAGAACACAGTACCTTGAATCAGCTTGTCTTTTCTATTATGTTATTCGTGCAGTAGTTTTGCTAAAAAACGCTTTTTATCTTTATGCAAATGAAGCCTGAAGGTGCCCAGAGGGGCGTTTTCTTCCCCCTTTGGAGCCCAGTAACGCCCCCCTACAGTGCCCAAAGCCGCTTCCAACAAGCAGACCTAACTGCCCACAGCGTCTCCTCCTCTTGCTTCCTGACGGCCGAGCGAACTCTCGCACAGGCGCAGTACCCAGTGAGGGCTGCGCCAGCGCTATGTACTGGAGACTGAGGGCAGGAGCTTTATCATTGTTGAAATTGTGTAATCAGAGGTGACAGATTCCCTTTAAATGTCGAATTCAACATAAAAGCTTGTATAGTGAACATGTAAAGTATCGAGATGTCAGTTGTATCCTATTTTTTTCATTGTTTGTTTACAAAAGTTATTTTCCTAGATGTGGATTTTGGGATGTCAGTGCTGTGGTTTATTATTGAGGTCTATACAGAGGTAGAAAGAGACTGCTTCTTTTCCAGAAACAGGGGGAATCGCCGATCTATTTGTATTGAGGGGAGAAACTAATGGGAGACAAATAGAGAAAACTAATCATGTGATATTGAAAGGAGGAATTAGACTAAAGAGATTTTTTTACTTGTATTTTATGTGATACCAGACATTAAGCTCGTTACAATAACGGGTGCTAGAACAGTATGCATAAACATTAGTAGAAACAGTCTATATTAAATGGCAAGGGAACTTGACCACACTGACTGGTGGCTGTGGCTGGTGGCCGAGACTGGCGGCTGTCGATGAGACTGCTGGCACTGACTAGTGGCTGTGGTTGAGACCGCTGGCACTGACTGGTGGCTGTGGCTGAGATTGCTGGCTGTGGCTGAGACTGCTGACTGTGGCTAAGACTGCTGACTGCGGCTGGTGGCTGAGACTGCTGGCACTGACTGTTGGCTGTGGCTGAGACTGCTGGCTGCGGCTGAGACTACTGGCAGAGACTGCTGGCATTAACTGGTAGCTGAGACTGGTGGCCAAGACTGGAGGCTGCGGCTGAGATTGCTGGCTGTGGCTTGAGGCTGAGACTGCTGGCACTGAGTGCTGGCTGTGGCTGAGACTGCTGGCACTGACTGGTGGCTGTGGCTGAGACTGCTGGCTGCGGCTTGTGGCTGAGACTGCTGGCACTGAGTGCTGGCTCTGACTGGTGGTTGAGACTGGCAGCTGTGGCTGAGACTGCTGGCACTGACCGGTGGCTGCGGCTGAGATTTCTTGCTGTGGCTTAGACTGCTGGCACTGACTGGTGGCTGTGGCGGAGACTGCTGGCACTGACTGGTGGCTCTGACTGATGGTTGAGATGGCTGGCACTGACTGGTGGCTGACACTGCTGGCACTGTAACTGGTGGCTGTGGCTGGACAAATGGCACTAACTGTTGGAAGCGACTGGCTGGTCAGATTGCTGACAGAGGCTCCTCTCTATATGGCTGATAGTGCTGTGACTGACAAACAGAAACGGTGGCTGGCATTGACAAACAGAAATGGTGGCGCTCTGACCTGCTTGCCAGCGCTCAGGTGTGAGCGGTGCAGGTAGCATGTGGAGCACCGTGTCCTGATTGGTCGGCGCGCTAGTGTGAGCGATGCGGGGGGCATTTTATTATTAGGGTGATTCCTGCAATATAGAAATCTTTTGCTAGAGGTAGTTGTGCATTTTATGTGTGTGTGTGTATATATATAGTACTCTTATTTTTGGGTGATTGTCTTAGGTAGGGTCTCATTTTTTGCTGGAAGAGATTATGGTTTGATTAGTACCCTTTTGGGGCACATACGAATTTTTGATCACTTGGTATTATACTTTTTGTGATGTAAGGTAATAAAAAATGGCTTTTTTGGCACATTTTTTATTCTATTTTTTTACAGAGTTCACCAGACGGGTTGGATCACATACTATTTTTATAGAGCAGTTTGTTACAGACACAGCGATGCCTAATATGTGTATTTTTTTATTTTCGTTTACACAATAAAAGCTTTTTTTTTTTAAAACATGTTTTTATGTTTCCATTTTCTGAAAGCCATATTTTTTTATTTTTTGGGTAGGGTCTCATTTTTTGCGGGATGAGATGACGGTTTGATTGGTACCATTATGGGGCGCGTATGACTTTTTGATTGCTTGGTATTACACTCTTTGTGATATAAGGTGATAAAAAATAGATTATTTTTTTTGGCACATTATTATTTATTTTTATAGTGTTCACCAGATGGGTTGGATCACATGCTATTTTTATAGAAAAGGTCCTTACAGACATGACAAAAATTCCTAAAATGTGCATTTTTTTTACTTTATTTTATTCAATAAAAGCATGTTAGAAAAAAAAATTGTTTTTGTGTCTCCATTTTCTGAAAGCCAATTTTTTTTATTTTTTGGCCGATTGGCTTACATAGGGGCTCTTATTTTGTGGGGTGAGGTCACGGTTTAATTGGTGCTAATTTTGGATACATATGACTTTTTTGATAATTTTTTATGCAATTTTTTGGGAAGTGTGGTGGGCAAAATTCCAACTCCATCATAGTTTATCTTTTTTTTTTTATGGTGTTCACCATGCGGTAAAAGTAACATGATCCTTTTATAGATCAGGTCCTTATGGATGCGGTGATAGATAACAGGTTTAATTTTTTTTATTTTTCACATTTTTAACCAATTATGTGTATATATAGAAAGGTTTTATTTATTTTCACTATTTTTTTTACATTTTTTGGACCCAGACCCACTTGGTTCTTGAAGATCCAGTGGGTCTGATGGCTAACAATACAGTAAAGTTTTTTTTTCCATTTCCGTTCTTTTTTTTACCTTCTGTATATTGACCGTAATATGGACCCGCAAAAAAAACGGAAGGTATTCCGTATGCCTTTCGTTTCCGTATTTCGGTTTTTCTGTTCTGTTCAAAGATAGAACATGTCCTATTATTGTCCGGACAAGGACAAGGATTGTACTGTTCTATCAGGGGCCAGCTGATCCGTTCAGCAAAAAACGGAATGCACACGGACTTCATCCGTATTGCGGATCCATTTTTTGCGGACCGCAAAATACTGAAAAGCCATACAGTCGTGTGCAAGAGGCCTAAGGACTCATGCACACGACCGTTTATTTTTTCCATTTACGCTCCGTTTTTCATTCTGTATACGGACCATATACGGAACCATTCATTTAAATGGATTCACAAAAAACTGAAGATACTCCGTATGCCTTCTGTTTCCGTATTTCCGCTGTGCACTCTGCATCTTGAAAGGGGGGGGCGGGGTGTTTTATGCGGGGGGGCATTAACCCTTCAAGCATCGGCCCGCTGCCAGGGCAGAGCAATGGTCCGATGCTTAGCCACTCCATATAGCGGTTCCTAAGCCAGCACCGATGTTGGCCGTTTAATTCAGAGTGTTAGCTGGGGGGGTTATTTTTATTTATACTTTAATATTTTCCACAGTGTCTAAGCAGTTAGACGGTGGCACACCTCTGATTGGCACCCCCAAGTGATAAAACATAACAGAAACTATAAAAATTTGGTAACTCAGTAATTGTACTTTCACACCAAGAAATGGTGAAAATTAAACTAAAAAACAACTGCTGATTCATGCGGCGCATAGAGACATATCACTGCTGAGGCCAGTCATTGGCTGCAGTGATGCATGTGACTCCATCCGTGTGGAAGTTCGTAATTAGGGAAAAGGAAATCCAGTGAAGGGAGCCAGGGAGATGTACTGTATCTGAGCAATGGGGAGCAGGTCAGTATGAATTTCTCCACAGATACCGCTGTCTGGGTGGCAAATAAAAAAAAAAAGCACAATGAATAAGAAATAGCTTGGTAACAACATGTACTACTGGAGTTTAGAGATGCCATATTATGGAAGGAGACATTTCTTATATTTGCTGAGACCATAAAGGGTCTTTTGAAGTCAGTGGAAGAGTGGTTTGCTTACTTTAGTAGGCAGCTAGAGCAGATGGACTCAGCTGAGGAGAGTGGATAGACAATCCTCTGGCACTGCATAAGGTGCCATGATCAGTTAGATTACCCATCTGTACAGTGCTAAGGGGGGTTGTCTGTCCTAGAAGCACTGTAGTCTCATTCCTGGCTTTGGGTTCCCACCAGAGTGAAAGTAACTTAGTCCTTTGACCACCGTGGCCAATCACTAGTCATGACGTTCCATACTTGCACATGTGACTGCTGAGGCTAGTAACTGCTAGTGACATGTCATTCTACCACAGGTTATCACTGAAGCCAATGTCTGTCCAAAGCAGTCACAAGACCAAGCCTCTACCATTCCAACGGAGACATAATTCAGCCAAGAAGGGGTCTGTGATTTTGGAACAGCAGGTCTGCAGGCAGATTTTTTTTTATTTGGACACACTTTCCGAGGAATGGCTAAGTTGGCTCTTAGGCTGGACAACCCCTTTAACCCGGCGGTCACTAAGGGGCCTTAGGCTGGGCTGCCGCTTTTTTACAGCTGTCCAGTCTAAGTCTAAGAGCAGCACAGGTCACATGAGAGCCACGGTCCTGCTCTAACAGCCTGGATCGGTAGGAGTGCGGGTGCCCGCCGCATGTAAAGCGCTGACAGAGGGAGTGGACTCCCTCTGTCTCCCATCGGCACCCCGCAAATGCGATCGGGGGGCCATATGTGTAAAGGCCGGCTGGGGTCTTATGAAGTAGTTTCCAGCAGGCTGTGCCTCCAATCTTTGTCTGTTATGGTCCCGTTGTGGGACTATTAAGTGGTAATAAAAAGTTTAAAAAAGCACACATTTATAAAAAAAAAAAATACAGACAAAATACTCTTTTCCTTTCAGACAATTTCCTATAGACTTCTCTATAGGGAAAAAACACATGGCCTGACCATAGTCACGTCAAAAGTAACTATTATATAATGTGTGGCTAAATTAAATGGGTTTTCTGGGTATTTAAAATGATTTGGGGCAAAATATGAACAAAGAGCTTTCCAGGATATTTACCTGCCACATCTCTGCCACATGCTGGTGTCCTCTATCTGCTAAACTCCTGTTTTAAAAATGATGATGTGAAATAAGTATGAGTATTCAGTTACATGTACACTGCCCTTGAATATATATGGCTTTAAAGTAATCAGACATTTAGAGGACATTTAGATAAAGAAGTAATCTGGATAAGTTGATCGCATGAATTCTGTAACAAAGTTGTTTCCTCCTATCTCGTGTCAACGTGTGTGACAGATGGTTTTCCATCTGTGAGCTGCTGCTGTGGTGCCAATTTACTGTCTATCACTACTCGCTAATAAAAAGGCTCCTAATGTCGGCATTTCCTGAGATCCACATTGTGATTATTTTTGTGTTGGCACAGCAGTCGTTGTATTAATACCTGCTCAGTATATAATCCTAATAACAAACAGTGTTAAATTATGAAATTATGTAACAGATTACATGAAGCATGGCTATCCTGTGGAGCTGGAAGACTGATCTTATTTACCATCAATATACTCATACCAGGCACAGCGCTCTTATGGTCCATCCATAAGGAGAACCTTTCACATTCAAAATGCAGTGCAATCTGCAGGGAGTATGTTAAAGAGCAGAAGTAGCTGTGCAGATTGATCTTACCTCCTTGCATTTCTGGATCTGATGGTACAGACCCCCAGTTCGACGACTGTCCCGTGGTCCAAAGAAGGCTACGGCATGACCCAATTTCAACTGTAACTGCATCCTCAGGATACAGGTACGTTAAATACAATGGTGAAGCAGGGAACCATGAGCCCCCTGCTTCACCATTCCCTGGCCTGTGCTCTCCCCAGCGATGCAGTTATGTCTGCTGAGCGGGAGAGAGCACAAACCAGGGGATGATGTTCTCCATTTATCGGGGGAATGTGACTAGGTGAGAATATTGTAAGGGGGGAACTAAGGAGGCAGCACTATTGTGAGGGGGCATTCTACTGGGTGGTGACACTAAGGGGATTAACTACTGCGTGGGGACAGTAAGAGGGGACATAACTACTGTGAAGGAGGAGCTAGGGCATTCTAAGTGTGAGCAGGACATAACTACTGTGTGGGGGCATAAAGTGGACTGGGTGGGATTGGGGGTGCATAGACAGGCATTGGACAGAGTTAGAGGTGTGGCTTAGTGTCAAAATATTTGCTGCAGGCTACTGATCTTGTCCCTCCTCCTTGGGCGTTTCAAAAGTTAGGAGGTATGATATTGATACATACTTCTGTGGGAAATGCTTTAGTATATTTTATATTTCATTTATCTAATTCTCTGCTCATCAGCCCCGTAGGCAGTCTGATGGACAGCCTTACCTGTTTAACTGTATTGTGTTTCAGGTGTGAACGTAGCCTTATTTTTCAATGTTCAGAAGATATAAGACAAATGATTACTTGTGAAATTTGAATTTAAGGAGTCAATGTACTTTTACACAGCTTCATTTCCCTTAACCCCTTGCTGAGGGACTGATTTTCCATTTTTGCATTTTAGTTTTTTACTCCTTGCCTTCTTGGAGCCATAGCTTTTTCATTTTTCACAATAAAAAAATTCAATTCCGCAACAGTTTTAAAGGAAAAAAATGCTATTCCACTACAGTGTTTTTTGTTTTATTTTTTTACAGCGTTCACTATGCATTAAAACTGACCTGTTACTTTCATTCTACAGTAGGTATAGTTTGTCTTGTGTTCTAATACTGAAAAAAAATAAAAATCTTGAAAAAAAATTTTTTTTTCTTTTCACCGCCATATTCTTACCCCTATAACTTTTTTGTAGTTGTATGTGTACGGAACTGTGTGAGGGCTCATTTTTTGTGAGGCTACAGGGAGGGGCGCCATAGGAAGTAATGTGTGGCAGCCTTGTTTTATTGAGGAATGCAGAAACTGCTGCACACACACTCCCCCG
This sequence comes from Bufotes viridis, assembly GCA_033119425.1. Classification (NCBI taxonomy): domain Eukaryota; kingdom Metazoa; phylum Chordata; class Amphibia; order Anura; family Bufonidae; genus Bufotes; species Bufotes viridis. Next base: position 255,301,354 of record CM065590.1, read on the forward strand.
ATGCTCACCAGAGCATACCCAGAGGCACGCACTTCAGGGTTTTTGTGCCTCCAGATGCCATAGTCATGTTTGACCATCATATCCGAGGGGTTTAAAGTCTGTGATTGGCAGCTGGTCATGGACATTAGGCCTGGGTGTCTGCTGTGTAAAACAGCAGGCACCCAGTTGTTATGGCACCTACTTTGCTTCAGAGCAGGCACCATCTTTAAAGACCCAACATGTCATCTAATAGTACTTCACATGTCTGTAAGGGGTTAATAGTGAATGGTGTAAATAGTAAATTTCTAGAACACGTCACTTAAAAAATATGCCTGCCACTGGCCACTAGGGGTCTCAATTCCCCCTAATTTGCAGTCCACTGCCTGTTGTCAGGCAAGATCCATCACTGGTAACACAAATTCAGTAGATGGTTCACAGAAAATGGGGATGTGACAGAGCTAGCTGAGATCCTGAGCCTGATAAAAGAACTTCTTCTACACTGATTCTGAATTCACAAGAACGTCCTGTGCATCTGTAAGTCTGATTTCCACCTCTTTATCTGTTCTGTATTCTCCGGAGCTGAAAACAAACATAGTGGGATGTAAGGGAAAAGACATCACAGCAAAACAGTACTGGCAGATTCCACAGAAGTGAGAGAAATGCATCTAGCTGTGCAGCTGAAGAGGGTAAGAATTAGGATGAAAAGACATTAGAGAAGCCCAAAAAAGACCTATTCCTTCACAGTTATGATTGTACAAAGAAGCACATCCAATATACAAACTGTTTTGAGAACTCAGGCACGCTGTAAGAATTCTTTTATAACACAGTAGAGGTTAATTATCAAGCCCCTATGCCTTGGGTTTGCAACATTGTAAACACTTTTTGCACAAAAATGTTTTCATAAATGGCATTTTTACATGGCCCTTGCAGCTTTCCAGAAAGAGAGGGTGGTATGGTTGAGACCATTTGATTTATCATAATGTATGGCAGTTGTCTGGCGTATGTTAAAGGAAATATTAATTATTAATATTTTGGGTTAATATTAATAATGAATAAATAGGCATGAATCGTCTATTGATGATGCCGCCTATTTATACTATAAATACAAATACCTGTTGCTCTACATTTTCCTGAACTACATGCGTTAGATTATTACGGCGGCGACCAAAAGAACTATAAACTGCGTATTTAACAATATAGGAATTTATTACACAAATACATGTCTACAGTCTATTATTACTGCTATATCTATATATATTTATATCAATGGTTATAAATATATATACATATAGACAAACACCGCAATATGGTAACAACACTATAAAACCTGACTACACTAACACAACACAATCTACTATTCCACCCCACAAGCTATTTGTAGGTGGAAACCGAGGAAAGAGGGAGGCACTAGGCACCAGTGTACTGACCGCATGAGTAATAGTCTGTTCATTCCACGGCGTCCCAGTCAGCCGACCACACATGCGCCGGAATATGACAGAACTGTCTTCACGTAATCATGTGACTATCATGTGACCATCAACTCTCCTGCCGCATCATCATAGAGGATGGAGATATCCAAAGCACACACTGCGCATACGTCAGGCATACTGCGGACCACTCCTCCCCAGATAAAGCGGAGCATACATACACATACAAATTACTGGCAGATGGGGGTCAAGGGTCATATGCCGCGGACCGTATCAGCCCGCCGCATTAACCCATTCAAGTGACAACTGTATGTTGCCCCAGGTTACCAGGTCATTCAAGGTCCCATAATTTGCAGCAGAGGGATCTCCTCCACAAGACATACTGCACACACATCAGCTAAGCTTAGACTTCCATGTCTAAGTTCCAAGCTGAATCTGAGGAAGGAAAACGTGTCAAATGGAACCCGGATACAGAGGACTACAAAAACGGCTTCATCTACACATGGCAAAAGGACAACTAGGGTAAACAGAACGTATGGGGTAATAAAAAGAAAAGGAGAAGACCTCTCCAATCCATGGATAAGGACAATGTTTTTTTAGAGAATACCACTCCAAAAGTAAATCTGGAACCAGACAAGTTGGGCGCCGGCATTATAGATCCAGGAAAAACCCGCAACAACAAAACTTGGACTCAAGCCCCCAAACCTCAGACATCAAAAAAGAAGTAGCAGTGGTGAATCTGTCATCTAGAGTTCTCACACCAGCACAAGTGAGTGCTTTAAACAAAGGTTTCTCATTTTGTCCTAACATGCCAGTTGATTGGTTTTCTATAGAATGTGATTTACATATTTTTTTTCGAATAATTAAATTGAAAATTTGGTTTAAGGATAAGGTCCGTGATGCACCAGCTAGGACCAGTGAATTAACACTGAATATGTTAAATTTGCATACCGGAAGTGACTATTTTCCTTTTGTTAATGAACCGGCTGTTGAAGCGTTTATAAAAGGTGTAAAATCTGATATAAATCTTTTGAAAACAAGACATAATGGGGATCAGTTACAGCATCCTTATTTAACTTCTGAAGAGATTATTGCTCTGAAGGAGTTGAGGCAGGATACCTCCATTGTTCTGAAACCTGCAGACAAGGGTGGAGCTGTTGTTATTATGGATTCGCAGAAATATAAAACTGAGGTTTTGAGACAGTTGGCCGATACCGAAGTCTATGCGAAACTTGATAGGGACCCGAAGTTCATGATCAGTGGTCTCATAAGGAAGTGCCTTTCTGAGGCCCTGTCTGCTGGCACCATAGATCAGGAACTATGACTATTTATATGTAATCCATCCGGTCACACCTGTACTATACGTACTTCCTAAGAGACAAAAATCACTGATTGATCCTCCAGGGAGACCCATAGTCTCGGGTTCTGATTCGATTTTTAGTCGTCCAGCCATTTTCCTAGATAGGATCCTACGACCTTTCTCTACAGGGGGTACTTCGTATATCAGGGACACTTTTGATTTTCTGACTAAACTGAGTGCAGTTGATGTATCGCAATATGAGAATATAATTCTAGCATCATTTGATGTTACATCATTGTATACATCAATTGCACATGATAAGGGGATTGCTTCAGTTAAGAGGATGCTCTCTATGTCTTCTATTTCGAATATGACATCTGACTTTATTGTACAACTTCTCTTGATTATATTACAGTACAACTATTTTTTATTTCAAGATACTTTTTATGTACAGAAAAGGGGCATGGCCATGGGGTCTAATATGGCCCAAACTTATGCGAATATTTTTATGCGCACCTTTGAGGAGGACGTGGTCTATGTATCTCGCCATTTTGAGCATGTTCTCGTTTGGTGGAGGTACATAGACAACGTCTTCCTTATTTGGACGGGTAATGAGAGACAGTTGTTGATGTTCCATCAATTTTTAAACAGTATTGATGATTCTTTGCAGTTCACTCTGGTACAGTCTACCAATGAACTACAATTTTTGGACACAAAAGTAGTCTTCTCCAATGGTACTTTATGTACACAATTGTACATTAAGCCTACGGACAAAAACACCACGTTACTGTACAGTAGCTGTCACCCCAAAATTATGATTGAGAGGTTTGTACAACGTGGATATCCTAGAAAAATGCTTGAAAAACATAAGAGACTAGATAGGAAAAATCTTCTGACCCAAAAAAACATGAGCCTTCTAACAGAATTTCCTTTGTGTCCAGATATACTGAGGCAAACAATGCCATCAGTGGGATAATTAGAGGACACTGGTCTGTGTTATCTAAATCCTTTAGAGACATACCTGCAGTGTCGGACTGGGGTACCAAGGGCCCACCAGTAAAATTTATTTTGGGGGCCCACCGTATGGATACAGTCAAATATAATAAATCATTTAACAAGTTTTTTTGTATGAACATAGGCTGGTTGAGGTACTGTACATTGAATATATGTATTTAGTGCAGTAAATCTAATGTTTTATGTGCCACTTGTGCAGGGGGTGGGAGACTAGGGGCCCACTTTGCTCAGGGGCCCACCGGGGGATTCCCCTGTACCCCTGTGGGCCGAGCCTGCATACCTGAATTAAGTATACCCCCTCTTTTCTCATATAGAAGGTCAAAGAGTCTAAGAGATCAATTAGTATGCGCCGATGTGGGCCCAAGTAAAAAAGTTTTACAATCTACATTAACACGACCAGGACTAGGATGTTTCCCATGCCTGGGTTGTGTAAATTGTCGGTACATTTGCAAGGGTAATGCCTTTATACATCCAGACACAGGGACCTCGTATCGCATTGGTTTTCATTTGACTTGCAATTCTGACTTTGTTATTTATGTATTATCCTGTCCTTGCAAGCTACTTTACGTGGGTGAAACGTCCACAGATCTAAAAACACGTCTTAACAACCACAGATTTAGCATCAGAAAACAAAGGTTAGACGTACCTGTCTCCAAACATTTCTCTTCGACATAGAGAAAATGATCTAAGGTGTTGGATAATAGACCATGTCTCTGTCCCTAGGAGGGGAGGTGACAGGCTTAGGATCCTTAAAAACATGGAATTGAAATGGATCCATACATTGAACACCCTGAGACCCCATGGTCTCAATGTAGAATTTAATTTGGGCAAGTGATCAATTGTGAAAGTAGGTTGCCTTGTTCATCCAGTGTCTGGTAGTGCATATCATCTTGTATACTAGGCTGTTCATTGAGTTTATACATGAAAATAATGTATTTTTTAAATTAATTGTTTCCTTTTTATTTTTTCCAGATTATGAAGATGTTGAAGATGATGAGGTGGATCGAGATTTTTTAATAGGCATTCAGTGCACTCTGCAGTATTCCTTATTAATAACATATTAAAGTCATCGTATTATGAATATGCAATCATCATTACTCTCCTGATTTGTGTGCAGTATGTCTTGTGGAGGAGATCCCTCTGCTGCAAATTATGATAGGGCTGATAGTAAGGTCCGCGGCATATGACCCTTGACCCCCATCTGGCTGCGATTTGTATGTGTATGTATGCTCTGCTTTATCTGGGGGAGGAGTGGTCCGCAGTATGCCTGACGTATGCGCAGTGTGTGCTTTGGATATCTCCATCCTCTATGATTATGCGGCAGGAGAGTTGATGGTCACATGATAGTCACATGATTACGTGACGACAGTTCTGTCATATTCCGGCGCATGCGTGGTCGGCTGACTCCCTCTTTCCTCGGTTTCTACCTACTCACACTCCACCTGTGAAAAGTATGAATTGTCATCTACACTGAATCATATGTTGTATTATTAATGGCACATCAACTGTTATTTTTATGAAATCACAATAACTATGCACACGCACTATTATGGACGTATGTACTTGATCACTTTATGACATTGTATATGTATTTTATATGTACCCACAGTTTTTTCTGGCAATGTATGAGTTAATTGTCAGTCTGATTACAAGGTCACATGACATGAAGTTTGATTGCACTTACCCTTTAAATACATCACATTGTCTCTTTGGATTTGCTTGAGAAAGGCTCATGTTTAGAGCCGAAACGTCGCCTGCACTGATGTGTGAATAAAGAACATCCCATTTTTTGCACTATTTTGGTGTGCTGCTCTACTTTTTTGACAATATTGAAGATTGGGTTTCTTATCCCTTTACTTGAGCTTGCACCCGGACTACTTAGTCTGTGCTGCCACGTCTTTTGTTTCTCTCTCTCTCTCTCATATATATATATATAAATATATTATTTATTTTTCACATTTGCAAATTTTAACTCTCAAAACCTGCAACAGCTACATCTGAGAAAGTAGGGATAATGTTTAGAGCAATGACATGTCTCAGCAGCAACTGATTGGGATTAGGGGAGGAAGTATTGTAATGCTTAGTGGTGCATCAGAAATGCCAGCTGAGGCTCAGGACTAAACCTCAGAGCACAAATGTCACATATCTACTGTACGTATGTCATGAAAACTACTGTGTTCTACTGTGTTTCTACACACATGTAACTGTAGAACAAAGGATAGAAGATGTAAGAATACTTTTTTTTGTTTGTTTTTTCGTCATTCTGTGCCAAATGTACTAATCTCCTACTTAAATCACTGTACAACCTATGCTCATTATTTTTAAGACGTACAATCTTTTATTTAGTGCCTTCATAATCCACATGCTAGAGGTCTCATTACAGAAATGTATACCACCCTAATAGATATATATCCTATAGAACCCAATTGTCCTACATTTTGAAGGGGGAATCAGACTACCATGACCAGTGGAAACAAATTTGGGATTCCATACATAAAAGTAGCGAAAAAATATTAATGTTAGAGACGTCATTTAAGGTATTATTCCACTGGTATCTAGTTCCATCCAGAATAGTCCACGCTGTATAGGGCTACTTTCCCAACTGCTTCAGAGGTTGTCAATCTATAGGCCACATACTGCATATCTGGTGGGCCTGTCCTCTGGTGAAAAGACCTTGGATCAGAGTTCGTAACCTTATTAACTCTTGCCTGTGGGAGGCATTACTTAAAGGGGTTCTCTAGGAATTAAGAAAATGACTGAAAATACTTAAATATTACTTTATTATAAATACATTCCCAATTACCTTTCATTAGTTATAGCTCATTTTGTCTAGGGAGCAATCATTATGAGAAATAAAATAGTCGCCGTCCTATTAGTACACATGACACCTGTCCTAATCACACAGCAGGACAAGTGACTTCACAACACTGAACTAAAGAGCTGCCTCATCCTCCTCTCTGCTCTGCTTGTCAGGGATTATGATCCTGAATACAGATGATGAGATTTTCAGCTGAATCTCTATGGGAATGGATTTCATGAGGATACAGATGAAGTGCAGAGAGGAGGTTCGAGGATGTGGCTAATGGGCAGTATCGGACTGGGGTACCTAGAGCCCACTAGTAAAATTTATTTTGGGGGCCGACCGCACGGATACATTTAAATATCATAAATAATTTAACAAGTTTTTTATATGAACACAGACTGTTTTAGGTGCTATACATTAAATATATGTATGTAGTGCAGTAAATCTAATATGTTATGTGCCACCGCAGGGGGTGGGAGACTAGGGGCACACCTTGCTCAGGGGTCCACCGGGGGATTCCCCTGTACCCCTGTGGGCCAGTCCGAGCCTGCTAATGGGTAGCAATTCTTGTATGCAGTCTCCATTACAACAGCCCCACATTACCATAGTCTGTCTTCTCAGTCCCCTCTGTAATTTGTGTCTGTACTCTGTCTGTACTGTACTCTGTACTTCATTATAATTGTAAATGCAAAATATATACACATTATTGTCGCAGGAAATCAATGTGAACTTTTTAATTTTTACTTTAACATCTGAGTACTCTGAGGAGAGCAGTTATGGAATACTTGTCAGAGGTTTTTACTGTACCTTTCACATAGCATGCCTACAATGACTCGCTGAATTATGGGCACTGTTTGATAGAATCAACCTAACCTCAAAGTGTACCATATAATGCCCATATAATAGTACCATACTTTTGCCTATGTAATACTGTCCAATCATTAAATTAGGGAACATAGTTTCATTTTGTGCTACAGCCTTTCCATGAGTTTGGCTACGTTTGGGATTGGGGGGCAAGCTATGAGCCCCGAGGCCATCAAGGCCAGTGGTGCCTCAATCAGTAGTTATAGGAATTGCAACCCTGTGTAACTGGGTGGTGAAATAAAAGGTGTGGCATTATCTGACATATCTCCTAAAGCCCCATGATGGTTGGTGAGCATGAACTATTACAATGTGTGCTGACTAGAGATAACCAAATTTCATATTTAGAAATTCGTTCACTCTTCGTTGGTAAAAGGTGAATCGCGTTATGGATTCCGTTACCACGGACCATAACGCAATTCTACAACGAAATGCATAACGGAATGCCTTTACAGGCATTCCGTTATTCATTCAGTCATATTAGAAGTCTATGGGCCGCTAAACGGATCTGTCACGTTTCCGTTATGCAGGGGAGTCCTTAAGAAAATGCTTAAAAAAAGGTAATATGTCATCTTTAATTTTATGCCTTTTGGAGATCATTTCATCTTCACCTTTTAGGGTATATTAGTGGTGTAAAAAAAAAAATGTATTAATTGCGGTTCATTAGTGCAGTTATATGTTCTAAAGCCTATTTTGGGGTGTATTAGTGGAAAAAGGGCTTATTTGCCGTTCAGCGGTGCAGTTATATGTTCTATAGCCTTTTTTGGGGTGTATTAGTGGAAAAAAAAGGCTTGCTAGCCGTTGTGTGGTGAAGTGACAAAATTAAAGCCTTTTTTGGGGTGTATTAGTGAAAAAAGGGTTATTAGCCGTTCAGCGGTGCAATTATATGTTCTAAAGCCTTTTTTGGGGTGTATTGGTGGAAAAAAAGTATTATTTGCCGTTCAGCGGTGCAGTTATCTGTTCTGAAGCCTTTTTTGGGTGTATTAGTGGGAAAAAAGGGCTTATTAGCCTTTGTGCGGTGAAAAAAAATTGCAACCTTTTTTGGGGTGTATTAGTGGGAAAACAAAGTATTGGAGGCATGGTATGGATACTGGCCTTAAATGGGTTATCCAGCTGGAAAGCAGGTCGCCACTATGGCCAGTCACATTTCCTGTATTGCGAGAGACAAGGAAGTAGAGACTGGCAATGAAGCTAAAAATCATTAGAACAGAAGAGGCCAGGGATTGGAAAGGTGAGCATTACTTTTTTTTTTTTTTAAGCCATTTTACCCCTTTTATTAAAAAAATAAAAATCCCAGCCAAACAAATCCAATAATAGTTTAATACACATTAGATGAAATTCTGGGTGGATTCACATGAAGATTTTTTACGTGTGGATTTTGATGCCGATTTGCAACAAACCTGACACAGATTTATCAACAGCGAGTTCACATCCATATCTGCATGAAACGCATGCAAACAAATCTATGAAACAAAATTACATCATATGTGAATGTTTGGTATTGCTGAAAAACACTTGGGTGAAAGATTAGACAAAACATCTAACTGTGACATATCATCTGTTACTAGGGGCATTGCTAGGGCTTTTTATCCGGGGCTAGGGCCCAAATCAAACTACCACTGCCCCGAACCTCGCTAGGGCCGTCTTTAAAGCGGGGCAAAAGGGGCAGCTGCCCTGGGCCCAGTTGCTCCTGGAGGGCCCAAGGCAGCTGCCTCTTGAGCCCCGATGGCCACTGCCCACAAATTCAATGAGGACCGGGAAGCGGTGAAAGCTCTATAACTCACCGCTTCCTGGTCCTCGGCTCTCCGCTGTGAAGGATGCGCACATGTGACCTCACACTGTGTGCGCCAGTTCACAGCACAGACTGAAGGGAAGGAAGACCGAGCGCGGACGGTGAGGAGTGACGGCGACCGGAGCAGGAAAGGTAATTTTTTTTTCTTTTCATTTATGAGGCTGATGGAGGCTTTGGGGGTTGATGGAGGCACTGATGGCTGAAGAGAGGCATATGGGGGCTGATGGAGGCACTGGGAGCTGAAGAGAGGCATATGGGGGCTGAAGAGAGGCATATGGGGGCTGAAGAGAGGCATATGGCGCTTGGGGGCTGAAGAGAGGCATGTGGGGGCTGATGGGATGCATATGGGGGCTGAAGAGAGGCACTGGAGGCTGATGGAGGCATATGAGGGCTGATGGGAGGCACTGGAGGCTGATGTTAATTCTTATTATTCAAATTTCAACACAGTGGGCTTGTGCCCCGGGTGTTTTCAGACCCTAGCAACGCCCCTGGTTGTTACTACTTCTGTTCTGATGGGTGACAAATGACTGTGCATCTAAATTAGTATGGAAAACTCAAACTGGGACTTGCTGTAACATGTTTTTTTTTTTTTCTGGTTTGTTTTTTTGCACCACTGACCATCTGCAAACTGCAGTGCCAACTAATCTGACTGTCCTACCGGGTGTTAAAATGAGCAGTCATCAAATTGCTGCTAGACTTAGAGCTAGAATAAGGTTGTAGGCAGACCCTAAGCAAAAAAACCTTTTCTAGCAACAGTGTTAAATGTAAGCTGTCCATACACATTAAATAATTGTCAGCAGATCCCACTGATCTCAACAGGACCTACCAACAATGTTATATGTAATATGTAGGGCTTGCTAAAATCCAACATTGTTGACCAGAAGCCACCTAAGGCTACGTTCCATTTGGATGCTCTCCAAGTTTAGAATGGACCGCACCTGGATTAAGCACGGACCCATTAAACTCAATAGGTATATTAACATGTGGGATTTTTGCAGCATGTTCTATGTTGGTCTAATTTTCCTGCAAGACTCACTAATTGAAATTAGTGGGTCTGTGTAAAAAACAGACCACACATGGAATTCATGGGTATGCAGTCAGTTTAAGCACTTATGCATGTTTTTATGGACAGAACATGGATAAATTTCATTTTTCTAGTTTCTGATATAGGGCAGTAAACACAAATGCTCAGCCACAAGACTTTTAGTTAGCAGTGCATGCACAATGGAAATGGAGGGCTGATCCACAGCAGATTAGTATGTATTGAGCCTGTATGGCTTCCTTGCCTTTGGCCTAATGGCCACTGTGTGCTGCCAAACAGACTCTTTTTGGATGCCATATGTATAGTGATAATTTCTCATAGAATCAAAGATTTTAAGGGAATATACCGCAATATTTACAGTATCCAATATATATATATATATATATATATATATATATATATATATATATCAGAGGTATCTGGATATACAGTATGGCTAGTCATCTATTTATGTGTTACTAATTCATTTTAAACCACAAATATAAAATACCATACATTACTGTACATAAACACATATGAAATCAATCCCTGAGTACATTAATAAGAGCTGTACCAGAAGACCCACTGTATTGTGCACTATTAAAATCAATGTAAGGAAAAACAGCAAAAATACAACTAAATATTTTACTGTTTAGACAAAAACTGCACAATGAGGAATGAGCTGAATGAACAGAATCAGTAATTACATGATTGGTTTTTCATCTCACATTCAGCTTAATCTCTTTACCCAGTCCAGGAGCAATTAACTTACATATTTAACGATGATTCTTCAACTTATAAGAAATGTTAGGAATACCATACAGTAGAAAGGAGAATTGACAGCCATACAACCCCCCCCCTTGTCTTTCCTCACCCCCCCCCCCCCCATACTGCTTTCATCCAAACTTGTGATACAAGTGTTTTGTATTTGAATATTGTTCAGATTGTCTATATAATTTTGCTACTAAATAAAAAGAGTTTTGAAAGAATACGAGAGGGATCAGTAATTTTAAAAACTTCAGTTCTCAGGAATGACTGAACAATATTGACCACATTGTAGTGCATAACTGACAATTAAAACCTGAGACTAAGGGCTCATCATGTACACAAACGTATTTTGGGTCCACATCTGATCCTCGTTTTTTGTGGGTCGGATGCGGGCCCATGCACTTCAGCGTGCTGTCCGCATCCGTATGTCCATTTGGTTGCATCCGTAAAAATATAGAACATGTCCTATTCTTGTCCGCATTACGGACAAGGATAGGACTGTTCTATTATGGGCCGGACGTGCCATTCCACAAAATGTGGGATGCACACGGCCAGTATCCATGTTTTGCGGATCTGCAATTTGCAGACTGCAAAAATGGCTACAGTTGTGTGCCTTAGCCCTAATAAAGATGATACATATAGTATATACTGAGGCGCTGTAGACCTGTGAATACCATCCTTGTACATTTTGGAATATCATGTGGTCCGAGTGCTAAAATACACTAGACTGCATCTGAAGAAACAGTGGTACTTGTCAAATATACAATTGGAAGATTCATGCTCCATATTAAAAATAATGTAACATCAAAAATTACATTCCCGATAAAAATACAAGAAATAGTCTGTGTATAGTATTCCAGCAAAGTGTGAATCTGTTGAGCAGTTTGCAAGATCCTAGAAAGAAAATAAACAAATGATCATCAGCTTAATAAATAAACATTGACAGCCTCCAGGAGGCAACATATTGCAGTTCGAGATGTTACTTACAAAAAGCTACAAACAGCCAATAAGTAACATAATGTTTGCTATTTAAACAGTTAGGCTACATTCACACGTCCGCAAGTGTTTTGCGGATCCACGGAGCCGCGGATCCGCAAAACACGGACACACCGGCAATGTGCATTCCGCATTTTTGCGGACCGCACATTGCCCGGACTCCATAGAAAATGCCTCTTCTTGTCCGCAATTGCGGACAAGAATAGGACATGCTCTATTTTTTTTGCGGAGCCACGGACCGGAAAATCGGCGGCGCGCTCCGCAAAATCGGATGCGGAGAGCAAAGTGTGTGCTCTCCGCATCTTTCCCGGCCCCATTCACAGTCAATGGGTCCGCATGTATTCCGCAAAATTGCGGAATACATGCGGACTACATTGCGGACGTGTGAATAAGGCCTTAAAAATAACATTTTGAAAAATTTTGTTTTTCATCTGAGCAGAGCTGCTCAAGGACCTGTGATCCATGCATATTTCTAAACACAGTGAAAGGAGAAACTTCACTATAGCCCTTCTAGGACATGTACCATCACTGTGTGATAAGTGGTTGATTAATAGAAGCAACTAACACTGTAATCTGCAGAGAGATTGGGTTACGGTGGGGAGTCGGGAAAAACTCCCCACCTTATAATGTAGGTAAACGGGGCAGAAACTAGACCTGGACACCAGGAACAGGTAGCAGGTCACCTCCTAAAGCCACCCTAATCCTCACCCTGACTCCTAACCGTATGAGCGGACTCAGATGGTAGGCCGGAACCTCGGACCCTGAGTCGCGCTGAAAATCCCTGGAATAGGAGCAGGGGTGAGACGACCTGTTCTTCCAAGACACAGATGAACAGGAGTCTCAACAGGCCTAGATGCAAGGAAGGGAAAGGCAGTGAACAGCCACAGGATCAGTGAGTATGAGCCCAGAACAACACGCACTTACCTGCCGCTGCAACAACAAGGACGACAAACAGCACAAAACAACAAACACGGAATCCAGCAAAGCAGTAACTGCCTGGATCCCCATGTGAGAAGGATGCATCGCGACCCCAGGCAGAGCTGCTCACTGACTTGTGGTTCCCCTTCCGGGGAGGGAAACCCTGGAGTCCTCTCACCGAAGGCACAGATACACAGGGAGATGTCTAGCATCCATGTAGGAGATAGCAAACACCATAGACAGGCCAGACATGAAACACCAAACTAGACATAACAACATCCACCCATACATAAACAACACAATACATATAAACAGATTGTGAAGGGAAGGTAGGGTAGGAGACATAGAGAGGACATCGAAGGTACATCAATGTCCCACTAGGTGGCCCTCAAGGACTGGGCAGATAGAACACTAGAACACCCAGGACAGGAGCATAGCTCCAGCACCAACAAAGGCTACAGCCTACAAGCCTACAAGCCACAGGCAATATAAGCACCTAGTGACCACACCCAACCAGATAGTTAACCCCACGAAGAGAAAGAGAGCAAAGCACACACATGCTGAATAAGCAACACGTTGCCCCTGGCAACCAGCATGCACATCTAACATGTCACGGTGAACAACAACAATACAGTGACACAGCTGTGACAGATGGTAGGAAGGAAGGTAGCAAGGACTGAACCAAGGAGTCCATTAACAAAGATTTACAATATGACAAACTTCTTGCTTCCAATATAGGGGGCAGTGGAAAATAGGAGAGCTTTGAACAGAAATACTTTTTACAGTTATGAAAAATCACGTGTAAGGTAGATTTTAAAATAATCCCAATGCCTGATAAATATTTATTTCAAATTTCTAGGATAGTTAAACGTATTCTGTCACCACTTTTCCGCCCTGTGAGCTAAACATATGCTCATGTTCAGGGTCTCATTATGATTCCTAATTTGACCTTATAAACGAGATCTGTGGCTTAATTTTTCAAAAAAACAGGTTTTACTAACCTATCAATCATAGAAATAAGGTGCCCAAGGAAGGTTCGGGGATGCAGGGTGCCCGGCTGCAGCCATCGCCGTTCGTGCCCAGCGCCGGCTTCCCAGAGTTCTGCACCGCCTCCTACTCATCTGTGCCGCCTCTCCCTCCCCCCCCCTCCTCCCCCCCTCCTCCTGCTGTGAGATCCCGCGCGTGCGCACAGGCTCAGCCTGATGCACCCGTACGGACTGCTTGGATCGGCTTCTTGTAGCGAAGTGCCGGCACATGCGCACTACGGTAGAAGAAGCCGTTGCCAGCAGTCCGTTCGGGAGGGAAAGGCAGCAACAGATACAGAGCTCATTTAGGCATTCATAGAATTAAAGGAATATTCCCATATCTACAGTAAATTCCATGAAGAAAGTCTCACCTAGTGCCCATTGGGAGAACATAGGTCTGGGGACCCTTCTTTTCAGGTCTGTGGCCTCAGCAGTTTCCATAATTTAATGCAGAAGTAACTGCTTGCACAGTGGTATGCACCCCTGGTCAAAATTACTGTTTCTATGAACAATTAAGCAAGTTGAAGGGGTCAAAAGATACCAATGAAAAGCACAGGAGTTTAAAGCAAAACCGCAGTTAGGTAGAAGCTGAGTTTTAAGGGTGACAAATTTCGAGCAATGCAAAATAAGTTGAAGGGTCAGGGCTGGTCGCAGAGAGTCAGTACGAAGAACAGGCAGGGGTCAAATCAGGCTGCAAAGCATTAAATCCAGAGACAGGCAGAGGTCAGTAGGAGGACAGGTAAAATAAAGCAGCATCACACCTTAGCAGAAAACTAGACAACTGGAACTGATTGCTCAGGTAACTTTGCACAAGGGAATGTGCCTTAAATACCCTAATGTGGACAGCCATTGGCTAGGGAAGACTGAGGTGGATGGACACTGACCCTTTAAGAGCCAGAGGAGGCACGTGCATGTGCCCTAAGGATGGAAATAGATCCTCTGGCTCACTATCCACGTTTGATTCAGCCACTGAAGAAGAAGTCTCCAGGTTTCTCTCTTCTTCTCGTCCTACCACATGCACTTCTGACCCCATTCCCTCACACCTACTCCAGTCTCTCTTTGTAACCACTCACCTAACAAAAATCTTCAACCTCTCCCTCTCTCTTCTGGTATCTTTCCCTCCTCCTTCAAACATTCTATAATTACTCCATTAATAAAAAAAAATAAACTTCTCTTGACCCATCCTGCACAACTAACTACAGCTCAGTCTCCAATCTTCCCTTCATCTCTAAACTCCTGGAGTGTCTGGTCTGCTCTCACCTCATCCACTATCTCTCTGCTCACTCTCTTCTTGATCCATAACAATCTGGTTTCCGCACCCATACATTCTAAAGAAACTGCCCTCACCAAAGTGACAAAATGACCTCCTGACAGCAAGCTGCAATGGTGACTACTCTCTGCTCATTCTCTTTGACCTCTCTGCAGCTTTTGACACTATAGACCACTATCTACTACTCACCATGCTCCAATCAATCGGCCTAAAGGACACTGTCCTCTCCTGTTTTTTTCATATCTCTCTAACCGCTCTTTCAGTGTATCAGTCGCTGGTCACCTATCTGTCTAACTGCTACTCTGATGTCGCCACTTTGTGCCAGTCATTGCACTGATTGCCCACACAGTATAGAATCCAATTTAAACTGCTTGTTCTCACCTACAAAGCTCCTTACAGTGCTGCACCCCCCTACATTTCTTGTCTACCACCCTACCCGTGCTCTATACTCTGCAAACGATTTATGACTGACATCCACCATAATCCAAACCTCTTACTCCCGGCTCCAAGACTTCTCCCAAGCTGCACCGGTTCTCTGGAATGCCCTACCCCAAGAAATTCTCTCCATATATAGCCCATTTTTTATCATTTCCTGAACCTGATCCTCCACCAAACTCTCCACCGCACCCATGCACACAAAAGCACTACAGATATCAGCTGGTGACTGGCTCATGCAGCTTTATATCTACTCCCCTATTTTCGCAAGATGGCTGGACCATTGTACAAAACAAGCACCCCTTTCCCCTCATAGATTGTAAGCTCTTGCGAGCAGGGCCCTCGTTCCTCTTGTTCTAATTATTGACTTGTCTGTTGCTATGTTATTTATGACTATTTGTCCATGAACCCCTGAATTGTAAAGTGCTGTGGAATATGTTGGCATTATATAAATAAAATTATTATTATTATTATTATTAGATCAAGCCTCCGCCTGCATGGAGTAAACAGAGTTGCACTGCATCTGCAGCTGTACTTGCCGTGAACAAACAGGAGGACTCTGGTGGTAAATGTTCTGGCAGTCATGCCCACTAGAAGGAGAGAGGCAGCCGTGGGCACAGACTGCCATCATGACAATAATAGTCTATAAAGTCAAATGTAGTACCTTCAAACCCTTTCCAGAAGTAAAACTGAAATGCCAAAATTGTAGATTCCAAAAATGTTGTGTCCTGTTCTGCTCTGTACTTATAATCATATTCTATTAAGTTACACTTTGTTATTTATGTTTTCCAATTTTTGGAATTCTACCTATGCAACCTGGTAACATCAAAGAAATCAACATGGCTACAACCAAATTATTGCAAAATAGATTATATGATTTGATATGAACTCACCGGTGTGGCTACACGGAAATGGTATTCACTGTCAAACAGTCTAGCTACTGGGAGAATCCAGTGATGCTGGAGACCCTAGATGACACCATAAAACAATTGGGTCAATTAGTTCACATTCTATAAGGAATACATACAATCTTAAACCTATAACATGAAATTTTAATCATATTATGGAACTTAATGGGAGCACTCACTCCATGTAGACATTTGCATATTATATCCCTCAAAAAGAGAAAGTACACAAAATCAGAGACATCGGTTTCTTTCAGTTGTGTTCTTTATACGCACAGATCTTAAGGAACTCAACCTACTGAAATGAAATAAATAACTTATTTCCAAACTAAGTAATCATTTTAGTATCTCTCTTAGCAGCCAAATCGATAAAATTGCTTTATTAGTACAGCTTGTATGGATATATTGCTTATATGTGGCTTAATCTTCTCATTTGGCTACAAAAATGCCATTCAAGCCAGTACATTATAGCTAGATATCACCTTGAATGAATCTGCTCGTTCCAATAACAAAAAAACAATGTTTTTTCAGGCAAGAAACTGGATAATAAGTTTGAAGTATAGTCATTAAATAAGTTTTGTAGGAAGCTAATATATGTGTTTATTAGAAGACTGCAGTGTGTACAGCCGTAAAATAGAACTTGGCTATTTTGCACTCACTGCAGTATGGTTATATAACAAGCAAATTACGAAAACATCTAGGAATAACAAGCAAAGTACAGCTATATTCTATTCTACTAGGCTGTATGGCTATTCATTAAATATTGTATAGAGACAGCAATGCTGCTGTTACAATAGCAGTGCATTTACATAATATTACCTCATTACTCAATAGCTTTATACTGATGCAGCAGAAGATTGATTATATTTATATAACTGTATAAATATCATTTATGATTAGGAGGCACAAAATTTTTTAGTTCGTAGAGCAATTACTATTTGCTTGTGTAAAGCATTGGCCTATGATGCAGAAGCTGTATAGTCATTATCGGCTAATGTGAAAGCACTAGGCTGCTCTACATGTGTCTAGGGGTCTCATCCATCTGCGGCACGGGCGTAGGAGGCGGGGGGGTCGGATCCCCCCCAAGAAATAATGCGGGGGGGACGGGTATGCAAAAATCACCCCCAGCTTTCGCAGGGCAATGTGTGCGGCGGTGGCAGAGCACAGGGAGATGAACGCTTCCATTGTGGAAGCGTTCATCTCCATAGTCATCTGTATCGCCGTCCCCAGGACAGCGATACAGATGGCTGTGCTGCGGAGCAGGAGAGGGAGAGGCGTCTCCCTTCCCTGCTCCTCTGATAGGCTGGTACAGGCGGCGCGATGACGTCATCGCATCGTCTGTGAGCCGTACAGCGCGGGACACAGGCCGGAAGAGGCCTGCATCGCATCGCTGTGACGGATGGAGGCAAGTATAAGTGTCTTGTTTTGTGTGTGTGTGTGTTTTTTTTTTTTTTTAACCGGACCCACTGGCCCATAAGGAGGGGAGGGGAGGGGAGAGATTTTTGGCACTTGGGGGGGGGGGAAGCTGAGAAATGTGGGTGTGGCTTGGGGTTGGGCGGGGACACAGGGGCCCCATAAGTGCTGTCCCCCCCAGATTTTTGGGGCTTCCTACGCCCCTGATCTGCGGCCTCTATTCACTTACACAGTATAAGCTGCATGTGTGCTACTTAACCTGTCTGTCCTTAGTGTAAGTGAGTGGAGGCTGCTGATGGCTGGACCCCTACATCACTGGCCATTTTCGGAGCAGAGAGCCAGACCGGCAAGTAAACATGATTTGGACATTAGCGTTTACTAATAATAATAATGTCTATTCATGTATGTGCTATTCCCAGCACATGTGCAACAAGTAATAGATAGTGGTCAACCCCTTTAATTTGTGTTTTCAGTTTTACGTCTCATGCACACAACCATAGCAGGTCCAAGCCCGTATTGCAGCCCCCAAACAGTGGGTCAATTGAATGGGTCCGCAATCCGGAAGATACAGTGTGGTGTGGAACGGAATGGTCACTTGAATGGGTCCTCAATGCCTCCGCACTGCAAAAAGTAGTGCATGCACTACTTTTTTGCAGTGTGGACCGTCAATTGTGGATCGCGGACCACATGTCCCACGTCCGTAGTGAATGGGTCCATAATTGGTGCCCGTGCATTGTGGGCATCAAGCCTTATATTAAAAGAAAGTTAAAAAAACTATATATATATATATATATATATATATATATATATATAGTTCTTTACTTTCTAAAATTGAAAATTTACACTACAACAAAATATAAAAATGGGTTCTCTTTTTTATTTAGGTTATTTTGGTAACTAATATACATAATCACAGATTATGGGGCGGCTATTATGTTGATGATTTACATTGGCATGACCAGTATCTTTAAAGTCCAGAGATATGAAGAAAATAGTGGCACTCACCATTGCAAATGAAAAGCTTCTTTATTGAAGATATAAAAAGGTTACATGGGCTGGGGCGGACGTGAATGTCCAATGCTGAATGCTCAGCTGGCGACGGCCGTTTCGCGCACCTGCGCTTCTTTTGGCCTGGTCAGAGTCTGGGTGCGTAGCAGTGCCGCCTCCCCTTTCCACGCTATATGACCAGTATCTTTGTTTCCATTATTTGTATTTCATTTTACAATTTATTTTTGTCATTTCTCAAAATATTTATGTCTGCCATGAGGTCGTAAAAGAAATCTGTGGAATATTCACACTTTAAGGTGTTTTCAATTTTTCACTTTTTCATAGGAGCCCCAGTCACAGGGGTTCCCCATTATTACATTAGTTACTAGCAGAGCTGATCTGGGTCTGATAAGACCGTGTATACTGAAATGGTGACCGACTGCATTTGTCCTCTGCTTGGGATCCCTGGTTGTCGACCCAACCTGCTCCTGTTAAACCCACACTGTACATTTACAATGGCATGGGTTTAAAGCCCAGGACCACACAGTGCGTGGTTGTCATCAGGTTCATCACCATATAAATGAAATGTTATCCAACCCTGTAATATGCTGAGTAAGTTATACTACTTTCACAACTGCGTTTTTGCTGGATCCGTCATGGATCAGCAAAAATGCTTACGTTAGGATAATACAACTGGCTACATCCATTATGAACAGATCCAGTTGTATTATTATTAACATAACCAAGTCAATGGGCACCGGATCCGTTTTCTCGGACACAAAATTGACTTAACATTGTATCTTGCTCCGCATCCCACGACGCACTCAAAAACGCTACATTCCTTTCAGTTCAGTTTTGCTCCCACTGACAATAAATGGGGACAAAACTGAAGCCTTTGGTTACTTTCACACTAGCGTTTTTGGGTGATCCGTCATGGATCTGCAAAAACGTTTCCGTTGCAATAATACAACCGCATGCATCCGCCATGAACGGATCCGGTTGTAATACGTCTTCTATAGCCATGACGGATCCGTTTTCTATTGTGCCAGATTGTTTCAGAGAAAACGGATCCGTCCCCATTGACTTAAATTGTGTGCCAGGACGGATCCATTTGGCTCCGCTTTGTCAGGCGGATAGCAAAACGCTGCAGGCAGGGTTCTGGTGTCCGCCTCCAGAGCGGAATGGTGACTGATCGGAGGTAAACTGATGTATTCTGAGCGGATCCTTTTCCATTCAGAATGCATTAGGGCAAAACTGATCCATTTTGGACAGCTTCTGAGAGCCTTGAACGGATCTCCCAAACGCTAGTGTGAAAGTAGCCTTACTTATTTTTAATATTGGCTTGCTGTCAGTAAATGAGAACACAAATTCAGAGGCTGCAAACCTGTACAGTACATAGCTAGTCCTGCTGTCATCTGAGATCACACATCTGTATCCAGTCTAGGTAATCTTCTGTTAGCTACACAGCCTACACTCGAGACCAATAAATTGTAGAAAATCACCAGACAGATTTGTGCAGCTGATGAGTTTTAGCTTACAGAGCATTCTGTAGACTTGATACAACTTTATCCTTCTCTCCGCTGAGAGCAGGACACGATGTGGGTCATTTATGTAGCTGATATACACCTAAATTAGGTGTATTTCATGAGCAGATTGCAGCACAATGGCTGCAATTTGAGACTTCTCCCCGTTCACACCAGGTCTAAACTTATGGGCTGGGTGTGGGAAGGGGAGGGGACGGTAGGCCCATCTCATTCATCATTTTCTACGCCTGTTTTAGTCATAGGAAGCTGTCTTACATTTAGAAGCGGTGCCAGATACACCGAAGTTATGAAGAGCCTGCACCTCTTCATGACTTCGGCGATCCACTGCCAGTGATGGGGCTTTATTAAGACTGGCGTCTAAAACGTCTAAAATGTGCCCCAATATGTACAGTTTACAGCCTCTGCTTGTAAATAAGAGTGTCCTCATTTACTCACAGCATTGTCCTGAATACAGGGATAAAATTTGTTCCAAACAAGTGGCTCGTAGCTGGCGTACATGGCCAGAAAACTGGCGTAAATGTGCAGGCGCCTATGGCCCCCCCCACAACCCACCCCACATCACCCATTTTTTTAGGAATAGAAATGCCACTTGCACCTAGATTTAGGTTTAATGGTATATAAAAAGTCACAGACCGAGGGCCAGATTTATCATTAGCTAAAGTCAATTTAATGGAGTGAAAAAGTCGCAAAAAAATGCGCAATTTCACTCCAGGGGGGACCATGCTTATCTTATGCGACTTTTTAATAGAACATGCGACTTTTTTGTAAAGACGTGCGACTTTTGTAAAGCCGCTTACTGAAGGATAAACTGCTACCGTCAATCCACATTTATCACAGTATTAAAGGACCATTAATAAATCTGACTGAGCCAAAAGTGACTTTGGGCAGATGTAAAAGTGGAGTAAGATGGACGTGTAATGATAAATCTGGCCCCTAGTGTGCAACTTTTTAATGCCAGAAAAGTGGCATAGACGGATGATAAATCTCCCCCAGAGTCCATTATATTAGACATGTTTATTATTCTGTATCATAAATCTGTATGGACCCAAAGACGCATGATTTTATATATATATTTTTTTTCATTTAATGGAGAAGTATGAGGACTTCATTTTTGCAGGACAACTGATAGTTTTCATTGGTAGCATTTTGGGATGCACAACAGTTTTAAATCAAATTTATAGGTTTTTTTGGGTGGCGGATAAGCAAAACACAACAATTTATTTATTTATTTTTAGGTTTTTTGTTTGGCTACAACGTTCACCGCATAGATGTGGCAATATCAATTATGTGGAAGGGGGTTTTATTTTTTCATTTGTCTTTTACTAAAAGACAATTTAGGATAAAAAGGTGTATTTTTTAACTTTGGGACTATTAAATTAAACTTTATTTTCTTATTTTTACCATGGACTGCACTTATGTAGTCAGTAGAAAACTCACAGTAATTTACAGCATTAAGTTATTCCTATGGCTAGGCATATACAGAAGGCAGGCTTGGGGGGGGGGGGGGGTCTTAAACTCCCAGCTGTCATGTAAAGGCATCAACATGCCACAATTGCATTCCCTCTAAAACCACTTAGATGCTGCGGTCAATATTGACCATGGCATCCTAGAGGTTAATTAACCCAGATGTGACTTACTTGAATCTCAGCTTTGAGCAGAAGCCCAGCTGGCATAAACCTCAAGTGCTTTAAAAAAGCATATTAACAGGTTTAAGACCCGTTAGTGACCTCTGTAAAAAGGTGTTTTGGCAGTCACTAGAGCGTTAAATGAAGTCTGTTAGCAGTTTTGACCATTTTAAACTGTTGAAAGTGCTAACTAGGGTCTGGGGACACAGTACAAACATACCTTTTGTTGTTCTTCTTTCATTAGGAATAGTGTAAATATTACATTTTAGGCCTCTTTCACACTTGCGTTGTTAGGATCCGGCATGCACTTCCGTCGCCGGAAGTGCCTGCCGGATCCGTAACAACGCAAGTGAACTGAAAGCATTTGAAGACTGATCAGTCTTCAAATTGCTTTCAGTGTTACTATGGCAGCCAGGACGCTATTAAAGTCCTGGTTGCCATAGTAGTAGTGGGGAGCGGGGGAGCAGTATACTCGCCCGTGCGGCTCGGGCGCTCAGAATGACGTCAGAGTGCCCCATGCTCATGGATCACGTGATCCATGCGCGTGGGGCGCCCTGACGTCACTCTGGAGTGCCCCGGGAGCCGCACGGGCGGTAAGTATACTGCTCCCCCGCTCCCCACTACACTTTACCATGGCAAACAGGACTTTAGCGTCCTGGCTGCCATGGTAACCATTCAGAAAAAGCTAAATGTCGGATCCGGCGATGCGCCGAAACGACGTTTAGCTTAAGGCCGGATCCAGATTGATGCCTTTCAATGGGCAATAATTCCGGATCCGGCCTTGCGGCAAGTGTTCAGGATTTTTGGCCGGAGCAAAAAGCGCAGCATGCTGCGGTATTTTCTCCGGCCAAAAAACGTTCCAGTCCTCACCTGAAGACATCCTGATGCATCCTGAACGGATTTCTCTCCATTCAGAATGCATTGGGATAATCCGGATCAGGATTTTTCCGGCATAGAGCCCCGACGACGGAACTCTATGCCGGAAAAGAAATACGCAAGTGGGAAAGAGCCCTTATTCTACCAGGTCCTGCTCCTGCAACTGCCCAAGATGAGACTTCACTGTGAAGTGCTCTCTGCATTGAGCTTCTTCATAGCCCCTCCCAAGAATAGAGTGGAGCGCTATGAAGTAGATCAATGCAGAGAGCACTTTAACAGTGAAGCACTACCTCCTGGGTACTTGCAGAAGCAGAACCTGTTCGAATAAATATAAATTTAACACTGCTCTTAATTACTGAGATCTATATAGACGTTTCATACCTGAGTTGACTCTGGAGAAAGATCTCTTTTTTTCCTGTTGTAAGTTCCTC
Organism: Bufotes viridis; assembly: GCA_033119425.1. Taxonomy (NCBI): domain Eukaryota; kingdom Metazoa; phylum Chordata; class Amphibia; order Anura; family Bufonidae; genus Bufotes; species Bufotes viridis. The sequence continues at coordinate 255,324,744 of CM065590.1, forward strand.
GGTTGCAGATATTTCCCAGTGTGATCTTACACTGGTAAATGATCAGTGGTTCTGTAGTGCTATAAAACACAAGCAAAACATCAACTATAACACTTGTAATTTTGCAAAGTCTACATGCAGCTCCTCGTATTAGTCTGTAATATTAAAATAATTCCCTCAGTATTAGAAAAGAGCTTTTAATTGCTCAGCCAAGCATGCTTATTAATGAGAGGATCGAGAGAGATAGCTCTTGGCTAAACCAACCTTTAGCCAACAGTATACTCATGTGTATGGTCGGCTTTAGTATTAAATTAGCACTGTATTTAGGCCCATTAGATGGCCACTCGAGAGGTGCTTTGTATAGCTTATGAACACAGTGTCCTTAAAGGCTATGTACGCCTTTTGGGCAAATTTTTTATTATTGCGTTGTATTCATTTTGAGCTAAAATAATTTTTAAAATTGGTCTTTATAAAAAATATGGAGCCCTTTTTTCTGTACAGGGCTGAGATGCTCTTGTAGCAGGATTTGAATTTTCTCTCTGCTTAGTCAACCATCTCACATGGGGGGCTCCTTATCTTTACTCTGACAAAATAAACACTCATTATAGGTCAGCTTATCTTACTGATAAGAATGTGGCTTGAATAACTGTTTATGACTAGTGTTGACCAAGCATGCTCGGCCGAACACTAGTTCAGCTTGAGCATCATGATGCTTGGCACATCGCGGTGTTCGGCTGAATACCACGTGTGCTCGAGCACGATGCTCAAGTCTCTTCCCCACACGTTTGTTGGCTGCTACCCAGCCAATAAACGTGCTGGTAGGTACTGCCACTCACTGTAATGCCGTAGCCATGTTGGTTACTGGCATTACAGTGATTGGCTGGCCGGAACATGTCATCGGGTGCTATAAAGCACACGATGACACGTGGTTCGGCTCAGTCTTAGTCAGAGAGAGCTGTGCTGTAGAAGGGACAGATAGTGTAGGGAATTGAATTTTATTTTTTTGTTAGGCAGGGTATATTTTTAATGCAACCTGCGCTAAATAGCGTGCAATTGTTTGGCCGCTGCAGACAGCGACATTATCTGCACTACATCTTCTGTATAATGTTTGCACATCCTAAAAATATCTGTGACATGCAGTGTACTTTTTCCATAGACGCTGTGGACAGTAACATTACCTGCGCAACATCTCCTGTATAACGTTTGCGCATCCTAAAAATATCTGTGAAATCCAGTGTACTTTTTCCGTAGACAGTGCGGACAGAGACATTATCTGAGCTACATCGCCTGTTTAATGTGTACGCATACTAAAAATATCTGTGACATCCAGTGTACTTTTTCCGTAGACGCTGAGGACAGCGACATTATCTGCACTACATCTCCTGTATAACGTTTGCACATCCTAAAAATATCTGTGACATGCAGTGTACTTTTTCCATAGACGCTGTGGACAGTAACATTATATGCGCTACATCTCCTGTTTAACGCGTGTGCATACTAAAAACATCTGTGACATGCAGTGTACTTTTTCCGTAGATGGTGCGGACAGAGACATTATCTGAGTTAGATCGCCTGTTTAACATGTACGCATACTACAGGGAGTGCAGAATTATTAGGCAAGTTGTATTTTTGAGGATTAATTTTATTATTGAACAACAACCATGTTCTCAATGAACCCAAAAAACTCATTAATATCAAAGCTGAATATTTTTGGAAGTAGTTTTTAGTTTGTTTTTAGTTTTAGCTATTTTAGGGGGATATCTGTGTGTGCAGGTGACTATTACTGTGCATAATTATTAGGCAACTTAACAAAAAACAAATATATACCCATTTCAATTATTTATTTTTACCAGTGAAACCAATATAACATCTCAACATTCACAAATATACATTTCTGACATTCAAAAACAAAACAAAAACAAATCAGTGACCAATATAGCCACCTTTCTTTGCAAGGACACTCAAAAGCCTGCCATCCATGGATTCTGTCAGTGTTTTGATCTGTTCACCATCAACATTGCGTGCAGCAGCAACCACAGCCTCCCAGACACTGTTCAGAGAGGTGTACTGTTTTCCCTCCTTGTAAATCTCACATTTGATGATGGACCACAGGTTCTCAATGGGGTTCAGATCAGGTGAACAAGGAGGCCATGTCATTAGATTTTCTTCTTTTATACCCTTTCTTGCCAGCCACGCTGTGGAGAACTTGGACGCGTGTGATGGATCGTTGTCCTGCATGAAAATCATGTTTTTCTTGAAGGATGCAGACTTCTTCCTGTACCACTGCTTGAAGAAGGTGTCTTCCAGAAACTGGCAGTAGGACTGGGAGTTGAGCTTGACTCCATCCTCAACCCGAAAAGGCCCCACAAACTCATCTTTGATGATACCAGCCCAAACCAGTACTCCACCTCCACCTTGCTGGCATCTGAGTCGGACTGGAGCTCTCTGCCCTTTACCAATCCAGCCACGGGCCCATCCATCTGGCCCATCAAGACTCACTCTCATTTCATCAGTCCATAAAACCTTAGAAAAATCAGTCTTGAGATATTTCTTGGCCCAGTCTTGACGTTTCAGCTTGTGTGTCTTGTTCAGTGGTGGTCGTCTTTCAGCCTTTCTTACCTTGGCCATGTCTCTGAGTATTGCACACCTTGTGCTTTTGGGCACTCCAGTGATGTTGCAGCTCTGAAATATGGCCAAACTGGTGGCAAGTGGCATCTTGGCAGCTGCACGCTTGACTTTTCTCAGTTCATGGGGAGTTATTTTGCGCCTTGGTTTTTCCACACGCTTCTTGCGACCCTGTTGACTATTTTGAATGAAACGCTTGATTGTTCGATGATCACGCTTCAGAAGCTTTGCAATTTTAAGAGTGCTGCATCCCTCTGCAAGATATCTCACTATTTTTGACTTTTCTGAGCCTGTCAAGTCCTTCTTTTGACCCATTTTGCCAAAGGAAAGGAAGTTGCCTAATAATTATGCACCCCTGATTTAGGGTGTTGATGTCGTTAGACCACACCCCTTCTCATTACAGAGATGCACATCACCTAATATGCTTAATTGGTAGTAGGCTTTCGAGCCTATACAGCTTGGAGTAAGACAACATGCATAAAGAGGATGATGTGGTCAAAATACTCATTTGCCTAATAATTCTGCACTCCCTGTAAAAATATCTGTGACATCCAGTGTACTTCCAGTGACATCCAGTGTACACTGACATCCAGTGTACTTTTTCCGTAGATGCTGCGGACAGTGACATTACCTGTGCTACATCTCCTGCATAACGTTTCCTCATCCCAAATATCTGTGACATTGACCATCATTCTTTCTTAGCCGTTGGTGACAGCAGCACCATTACCTGTGGTACCTTTCCTGTATAACGTTTCCGCATCCCAGCTATCTGTGACATTGACTGCAATTTTTTCTTAGCCGCTGTTGACAGCAGCGCCATTACCTGTGGGACCTCTCCTGTATAACGTTTCCACATCCCAAAAATATCTGTGACATTGACTGTAATTTTTTCTTAGCTGCTATTGACAGTAGCACCATTACCTATGCTACATCTCCTGTATAACGTTTCCTCATCCCAAATATTTGTGACATTGACTGTAATTTTTTCTTAGCTGCTGGTGACAGCAGCGCTATTACCTGTGGTACCTCTTCTGTCTAACGTTTCCGCATCCCAAAAATGTTTGACATTGACTGTAATTTTTTGTTGCCGCTGTTGACAGCTACGCCATTACCAGTGGTACCTCTCCTGTATAACGTTTCTGAATCCAAAATATCTGTGACATTGACTGTAATTGTGCGCATACACTTAAAAAAACTGCTACTGTACGTGTGACATACTTGCAAGCATATATACCATTTAATATGATGAGGACGAGCAGTAAGGCACGGGGAAGTGGCCGTGCTGCTGATGGAGCACGCAGAGGCCGTGGCCCTGGGTGCGTTGAAACTGTGCCTGCTTCAGAGCACAAGAAACACACTCATCCATGATACCTAGCTTCATGTCCCAGTTTTCAGGGCGGCGCAGGACACCACTCTCAAAGTCAGACCAGTGCGACCAGGTGGTCGGTTGGATTGCAGCAGATAATGCTTCCAGTCGGTTAAGCACCACCCTGTATTCCACAAAGTCCAGTTTCAATAGCCAAGAGTCTGGTCAACAGAATCCTTACCCTGATCCTCCTTCCTCCCACAATGGAAAGTCTTTGCAAACAAGTGATCCCACACTCGGATATTTCGAGGAGCTCTTTTCATCGCCATTCCATAATTTGCGCCTCTCGCCTGGCCCGCTTGAAGAGGGACATGAGTAGATCTTGTGCCCTGAGCATCCACAGTCAGAAGAAGATGGCTGTGGGGAACGGCAATTAGTGTTTCACGAGGTGGATGATGATGAGGATGAGACACAGTTGTCAATAACTGAGGTTTTTGTTAGGTCAACAAGTCAGGAGGATGACCAGAGTGAGGAAGTGAAAGAGGAGGTGGTGGATGATGAAATCACTGACGCTACCTGGGAAGGTGACAAGCCAAGCAAGGACAGCAGTACAGAGGGGGAGAGAACCTCGGCACTGTAACAGGCTGGAAGAGTCTGGGTCCACAATCAGTGTCTGCAGGTGACACCACTGCCTCCTCTTCCCCTGTGTTACATGCTGGCCAATCCCCTGTCCAAGACGCAGGCCCGGATGCCTCCCGCCCTGCACCTGGACTTTCGCAAGCACTATCAGCTAGCACATCCACTTCTGTGTCACAGCGTAGCGTACAGATGTTCATACTCCAGGCCTTTGAACGAAAGCGCAAATACCCAGCCACCCACCCACAGGCCATTGCACTAAATGCACACCTTTCCAAATTGCTGGCCCTGGAAATGTTGCCATTTAGGCGTGTGGACACTGAGGCGGCCTGGTGGCGGTGGCCGTCCCTTGTTACTCAGTTGCCAGCAGCCACTATTTTGCCTGGTGTGCCATCCCTGCCTTACAGCATGTGTCCTGTAACATCACCCGTGCCCTGACCAACACAGTTGTTGGGAAGGTCCACTTAGCGACTGACACATGGACAAGTGCTTGTGGCCAGGGACGCTACATTTCCCTGATGGCACACTGGGTGAACGTTGTGGAGGCCGGGAGCGAGTCGTACCCTGGGATGGCACAGGTGCTACCGACGCCAAGGATTATGGGCCCTACTTCCAACAGGAATTCCGCCACCACCTACATTAGTGTTTCCATTTTTTCCACGGTCAGCTTAGCAGCAGGCCCTCGGCCATCATTTTTTCCATGGTCAGATCAGCAGCAGGCACTCGCCCCTGGTGTTTTAGAGAGTCAGCTCGGCAGCAGACCCTCCCCCCTAATGTTTTAGATGGTCAGCTCAGCAGCAGGCCCTCGCCCATAATTTATTCTATGGTCAGATCAGCAGCAGGCACTTACCCCTAATGTTTTAGAGAGTCAGCTCAGCAGCAGACCCTCAACCATCATTTTTTCGATGGTCAGCTCAGCAGCAGGCCCTCACCCATAATTTTTTCCATGGTCAGATCAGCAGCAGGCCCTCGTCCCTAATGTTTTAGAGAGTCAGCTCGGCAGCTCACCCCAAATATTTTAGATGGTCAGCTCAGCAGCAGGCTCTCGCCCATAATTTTTTCCATGGTTAGATCAGCAGCAGGCCCTCGCCCCTAATGTTTTAGATGGTCAGCTCAGCAGTAGACCCTCACCCCTAATGTTTTAGATGGTCAGCTCAGTAGCAGACCCTCACCCCTAATGTTTTAGATGGTCAGATCAGCAGCAGGCCCTCGCCCCTAATGTTTTTGAGGGTCACCAGCAGGCCATCATTCATAATTTTTCAAGGGTGTGTATGATGCCCTCCTTTATGTGTAATAAAGGGTGTATTGGAGTGCCGGTTCCTTGTAATTTTTGGCAGCCCTTTCACAGTGCATAGGCTTTATGAGTGTAGGAGTCCCACTACATGAACAATTGTACCACAATGTGAATGAGGCCGTCCTTTATGAGATATACAGGTTCTATTGGAGTGCCTCTTCCTTGTAATTTTTGGCAGCACTTGCACTTTATATACAAGTAAATATACAGGAAAGAATGTTTCCTAACAATTTATCAGTTTTTTTTTTTTTACTTGATCACTACACTAGGCCTTAAATAGACATGGTCGTTCTCTTCTAGACGCCGCAGTGTGTCCAGACAGCAGTACATGACATATGGGATATTGTTGTACTTGGCAAAAATTAGGTAACAATATTTGTGTGATAATTCTTATTACCACTGGTGAAAATGAAAATCTGTGGCAAAAGCAAATTTATGTTTGAAGAAATTAAAGAGGACCTTTCATGTGAAAAAAAAGTATGAACTAAGTATCATGATATGGAGAGCTGCGCCCAGGGATCTCACTACACTTACCAGGGGCGTACATTAAAATCATTGGGCCCCATAGCAAAAATCTGAATTGGGCCCCCTAACCCCACCCACTACCACCCGTGGCCCATTCCACTACTAATTAAACCGTTAGGGATAAATAACTAAAAAAGTAAATAAAAAATAATATTTTCCCCTAAGGTTTTGCTCTGGAAATTATTAACTTATATTTAAGTAGACATGGTTCCATGCGTATGTAGCCTACTACTGACAATAAAAAGCCTTAAAGGGGTATTCTCGTTTCAAACTATTCCCTATCCACAGGATGTGTTCACTGCTCAGATATCTCCGGAATTCCCATAGAAATTAATAGAACGGCCGTGCACATGTTCATTTCAGGGGGTACATTCTCGTGGATAGGGGATAACTTAAAAAAGAACCTGAATAACCCTTTAAAGCAGGGATGTCCAGCCTGCAGCCGCCCAGCTACTGCAAAACTACAACTTCCATTATGTAACAGCTGTAGGAACACAGGTTGGACATCCCTAACTTAAAGTACACGTAAACTAAATAAAGTTTATTAGAACCTATTATAAGTGTCATAAGATGACCTTTTCTAAGATTGTTTTTTGTATGAGAAACAGGCACCTGAAATTCAAATGCCTCTAGTGCTTTCGTACACCGCTGATATGACAGTGGTGTACAGAAGTACAGATTTCACTAGTGCTGCAGTGAGCGGTGTACAGCACACATCACTGCTCCTGCCTCTCTGCTAAAGCCTGGCATAGTGGGCACAGGCAGGAAGAGCGATTTATAAGCGAGCAGAAGGAGCGCAGGGCAGGAGCTCGCATAGCATCGGCCACTATGCACAGCACCCCCCCCCCATGAACTCTTCTTAATGCTAATGCAAGAGAGTTCAATGAGGGGGTGGGGGGTTGGTGCGCTGCTGGGGCATCGTCTAGATAAGCATCATCAACAGCAAGCAGCGGTCCTGGGGAAGCACACTGTTCTCTATATGATAAAATTATGTAGAGGGCAGTCTTCCCCTTCCCTTGAACTCTGCTTGCTGCTGCCCCCTCATACTAACACTCACCCCCCCTTCCCCATTAACTTTTTTACTTTTGACAGTGCACAGCTGCACACTACTTACATTGTCCGTAGCTGGGCACGCTCTCTGAAGACATTACCAGTCTCTGGGGATTGGAGTTCGTCTCTGGATGGTTATAAATCACTGAGCAGGGCAGCGCGGTGGAAGACAAGTCCAGCATCCCGTCCGCTCAGTCCTGTCTCTGTCTACTGAGCTAGGCTAGCCAATCAGCAGAAGGCTATTAATGCTGGCTAAATGCTGATTGGCCAGTTCAACACCCAGCAGACAGAGAGAGGAAAGCGCATTGGCATAGGCTGGCTAGGGACTGTCTGTCAGGAGCCGGCAGGAAGATTGAAGTATGTAAGGGGAGGGGGGCCCTGAGCACAAGGCAAGCAGGGCCCATCGGAGCCCCAGATAGGTAGAAGTGATAGTGCAGCCACAGCAGCTATGTTAGTGTAATTAGGGGCGGGGCCTTCCATCCACTACGGGCCCCCCCCCTTCACGGGCCCCATAGCAGCTGCGTGGTCTGCCACTATTGTAGGTACGCCACTGACACTTACTATTATCCCTGGGCGCCACTCCGTTCTCCCGCTATGTCCTCTGGTATCTTCGGTGACTTGGTTCTATTGGGAGGAATCTGCCCTTCTTGTCCTTGTGTCTCCTTCTCCCAGGCTGTGAGCTCTGCTCTGCGATTGGACAGCACTACAGCTTGGGAGAAGGCGACGGCCAGGACAAAAAGGGCAGACTCCTCCCAGTAGAACCAAGTCACCGAAGATACCAGAGGACATAGCAGGAGAACGGAGCGGCGCCCAGGGATAATAGTAAGTGCAGTGAGATCCCTGGGTGCCGCTCTCCATATAATGATACTTAGTTCATACTTTTTTTTCACATGAAAGGTCCTCTTTAAATATTTCATTTTCACAGCCAAGTGTTTCTAAATTCTTTCAAATGCTTTAATGAGTATATTTTCCAAAATGGGGTCACTGTAGAGATATCTCAGAGGCTCATCAAATACAACATGACTCCCAAAAACGATTACATGGTGGGTGTTGCCATGTTCAGAAAAAATATGAGTAATAAACTGTGGGGTGATTTTTCTCCTGCTACCCCTTGTGAAAATAACAAAATTGGAGCTAAAGCAATAATTTATTGTAAGAAATGAATGTTTTCATTCTTACAACCAAATCCTTTCTAAATGCAAATTTTCTGTTTAGATGTGATGGCAATTAATGTAAAAATAACAACATGAAATGCAGCTAGTTTTTGAAAAACTTCTTGCTTCCTTTCCTTCCTTTCTTTGCTTTCATAGAAAGGGCTATTCACATCTGTAAATACAGACAGAAAGAAGGCCTGTACAAAAATTTGTGGATCAGGCATATAGATCCTAAAAAAATATGTGTTCAAAGTCACATAGAAATGAATTGGTCAGCCTATTAAAAAAATCGATAGCATATTAAATATTGCATATTTTTGCAGCACAAAATGGCGCCTGCACTATATATATTACATATAGTACAGGCGCCATTTTGACCAAACATAGCAGTCTAATTTTTAAGTTAGACTAGGGAGGGGGAAGGGGGGTGCAGAGAGGGGTTCACCCAGCTTTACTCTGTCACTGTCCCTGCTTCTTCCTTCGCAACTGTCCCTTCCTTTGTCCCTTTCTTAGTCTCAGATCCGCCCCACCTCCATCAGCCTCCTATTAGACCCCCCAGCCTACATCAGCCTCAGATTAGACCCCCATCAGACCCTCCCTAGCCTCAGATCAACCCCATCAGACCCCCAGCCTCATATAAAACTCCCATCAGAGCTCCTAGCCTCAGATCAGACCACCATCTAACCCCTTAGCCTCAGATCAGACTTCTCAGCCTCAGATCAAACTTCAAGCCTCAGATCAGAGCCTCATCAGACCCCCCAGCCTCAGATAAGACCCCTTAGCCTCAGATCAGCCTCCATCAAACCTCCCAGCTTCAGATAAGACCCTCCCCAACCTTAGATCACACCCCCATCAGACACTCCCTAGCCTCAGATTAACCCCATCAGACCCTCCCTAGCCTCAGATCAGCCCCCATTAGACCCCCCAGCCTCAGATCAGACCCTCATTAGACCCCCAGTCTCAGACCAGACCCTCATCAGACCTTCCCCAGCCTCAGATTAGACCCTCATTAGACCTTCCCCAGCCTCAGATCAGACCCTCATCAGACCCTCCTCAGATCAGACCCCATAAGACCCCTCAGCCTCAGATCAGACCCCTTCCAGCATCAAATCAGACTTCATTAGACCCCCCCCAGCCTCAGATCAGACCATTAGCCTCAGATCAGCCCCCCAGCATCCAATCAGACTTCAGATCAGACAATTAAAAAAATAAATAAACTTATCTCTCCATCTCCGGACGGAGCTGCCACTTGGCAGGTTCACTTACCCTCCCTGGTCTTCTTCCTGCTGCGCTGTACTGGGACCTAACAGCGCACAGCGTCAGGTGATAGTGTGCGTCTACATGCACTATGTCCAGACGCTGTATGTGTCAGGACACAGAGCAGGGCCAAAAGAAGACCAGGGAAGGTGAGGACAGCCATCTCAGTGCTGTTCTCAACTCCCTTGCCTCCCACATGCTAATGACCGCTTCTATAATAGAAGCGGTCTTTAGCATTTTCACTATATGTTCTGGCAGGGGGCCGGGGCCACATAAATTGATCCCTGTATTAGGTAATGCTTTACAGTACTCTGCACAATAAAGAATATGTGAGGAAAAAAGGCACCGAAGAACAAGCCCAGGCCCCACATGTGATAACACTACATCTGTATACCCTATAGCAAGATCACCTTGTACATTGTCAACATTTCTGGCAGTGTAGATTTCTTATGTCCAACCACCACTTTCTAGGCATTGCAGATGTAGTTGAGAGTGTACATAAAATTGTATGAAGCTATGCCCATAGCCATCTAGAATGTGTGGAAGCAAAATGTGACTGCATGGATAGCATTGTTAACCTAAAGCACTAGAGACACAAGTTCCTAACAGAACAAGGGCAAACATACTCATAGGTAGGTGTCTGTTGTACTTTTTCTCCTGTCAAAAATAACTAAAACCTGAACGCAACAGATGCTCAAAATAAAATGGATATATTTTTTTCATTTTGCTGTTCCTCTGATGGAACAGAAATAAGGCTAGGCTCACTTCTGCAGAAAATGTATCAGTACTTTGGCAGAATGCCCTTATTCATGCTGAAAACTTGAAAGACCCAATTACATTTTATTTGGAAAGTCTTCAGACACTTTTTTCATATTTAGTTATGTTGCAACCCAATACCATCCCTACAGTGAAACATGGTGGTGGCAGAATCATGCAGTGGAGGTGTTTTTCATTGGCTGAGACAAGTCACAGGAAGACTGGTCAGAGCTGAGGGAAAGTTAAATGTAGTAAAGTACAGAGATATTCTTAATGAAAACTTGATCCAGTGTGCTTTGGACCTCAGACCGGGTCATAGGTTTACCTTCCAACAAGACAATGACCCTAAGTACACAGCCAAAACAACACAGGAGTGACTTAAAGCAGTGTTCCTCAACTGCAGTTCTCAGGGCCCACCTACCGGTCATGTTTTCAGGATTTTCAGATGAATTAATGAGTGTCAATGCATCAGGACTTAGTGGGTAGCCCAGCCAGAGTCCTGAATTGAACCCAATTGAATATGTCTGGAGAGACCTGAAAATGGCTGTCCACTGACAGTCCCCATTCAACCTGACAGAGCTTGAGATCTGCAGAGAAAAATGGCAGAAAATTCCCAAATCCAGATGTGCAAAACTTGTTGCAACATATCCAAGAAGACTGGAGGCTGTAATCACTCCCAAAGGCGCTTCAACTAAATACTGAGTAAAGGTCTGACTACTTATGTCAATGAAACATTTTTGTTTTCCTTTTCAATAAATTAAAATTAACTAAGATTTTTGAACATTTTTTTTTATGTCGTCATTATGGGGTATTGAGTGCAGATTGATGGGGGAAAATGTTGAACTTTTTTTCTTTCTCTATGAAAAAAGTGAAAGGGTCTGAAGACTTTCCGAATGCACTGGATAAAGAATCGGCTCAATCAGGTACCAGAACAGAATACCAGGATTTTGGCGACGCATTTGCTGTGAAGTTATCATTAGTTCCATATTTTTTTTGCTTTATAAGATGCACCTTTTTCCCACCAAAAGTGGGGAAAAATGACAGTGCTTCTAATAAAGTGAATAATAGTGAACACTTACATTATCGTATAGTATACAGGAGCCTCGGGGAGCCGTGAATGTAGCGCTGCTAGTGCTGGCTGCACTTTATGATCTGTCGGTGTGCAAAGCTGTGTCACCGATGATGTACATGTACGTCATCAGGCAGGGTCTTTAAAGATGGTGCCCGCTCCCCAGTGCTGCGGGCGCCATAGCCACAGGCGGCCGTCTGCTTCCTATAGCAGACACACGCAGCTCATGTCCGCAACCGGCAGTAATGTCGATCGCCGACATTTAATCCCTCAGATGCCATGGTCACGGCACCTGAGTGCGTGAAACACCGGAAGCGCGCGCTTCCGATGATGCTCCGGCTCCCCCGTGTTGTGGTCGGAGGAGCCGGAGCGCGAGCGTCTGTCTTTATGAATGACAGGCGGCTGCTCCATAGTATTTCCTGTGGAGCCCTTGCCTGTAATAGGGCTCCATAGGAAAGTAGTAAAATCATCATAGATTCTAATGCAAGTGCATTGGAGTCTATAAGAATAGCAATCTAATGTGTAAAAAAAAAAAAAAAAAGGTTTTAAAAATGAAAACAAAACAAAATTCAAATCACCCCCATTTTTCCCAAATAAAATAAAATAAATAAAAAACTTTTAAAAAATGCACATCATGGGTGTCGTGATGTGCGAAAACGCCCGTGGTATAAAAATATATTCCCCATACAGCAAACAGCAAAACGGAAAAAGCGTCCAAATGGTCGATTCGCCGTTTTTGGTCGCTTCATTTTCTACAAAACATTTTAATAAAAAGTGATCAAAAAGTCATACACACCCCAGAATGGTATCAATAAAAAGTTCAGATCGCCCGCTAAAAATAAGCCCCTATACAGCTCCCTACACATAATTACAAAAAAGTTATAAGGGTCAAAATATAGCAACAAAAAAAACTGATTTCTGAGGTTTGATATGGGATTCTGATCTGAAGTCTGATATGAGGGTCTAATCTGAGGTCTGATATGGAGTTCTGTTCTGCAGACTGATATCGGGTTCTGATATGGGAATCTGGTGAAGATTGGGGGTCTGATCTGACATCATATAATTTAATTTTGGTGTATGTGTCTTATAAAGCGAAAAATATGGTAAATATCTCTGAGAAAGGAAAATTACATTGTGAGCCACACTGAGGACAGGGACTGAAGTGAATGGTGACAATCTCTGTATAATGCTGCAGAATATGTTGCCACTTTATCAGCAATGAAATATTTAGTATTTGGTTTCCTTCAATAAATTTTTTTTTAACAACTCTCATGGGGGGCACATGTGATAATTTTAAAGAAAATCATTTATCTCGCTATTGTTCACTAAAATGGTTTCTTCCACACAACAGTCTGAACATGGTAAATGTTACGTATAAAATGGCTCAGAAAAAAAGGGTAAGCTAACAGTTGGGTCAAGGGCTCTCCAGAGTGTTTTTCTACTGAGGATTGTAAAGCTTTCCTCAAAGCCGGGGATTGGGCTGTATGTGTCTCTGTGCAGAAATGAACAAAACGGCAGAACCGATGGGGATTTAAATGAGAAAAGAAGTAGATTACAGTGTGTCAAGGGAATGAAAAGTCAGAGTAATGGTACAATAAAAAGGATTATGGCAAATGACAGCACAAGCCAATGTGCCGTGTTTTTCAGTGGATTTGAAGTAGCAATGTAAAAAATGAGGTTCTATTAATCAATACATACTGTACCTTCTTTCTTTTGTCACTAGGCTTCCAGGTTAAATCCTATTACCAATAATTCACTATCTGGAAAAAAGTATTAGGACACTGCGCTTAATAAATGAATTCAGGTGTTCCATTCAGTCCCACTGTCACAGGTGTATAAAATCCAGCACTGAGCCTTGTATTCTGCCATTACACACATTTGTGAAACAATAGGTTGTTCTAAAGATCTCATAACACACTCCAAAAAAACGTTAGAAGGTATAAGTTCAAAAATGAATCATAAATTCTCAGCCTGATAGAACGTTAAACAAAACCAAAATAATACAATTTTATTAAGGACAATTGTATAAAAAATAGGGGGACCTTTACACCCTCTTCAGTCTAAGGCTACTTTCACACTGGCGTTTTGATTTCTATTTGTGAGATCCGTTCAGGGATCTCACAAGCGGTCCAAAACGGATCAGTTTTGCCCTTAATGCATTCTGAATGGATAAGGATCCGCTCAGAATGCATCAGTTTGGCTCCGTTCTGCCTCCATTCCGCTTTTGAAGTGGACACCAAAACGCTGCTTGCAGCGTTTTGGTGTCCGTCTGATGAAACTGAGCCAAACTGATCCTGACACACAATGTAAGTCAATGGGGACGGATCAGTTTTCACTACCACAATATGGCACAATAGAAAATCCGTTCAAGACAGATCCGTTTTGGTTATGTTAAAGATAATACAAATGGATCTGTTCTGAACGGATGCAGAGGGTTGTATTATCTGAACGGATGCGTTTGTGCAGATCCATGACGGATCCACACCAAACGCGAGTGTGAAAGTAGCCTAAGACAGGCAAACAGGATACCATGCATGTATAGAGGGATTCAGATAAACGCCATCTACATGCCTTGTAGCCTGATCTTTGGATGGACTCACTTTTTTCTTCTTTAATTTTCATATCAGTGAGTACATATTACACACAGGTATGATAAGACAGCCAAACAAAAGCAGGTCCTATCAGTGCCAGAGGTCTCCCTAATTGTTCTCCACCTCCCAGTGTTACTATCCGGTCCACCTGGGTGGAAGGAAGCCGTAACCTGGCACCTTTATGCAGTGTGACGCAGTTCAAAAGCACGACATGCCTCACATGCTCTAAGATTTTAATGTTTAGCACTCGCTCAACGCGTTTCTGCGTGGAGATGGACTACCACGCATCCTCAGGAGCGATTGACACAAATATCAAGTACAATTGCTGTCAGTTGTTACATAAGTAACCACACTGTAGCGTGCGGGAATAGGTGTTTATCTGAGTCCCTCTATACATGCATGGTATCCTGTTTGCCTGTCTTAGACTGAAGAGGGTGTAAAGGTCCGCCTATTTTTTATACAATTGTTCTTAACAAAAATGTATTATTTTGGTTTTGTTTAACGTTCTATCAGGCTGAGAATTTATGTTCTAAAGATCTCACTGAATTCCATCCTGGTACTGTAATAGGATGCCACCATTGTAACAAGTCAGTCTAGATATCCCACCATCAACTGTGAGTGGTATTATTGAAAAGTGAAGCATTTAGTAACCACTTTAACTCAGCCACTTAAAATTACAGAACAGGGTCACCAAGGTGGATACTGAAATGCTCTGCTCACTCAATAATTGCAGAGCGCCAAACCTCCTCTGCCATGAAAGGAGTTTTCTCAGTTCAGCAAATATCATTTATCATGTAGATAAATTTAATACAAGGCAGTTACTAATGTATTGTGATTGTCCATTTTGCTTTCTTTGCTTGCTTGATTCATTTTCCCATTGCATTATACACTCCAATCCAGTAGTGGTGGCCATGCTTGCACACTATAGGAAAAAGCGCCGGCCAATGCGTACTCCCACAACAACGACCACCAGAGAGGTAGCTTTCACTCACCGTTCCAGATGTGGCATTCACGATCCTTTGCTGGCACTTACAATAGAGTAGGAGCGCTCGACCGATACTGAAACCACGCGCATTCACTCTACTATTGGCGGACCCGTGTAGTGCCACTGTACGCTGCAAACCCACATCTGATTGCATACATTTAACCCCTCAAATGCCATGGTCAAAATGTGAGTCACATGCTCCCGCACACATAACAGCGTTCCTCAGATGAGATGGGGAACCTATAGTAATAGCCCGAAGCCTCAAGCAGGCTTTCACAGCTATTGCTAGAATATACCAATACAGCCCTGTATTGGTATACTGTAAATGGAGTGTTCTATAATGGCTATATAGCCATCACAGAACACAATGGGTAATCTAATGATTGCCACTTATACCAGGGTGACTTAAAAAACAAAGTTAAAAATGTAAAAAGAATTTCTAAACTATAATCACCCCCCAACTCGAATCACCCCCATTTCTCCAAATACATCATATGCAATATTGAATAGTGCCATTAGAAAGTACAACCTGTCTTGCAAAAAGTAAGCCCTCATAAGGCAATGTGAATGAAAAGATAAAAAAAGTTATGGCTCTTAAAAGCAGTGGAGTGAAAAACAAAAATGTAAATCACAAGGTTCTCTAAGGTTTAATGGTTTATAAAAGATGTGATCACCTGACAAACAAACGTGTTGGATGATCGCCAGCACAGGGTAATGATCAACAAATGTTGCTAGTTCCCTATCGTCAGCCTTTAAGTTGGTGGCTCAGTAGTTAGTACTGGTGCCTTGCATCGCTGGGGTCATAGGTTCGAATCCAACCAAGGATAACATCTGCATGGGGTTTGTATGTCCTCCCTGTGTTTGTGTGGGTTTCCTCCGGGTTCTCCGGTTTCCTCCAACACTCCAAATACATACTGACAGGGAACTTAGACTGTGAATCTCCCTGGGGACAGTGAGTGATCATAATGTCTGTAACACGCTGCGGAATATGTCAGCGCTATGTGAGTAAAATACATAAATCTGCATTGTACTTCTATACAGGGGATGTCCACTTGTACATGTATAATGTTTAGAGTAGCCTCCTGAATAAGGTAGCATATGGCAATTTGATCAAAATGTGCTAAAGTACATTAAATATAATAACCCAAGTATTCGGCTTGTCTACTGTGTACCTTAGCTTACCTGCAGAGAGCTGCTGCCTCTTGGTGGTTGTTTTGTGTTGCTGATTTTCTTTTTTGAAGTACAATGTAACTTAATGTAACTTAGCTTTCTAGTATTAAATACAAGCGGAGTTAGGACTTGCGTTAACATTTGCGTGTTCACTTTGAGACCACATATAGTAAAATTAGATAGTGGTTTCCCTTGGAGCTTGATTCACAGGCTGACAGGTAAACCACATGAATTTAATCACTGTAATAAAGTATATAAGTGCTCCAGATGGCGAGCAAAATCATCTCCAATGTGACTTAGAATTTACAAATGCTGACAAGACTTTTTAGTCTTGTCGCCATTTGCAACTCTGCAGTGGGGCACGGAAGCCGATAGTTCCCTGCTCCCCCACTAATAACCCTCATAGGCCTCAGGCTAAGTATGCGTGCATGATGACGTCATCACGGCCAGCGCATGCATGCGTGAATAAATCACCTCGCCCACCTGTGCCTGCACACTGCAAAGCGATGTGCTTGCCTTTGCCTGCCTGCATCCCACCATCGCAGGCTGTAGACCATAAGAGGTTGTGGCCTGCACCTGCATCATGAACGCCAGCGCAGAGACACAGGTGAGAAGTTTTGGCCTTTTTTTAATACCAACTTTTGGGAAATTACTGACAGGAAGGAGAGCCCTGTGGGGGCATTGTGGGACATAATACTAAATGGGCACTTTGGGTGACATTACTGACAGGAAGGAGAGCATTGTGGGGGGAACTGGGGACATAATACTGAAGGGACATTACTGGGGGTTTGAGCACTATGAGGGACATTACTGAGAGCAATGTGGGGGATACTTCTGAGGAGAGAGAAAGAGAGCACTGTGGGGGGACATTACTCCTGGAAGGGCACTGTGGGGGACATTACTATTGAGGGGTACTGCAGTGGAACATTACTAATGGAGGGGCATTAAGGAGGACATTAATACTGTGGGAGACATTACTAATGGAGGCGCACTGTGGCTGACATTAATACTGGGTGGAGTGCACTATAGGGACAAAACTGGCAGCATTATTGGGGCACTCTAAAGGAATTTTTAATACAGAGGACAGTATAAGGGCCATTACTGGTGGCACTAGGGACTTTAAATACTGAGGCACCGTTAGATGTTGCTGGCAGCAGCCTCGTCCTGTACAACTGAGGCTGCTGGCAGCAACATCTAACGGCGCATCTTGGCGCGTTGGGAGGAAAAAAACAAGCCAAGTGAAGTGAATATTAATATTAATGAGCGGGCGGCGCTAGGAAGATGCATTTGGGGCGCGGCTGGGCACAAAAAACGGACTGAGGGACAGCCCCTTAGGCACAAAGTGAGGTCATTTACATATCAATAAAAACTTTTTTTTAATGCAATATTAGTATAGTTTTAATTAGAAAAAGGAGACCAATACAAGGATATGTATAGCTGTATATGCTCAAATGGCCTGTCAGTGTCCCTTTAAGGAACAGGTTGTCTATTAGAGACCGCTACTTTGTGGCGGTCTATGTTTTGTTTAGTGTCACTACAGTGAGTCTAGATATTGTGTCTGTAATACAGAAGCTGAAATTTACTTCTGCATTAGCAGAAATAAATTTCCACAGTATTTACCTCAGTCTGACTTGAATATATCAAGGACCGACCTCATCAATTATTTTTTTGTTAAACAACTCTTGTCTGAACATTTTGATGTTAAAAATGGCAACATGACAAACATTATAGAGCATATCCTTTTGGCCTAGCTTTACCACAGATGTGGTTATAAAGCTCTTGGCAACTATAGGTTGCAAGTATTTTGGAGCACATGTGACTAAAACCAATCAATTAACAGCCTCAAAAAATACAAAAGAGTTTCCGAGTCTCCATGCCAAGTAAATAAGTGTTTTCTCCAACTGTTTAGTGCACAGACACAAACATTCAGTGGCATGGAGCCAACATAATAATTGTTTTGCTACAGCAACTACAATTTGTTAAAAGGACAAGTAAATAAATTAAATATTATTCCTGGTTGGATTAGCTTTAACAAAAACAATCACAATGAAATAAATGGCTAATGAAACCTAGGTAAGCAATGTATCATGGGTACAGAACATTTTTATAAATACATATAATCTCTCGGAAGCTTCACTAGGAAATAAAGATGGTAAGAGATATTTAATAACTGTTCCTAAATAATCATAAGCAAAGATTCCAAGTACAAGCAAGTACGAGGGTGGAGACTGATGGGGTCATTTATCAAACTGGTGTAAAGTAGAACTGGCTTAGCTGCCCATAGCAACCAACCAGATTCCACCTTTCATTTTTCACAGCTCCTACTTTACACCAGTTTGATAAATGACCCCATAAATTCATTGACGAAACACTCATTCACCCATAAAACATTTCAGCTCATAGTGTAGGCTGTCAGATATCTTTTCTAGACTCCTGAATACATCTTTGTACTGTATGTTGCATGACTAGACAATGCGGTAGAAGAAAACTGAGGGACTATAAGAGATGAAGATTACATGTAAATAAATTAGGGTTGAGTAAATTGAAGTATCCAAAGTGAACTTTAATCCGAATTTCATGGAAAATTTGATTTGTCACTAAGCTGGATATCCACGTGCTTCGTTCATCCATGAAATGGTGTTCAAAAAATATTCTGACTCCCTTCATCCATTTGCGGATATCTTGATTGAAGATCCCACGCGAAATCTTGTGCACGGTGACGCATGACGTCACCACGCCGGCCAGCGCAGTCATCACGCACATGCAAGATTTCACTGGGGACCTTCAATCAAGATAGCCGCAGCATCCTCTTCATGCTCAAAGGGATAAGGTGAGTATTATCTTTTTTCCGGCAGATTAACCCATGAAAGCCGCGATCATGCTGATATTTACACGGTTGAGTCACATTAGTATGGCCACTTCCTACTTTCGACAACAGCAGCGTGCAGCTCATGAAGGAAGTCACCTGTCAGGAGCTGCCAAAATGAACCGGTGGGCTTCCAGATGTGTGTCTAAAACAATAGTTCAGTGAACCCTAGTGCATATGAAGCACATGGATGGTCACTGCACCTCTGACAACAAAGTTGCATTGGAAGAAAAAGTTTCAACTTTCAAGGCAGTATGGGAATTAGATCTCCGTTGTTTGGCAAAGGGTTGGCTTCTCCGATGTGTCACATTTTCTGCTTCATTACATTGCTGGACGTTGGTGTTTCAAGTGAGAAACATCAGAGAACACAAACACCCTGCAACCATTGCTGGAAGAACACAAGCTGGTGGTGGCAGTGTTAAGGTCTGAGAAATGTTTTCAAGGCGTTCTCTGGGCCCACTAATCCACGTGGAAGGCACTTTCAACAGATTTGGCGATGAATCACTTACACAATACATGCTGATGGTCTTCTATGGGGCAGATGGAATCTTCCAGCAAGACAATGCGACGAGTCACATGACTAGAAATGAAGGAAGGAATTGGCACTCCTTTGTACTGCAATTATATTAGGTTTATTCGTCACTCATAGGCGAAGTGACGCACGAAGTTTCGGCACATGCAAGTGCCTTTATCAAACAATGTGAGCAGCAGGACTAGAAATGTCCGACATGGGTCTGAAGAGCATGACCAAGACTTCCGAGTACTACTCTGGCACTATTTCCCCAGACATGAACAACTGAGCATCTTTGGGACCACCTTGATCATCCTGTTTACTCTATGGATCCTCCCCCATAGACCCTCCAGTAGCTGTGGGATGCACTGCAGTTAGCATGGCTTCAGATACCTGTGAGAACTTACCAGGACCATACTGAGTGACTCCCAGCCCATCTAGCTGCTGTATGTGCTGTACACGACGGTTACTCTGGATATTAGCGGGTAGTCATAATAATCTGACTTGACTGTGCAAAAACGCACTCTGCCAAGTCAACAGACCTTGAGAGGGAGCACATCATTTGACTGAGAGAAGAAAGATGGTTATTTTGCGAACTGTCCATCATCTAGGCTGTTTTACCCTACCTGTTAGGAGGTTTTGGAAGCAATGGTCACGTAACAGAGGATATTGCAGAGGAAGGGGCAGACTGGAAGGCACAAGGGAAGGTACTGGAATCAAGTGAAGAGGTGGGCTTGGGCTCTTGGAACCATGAATCATGTTCTGCTGGGCGCTCTGAGGCTTTTTAGCACACCAAAATTCATTTTCTGTCGTTCGCAAAGAACGATAACCCTCACTGCAGGGAAGCTACCAGGCCACTGCTTAACAGCTGACGCATGAGGGTCGGAGACAGCACTGAGAAGCACCAATGGGTCAGGCTACACCATATCTAGGGACATGCCAAGGTCAGAGCAGACAGAGTATGAGCAAACCAAAAGTCTAAGGTCTGGGCAGGCAGCGTAGGGTCAATAGAGAGGTCAGGGGAAGATGCCTTAGGTACCCAGAAGTGACCAGCCATTGGCTGAAGAAAATAAGGATGTGTGCACTGGTCCTTTAAGAGCTGGTGAGCAAGTACACATCCCAATAGGCAGACCGGAGAGATCTATCCAGCAAGCGCAGGCCTAGTAAAGACAGTATAGACTGCCAGAGCTGCTGCAAAATGTATTTTCTAAAAATTGGCGATACATCATCTTAAGCCTGGACATTAGATACTAAGCAAGAAGACTATCAGAAAGAGTTTGCCATTCATACCAAATCTTGCTCATCACAGAAACATCTGTAAAGCTGTAAGAAAAAAAAACTTGGATTCATGCCAGCTGGGCAGAAAAATCCTGAACCTGGTAGCAGAGCCATGGTAGCCTCGATCCTTTACATCTTTTCAGCACTAGTTGTTGCCACCTGTTGGATTTGCATGCACTTACCAGTTTCATCTAAGATAAACCTCACTTGGCTACTCCCCTTAGGCTACTTTCACACTCGCGTTTTGGCTTTCTGTTTGTGAGATCCGTCATGTGGTCTCACAAGCGGTCCACAACGGATCAGTTTTGCCCTAATGCATTCTGAATGGAAAAGGATCTGCTCAGAATACATCAGTTTGCCTCCGTTCAGTCACCATTCGGACTTGGTGGTGGACACCAAAACACTGCAGGCTGCCTGACACAATCTGGCACAATAGAAAACAGATCTGTCCCCCATTGACTTTCAATGGTGTTCAAGACGGATCCGTCATGGCTATAGAAGACATAATACAACCTTATCCGTTCATGATGGATGCATGCGCTTGTATTATTGTAACGGAAGCATTTTTGCAGATCCATGACATATCCGCAAAAAATGCTAGTATGAAAGTAGCCTTAGAGAGAAGGAACAATTCTTTACCTTATGCACAGTTTTTTTTCCTTACGCCCTGTAACAGGTGGATAAGCATTGGTGTGCCCTTGCCCCTGGCAGGTTCGCCCTTCCTTCCGTGGTGGAAATCTAATTTAACACAGAGGGCCAAAAAGAAGTTTCAACAGCATAGAGATGTGGGTGGATGGGGTGTGGAAGAGAGTTAACATCTCTAAAATAAAAGTCGGGATTTAGAGCTTTCAGTGTAGGTTAGTTTTGACCTCTATATTTTCCAGCCTGCTTATATGACTAAATATATTCATATGTACCTAAATTATTTGCATTATTAAATTAACCATGTAATAGTGATTGCTAAAAATCTGTCACGATGTTGCAGAAATCGTGACAGCATATAGCACATGACAATCTCTTTCTAACAAAGACACAACCAGCTCAGTATCTCACATGGATCCAGAAATCTCACCATTCATTGCTCTGCTAGATTTATATCAAGCGGACACATCAAGGGCAGTGTCTTTTCTGCTGCAGATAAGGGGGCGTGTCTCAGCTCTCCCTATCACAGCAGGGGCTGGTTTGAAAACTCTAGAATATTTTCCGTGGGACAACCCCCATTTAAGTTTATAAATGATGATTGGCTATTGTTTGCATATTTATTCATAAAATAAATGAGTTGTAAATTACTAGATCAGAGAAGACTTTGAATTCAGACCCAAAGTTTAACTGTTTAGGTTCCTTCTCTCACACCAGTGATTATTGTATATTTTCAATAATTCAGAATACCAGGTGAACTTAGCTGTAGTTTTTGTCTACAGATTTAAAAGGGGACTACTCTAACAGTGTAGCACTTGTGTTTTAGCACAATTTTTCAGGGCATTGCACAATCTGACATTGGGGTGCATTTGCTGGGATGTCCACTCTTAGGAAGACTGTAAACTGTCTTGAATGTTTTTGACTTGTAAAAAATCTTTGTCACTGTAGAACGGTGGACTTCAAATTGTTTGGAAATCGTCTTATAACTCTTTGTAGATTGATGGGCAGCAACAATGCTTCTCTGAGACCATTGCTGATGTCTTTCTTTTTTGGCATTGTGTTAAAACGTGCTTGAATGCTCCAGACCAGCAAACTGCTAAAACTTTTGCTTATTCAGAAATGGTCATACTTGCTGATGATCGATTAATAAAGGGCATTTGATACCTGGCTGCTACCTAATTCCTATGGAAGCAGTAAGGGTGTAAATCATTTTTCACACAGAGCTTTTGCCTAGGTTTTGTTAAATAAATAATGACATGGTTTAACTGGTTACCTATTCCTCAACTGAGGTTGTATTTACCTAATTGTTACGACCTTCTAAGGACAGGATTTTTTGTATTATGTCTTGATATGTAAAACCATAGAATTCAAAGAGGATGTACTTTGTTTTTCTCATGACTGTATATTGTAGCACTTAAGCTGCCAGAAAGGCATATTGGTGCCATTAGGATGGTATGTCTTACCCAGGGAAAGCTAGTCAAAGGGGTTGTCTTATCATAGACAATGGGGGCATATCAGTAGGATATGCCCCCATTGTCTTATTGGTGTGGGTCCCACTGCTGGGACCCGCACCTATATCGGGAATGGAGCCCCGCAAGGTGGTGGCTGCAGGACTCCGGTCCGGCCACCACCAAGCAGCCTCTCCATAGAAGTGAATGAAAGTGCACCGCGCATGACCGGCCACCGCTCCCAATAACTTCTATGGGCTCGACGGTAATAGCCGAGCCAGCGCTCGGCTATTTTCGCCCACCCCATAGAAAATGAATGTAGGATGGCTGCGCATGCACAGTGCCCCCTCCTTCACTTTCGGAGCTCTGTTCTCTATATAAGTGTGGGTCCCAGCGGTGGGACCCACACCGATAAGACAATGGGAGCATATCCTAGCGATATGCCCCACATTGCCTATGATGAGACCACTTTAAGAGACAGAAATTTAGGAAAATTGGGTTTTCCCTCTGGTCATCAGGCAACTGGGTTGTTAATGGGGCTTAATTAGCAGCCAAATGAAGAACTTATGCAAATATAGGCTGAGCTCTTCCAACAGTGCTTCAAGTCTGGGGAAAAAGCAGGTTGTGCCAAGGGAGTCAGGAATCTAACCAGATGTATGGTATGAATTATGACTTGTGTTTTGGTGAACTAGGTGACAGACGCAAGTACTGTTAGAGAGGAACAAAGTCATGTTCAGTTAGTGACTAGATGGCCTAGGATTTGTTTTGTATCCTGTGTTGGAGATGTACACCGACTGCTGTGGAAAGTGCACTGTCTTGCTGAGACGAGATAATAAAGCTGGTTACAGCCAATTTGCACTCAAGTCTGTGGTGTATGAGTGGCTTCTTGTTCTATCTATTCAGCACAGAAATATACATACTTACATACCTTGGCAAGCTATCGATGGGGTTATTAATGGTTGTCTGAGGAATGTTCTGCCACGCTGGGCAAACAAATTAAGATTGCCTGGCAGCTCCCTTGCAGTTGTTGACCAATGATGTCCCTGATGTGCTTGATGAAGATAAGTCGGCAGATGCTGTAGGCCATGGTATCAAGTTTAGGACATGCAGGTTACCCACAGTAGCACAAGCAACATGCGGCCTGGTGTTGTCATGTTGAAAAATTGCTCCTGGAACACTGGAGAAATAGCCTTACCAGTGGTTCCATGACTAAATTAATGTAATGCCAATCTGTTAATCTGTTAGTTTACCTGAATTTAGAGCTAGATGTGTCTGGTTACCATACATTATGCCACCCCACATAATAATCCCGGTAGTACTGTAGGACTAGTGTGATGTTCCCTCGTGAAGGACTCTTCAAGCCATCGCCCACATGGTGTTCCAGACCTATCTTCGGCTATGACTGTATCCAAGAAAAAGCGTGACTCATCGGTGAGGATGATAGGCCTGCAATCCAGCCTCCAATGCCGTCTTGTTGTGCATCATAATAGCCTTTGATAATGGTGGCGCCAGGTCAATGGAACACCTTTAGCTGGATGTCTGTTTTGTAGCCCAATGTCGTGCAAACGCCTTGTCATGGTTTGTGTAGACATTGCTTGCTTCTCTAGGCTTAGGATATGATGTCAAAATTTCACTTGTAGTACATAATGGATTACTACATGCCATTCTTCAGACGATGCATTCGTGCAGAGGTTCGCCTCTGTGCACCACTTGCTGTCATTCCAGCTCATCGTTATTCTCCCAACCACCAAGATGCGCAATGTTGAACTGTGCTGAAATCTCAGCCTAGGCATGTAGCAATCTACCAGAGTAATAAAGGTCTCTCAGTCCAAGGATTCTGTCCCACTTAGTTTGTGACAAGTGGCCAAAACTGGCATGCCAACAAACAGCGGGCATTGAACAGTCATCCCACGTGACTTGATCTGACTTGTGAGGTTTCTTCTAGCTAAAAAAAACCTTGCTTTTAATCTGACTTTTATGCCCCTCCCACATGCCATAGATTGGAAATATGATCATCTGCAAATCTTAGCAACACCCGCTACTTCCTCAATTTGCATAACCTTAAGGCTTGTTCTTCATAGTTTTGCAATTTCAAAGTTGAGGAGAGTATATATTTATGTTAAAATGTCAGCCTTCTGTGCTGTAAAAAAATGAGACAAAGATACATCATTTCAGAACTTTTTCCACCTTTAATGTGACCTATAAACTGTACCACTCAATTGAAAAACAAACTGAATTCGTTTAGGTAGAGGGAGTAAAAAAAATAAAAATAAAATAATATGGTTGCATAAGTGTGCACACCCTTAAACTAATACTTTGTTGAAGCACCTTTTGATTTTATTGCAGCACTCAGTCTTTTTAGGTTTGAGTCTATCAGCATGGCATATTATGACTTGGCAAGATTTGCCCACTCTTCTTTGCAAAAACACTCCAAATCTGTCAGATTGCGAGGGCATCTCCTGTGCACAGCCCTCTTCAGATCACCCCACAGATTTTCAATCGGATTCAGGTCTGGGCTCTGGCTGGGCCATTCCAAAACTTTAATCTTCTTCTGGTGAAGCCATTCCTTTGTTGATTTGGATGTATGCTTTGGGTCATTGTCATGCTGAAAGATGAAGTTCCTCTTCATGTTCAGCTTTCTAGCAGAAGCCTGAAGGTTTTGGGCCAATATTGACTGGTATTTCGAACTGTTCATAATATCTTAACTAAGGCTCCAGTTCCAGCTAAAGAAAAACAGCCCCAAAGCATGATGCTGCCACCACCATGCTTCACTGTGGGTATGGTGTTCTTCTGGTGATGTGCAGTGTTGTTATTGTGCCAAACATATCTTTTGGAATTATGGCCAAAAGTTTAACCTTGGTTTCATCAGACCATAACACCTTTTCCCACATGCTTTTGGGAGACTTCAGATGTGTTTTTGCAAAATGTAGCCTGGCTTAGATGTTTTTCTTGGTAAGAAAAGGCTTTAGTCTTGCCACTCTACCCCATAGTCCAGACATATGAAGAGTACGGGAGATTGTTGTCACATGTACCACACAGCCAGTACTTGCCAGATATTCTTGCAGCTCCTTTAATGTTGCTGTAGGCCTCTTGGTAGCCTCCCAGACCAGTTTTCTTCTCGTCTTTTCATCAATTTTGCAGGGACGTCCAGTTTTTGGTAATGTCACTGTTGTGCCATATTTTCTCCACTTGATGATGACTGTCTTCACTTTGTTCCATGGTATATCTAATGCCTTGGAAATTCTTTTGTACCCTTCTCCTGACTGATACCTTTTAACAATGAGATCCCTCTGATGCTTTGGAAGCTCTCTGTGGACCATGGCTTTTGCTGTGGGATGCGACTAAGAAAATTTCAGGAAAGACCAACTAGAACAGCTGGAATTTATTTGGGGTTAATCAGAGGCACTGTAAATGATGGCACGTGTATGCTGACTCCTATTTAACATGATTTTGAATGTGATTGCTTAATTCTGAAAACATTTACATCACCAGTTATGCAACCACATTATTTTAGTTTTTTTTTTGTTTTCTTCCCTCCACCTAAAAGATTTCAGTATGTTTTTCAATTGAGTGGTACAGTCACGGCCACTTCTCCGTCCCTTACTGCTCTCCTTCTTCATTTTAAATATTATATATGCTTGAAAGTATGTCACACGTACAGTAGCGTACAGTAGCGTAGGATTTGGAAGTGTATGCGCAAAACAATTAAAAAAGGTATTTGGGATGTGGAAACGTCACACAGGAGATATCCCGCAGATAACATCAATGCTGTCACCAGTGGCTAATAAAAAATTACAGGGAATGTCACAGGTATTTGGGATGAGGAAACGTTTTACAGGAGAGGTACCACCGGTAATGTCACTGTCCGCAGTGTCTATGGAAAAAGTACACTGTATGTCACAGATAAAAATTTTAAACGCACACGTTACACTTTAGATGTGACCCTGGTAATGTCACTCTCAGAAGCGAACACAGTCTTTTGAAAAAGTACACTGTATGTCACAGATAAATTTTTTAAACGCACACATTACACTTTAGATGTGGCCCAGGTAATGTCACGCTCAGAAGCGGACACTGTCTATTGAAAAAGTACACTGGATGTCACTGATATTTTAGGGATGCGCACACTTTACACAGGAGATGTGGATAATTCAACTGTCCACAGCAGCTTATTAGACGCTATTTAGCGCAGGATGCGCCAAAAATATATATTGCTGCCATCACACACAATAGTCCTTAAAAGGACTTTTGGGTCTCTTAAAAGTTTTTCTAATAAAAATCTTCCAATAGCACTCCCTACACTGTCTGTCCCTTCCTATGCACAGCTCTCTCCAAGACTGAGCAATTTAGCGCAGGATGCGCTACAAACATATATTGCTGCTGTCACACACAATAGTTCTTAAAATGACTTTTGGGTCTCTAAAAAGTTTTTCTAATAAAAATCTTCCAATAACACCCCCAACACTGTCTGTCCCTTCCTATGCTCAGCTCTCCCTGACTAATACTGAGCCGAACACGTGTCATTGGGTGCAACATGGCTACGGCATTACAGTGCATGCCAGTACGTCCCTGCACATTTATTGGCTGCTTAGCAGCCAAGAAACGTGTGGGGAGGGGACTCAAGCATTGTGCTCGAGCACATGCGGTATATCTTCATTTACACCAGTTTGCTGTTCTTCGTCATAAATTGGGTGCCACTTCCGGTAGTGCAGAAAATATCAGGTCTGTGATTTGCTGGTCTGTGATAAATCCCCCTGATAGTATCCAGTAAGTTATCCAGTCTCCTTTCCCCCTCTAGCTGCCATAATTAATAATAACAAAGAGTTAAAGAGGACCTTTCATCTAAAAATGCACATTAAAATACATATATCCACCTACATGGCGGCCCCCGGGGTGCTGTTTCAGCTTTTCATTTTCCAAAATGTGACCCCGTTTGTCCGCAGTGGCCCCCCGCAATAGTTTGCGCCTCATATGCAAATGATTCATTCGGCTCAACTGCGCGGGCCTGCAAAAGTTCTCCTGGGCGTGGCTTTCTTCTCCCTGGCACGGAGCACATCCAATCAGCGCGCCCCGTTCTCCGGGGAATCCAAGATGGTGCCTGGCTCAGACTGAAATCGCTTGAGTTCTCAAGAATGCCAGGGAGAAGAAAGCCACGCCCGGGAGAACTTTTGCAGGCCTGCCCAGTTGAGCCAAATAGCTCATTTGCATATAAGGCGCAAATTGTTGCGGGGGCCACTGCGGACAAACGGGGGCACATTTTGGAAAATGGCACCACCGGGGGCCGCCATGTAAGTGGATATATGTATTTTAATGTGCATTTTCAGATGAAAGGTCCTCTTTAAGAATGTGATAACTCCACTCACACAGCTTTGACATAATAACTAACATTATGCAATGTTTCAAAGAGCTGCACTGACTGAGGGTACACTAGAGAAGAAACAAGGTAACCACATTGCTCTTTCTACACAACCTGTCTAGTGTTACGATGTTGAAGAAGGCACCAATAAGCTACGCTGGTATATGGTAAAATTTAAATTAACATTAAAATAACAACAGTAATAGGTTCTCTTTAAACACTCAAGGTTTTATTTTTAGATCCATCCATTTCAATCTTTCCATCTGTTATATACTTTGCTTTTATAACTTGAGATAATAACGAAGGACATGACCCAGTTCATGCTGGAAACAAAACATCAGTAATGCCCCACAGTTGCCATGGTTTTCAAAGAACTAGATATAATGTTTCTGTAACATTCACCATCTAGTGAAAACATTCCCTGTGTTACCTTGCCACAGCTAACAGGCTCAGTTCACATATCCTTTCTTGAATACAGCGGGCATATACGCTGTCCATATGCCAATAAATTGGCAAAAACATAAGCATTCATGACCATACCCTTATATTTTTCTGGTATATTGTATAATTTTTATACATTTTTATTTGCTTTTCATTGTCACATTTTTATGTTTATTTTCCACATATCAGAAAAAGATACAATATGCAAAGTGGACTGTACTTTACATACGTCAGCCACTAACTAGCGCTCTTCTAGAAAAAAAAATTATAAAGTATTAAACAAACCACAATGGATACACAAAATATATTATGTGTACATGTTTCATGTTCATAGGAATCAACGTAGATTCCAAAGCACATTTCAACCTTTGTATCACGTAAAAAAGGTGCATGTCGAACTGAACCCGATATAAAAAAATATAAATGGAGAAGGCAGGCACTCTACATCTAGAAATACGCAGGAATCAAAATAAAGGTCTATCTAGTTTATTAGTAGGACAAATGGTTAAAAAATGACAAAGGTAAAAATGGGTATAAATAAAAATCTAATAAAAATTAAAGATTAAAAATAGTCCTTATAAGAGGAGGTCAAAAGGTCCTGTATTTCAACACATGGTCCCAGTTGAAGAATAATAAGTGACTCGTATAGGTATTATTCTTATGTGTTATAAGGTAGTCTCTCTTGATAGGTCTATAGGTGGTCCTGGAGAGTTTAGGTGAAATAGGTTGATAGCATATGTGTTCAACACCCCATCAGTGCCGGTTGGATGTCAGGTATATTCAGTTGTAACCAGTCTTATATGGATATATTTAATCAACTATATTCAATTCCGAATACCTAACGTGTTGCGCAGATTGAATCACCCACTACGGGGCTTGGCGTTCCACGTGGTTATGACATCACCGGAGCTCCCATTGCATTAGTGGTCCTACAGTGCAGGAATTGGGAAGCGCTTTCCACCACCAGAATCCTCTACAATCTGAGCTGTGGAAGATACCTTCCCGCTGAAATACACTGTGGGCAAACCTCTGGTGACGTCATAACCACACAGGACGCCAAGCCCCATAGTGGGTTAATCAATCTGCGCAACCCGCTAAGTATTCGGAACCGGTCGGACAAGCCCTCGCACCATCACAAACGGGACGGAGACATCACCCATACAGCGGATAATGTACTAGCAGTGGGATACTGTTACCACTCTGTGGGATGCCACAACGAGTACAATATCCCTACTGCATTTAATATACCCAGCCTATGTTTTATTTATATCTGAAAACACAGCTATAAATTGCTGACTGCATATATCTGATTAAACAGCTGATTGAATATATCTGCATAAGATTGGATACAACCGAATATACCCAGCCCACGCTCTCTATCATGGGAAGGAATAATGCAAGTCACCAGCACATACTAAATAATAAAACACTGGATAACACTGACATGGAAAAGGACTTAGGAATTTTAATGGACAGCAAACTAAGTTGTAGAAACCAGTGTCAGACAGCTGCTGCCAAGGCCAATAAGATAAAGGGGCATAGATGAGAACATAGTCCTGCCACTTTATAAATCCCTAGTCAGACCATACATGGAGTACTATGTACAGTTCTGGGCTCCTGTGAATAAGGCAGACATAGCAGAGCTGGAGAGGGTTCATAGGAGGGCAACCAAAGTAATAACTGGAATGGGTGGACTACTGAAAGATTATCAAAATTAGGGTTATTCACTTTAGAAAAAAGACGACTGAGGGGAGATCTAATAACTATGTATAAATATATCAGGGGTCAGTACAGAGATCTGTCCTATCATCTATTTATCCCCAGGACTGTGACTGTGACAAGGGGACATCCTCTGCGTCTGGAGGAAAGAAGGTTTGTACACAAACATAGAAAAGGGTTCTTCACTGTAAGAGCAGTGAGACTATGGAACTCTTTGCCTGAGGAGGTGGTGATGGTGAGTACAATAAAGGAATTCAAGAGGGGCCTGGATGTATTTCTGGAGTGTAATAATATTACAGGCTATAGCTACTAGAGATGGGTCGTTGATCCAGGGAGTTATTCTGATTGCCTGATTGGAGTCGGGAAGGAATTTTTTTTCCCCTTAAGTGGGGAAAATTGGCTTCTGCCTCACAGGGGTTTTTTGCCTTTCTCTGGATCAACTTGTAGGAAACAGGCCGAACTGGATGGACAAATGTCTTTTTTCGGTCTTATATACTATGTTACTATGTTATTATGTTACCATATGTCTGATAAAATTTGGTGCATATGACATATTCTGGTTCGCTGGTCCAATTGCCACTCCCCCTACTCGGATAAGAGATTCCTTGATTCTGAAACCTTTTTAACAACCTAATTAAAAGTTATATTTTATGGTGATACAAAAATTCGGTGATTCGCTGATTGGAGTCGGGAAGAAATTTTTTCCCCCTAAAATGTGGAAAATTGTCTTCTACCTCACAGTTTTTTTTTTTTTTTTGCCTTCCTCTGGATCAACCTGCAGAATAACAGGCCGAACTGGACGGACAGGTGTCTTTTTTTTTCAGCTTTATAAACTATGTTACTATGTTAATGTTTTCTTTCAGGTTAAGCTACCACATACATATGACATGTATAATACGACATGGAAAATCGAAATTGGGCACTGCGACCCAAGGGAATCTGCTAGCTCTGTATCCCATGTAGCTAAACCCCTGACTTGCCCAGGAAAATAATAGATGCATCAGTGCTGCCACAACACCATGTAAAGTTATAACTAAAGCTAAATCTAAAAAAACACATGGAAGGTTTATCAGCATGCCTACGATAGTTAATCCAGTCATTTCACTTACTTGATCTCTAAAGTAATCCGCATATTGGTAGGAGTGTACTTATTCACGGGTATGGCATAGAAGTAAATACCAGACCTAAAAAAGAAAAGTCATACTTATTTTCTAATATAATTATTAATTTAAAGAGTTTTTTATTTTTTAATAAGTCTTAGTATATCTGAAGAATAAGAGGACTTTCCAATTAATAAAAAAAAATCTGCCTTTCTACAGCGCCCGCTAACTGGAGCACTACTGCATGCAAACAATGGTGCTTTTAACCTTAAAATCAGCAGCTCAAGATGTTAGCTGAAAGTCTATGGGAAATATAAAATACAAGACAAGCTTCTGGTGTTTTTCTTAATTATTGTAGGTGGTACTTTTTTGTCTTTATTGCTTCTTTTTAAAAATGTAGCATGCAGTAGCTCTTGGCATATTTTTTTGACATCACTCTCTATAGAGGAAAAATACCATTAAGAAAACGTAACTGGTCAAACTCATTGTGTGCAAAAAAAAAAAAAACACCTGAAAAACCGCCACACAGAAAAAGGTGCTTTTAAAAACCACTTGAGGTTAGCCTAGCATTTTCATAGCCCGAAAAACTTCAGTGCAAAGTTGTATGTGTGCAGGGACCCTCTGACTGTTATTTATAACATTTATATCATACTCTCTATGCCCTACTGGCAACATGCCACTAAATCGGTTTGCATAATGAACTTCCCCATGGGTAGACAATATACAAGTATACAGGTGAAGTCAGGTTGTGTTTCCGAATAACAGAAACAGTTACAGGCATTCCTAATCTGTCAATACAATACTGCCTTCTACTGGCAAATAACCACTACTGCCAATTCCCGGATTCCTATCCCTAGAATGACATTGCAGTGATGTACATAAAAAATGAACAGGATTATGTAAATCAGAGAAGCCATTGGGTTTTTCTAAAAATACACATAATCAGTGTTGTAATTTGAACACACTCAGATATGCAGAATTTCTTACCCACACTGAAAGCTTTTTCTACAGAAGTGATGGTTTATTACTTGCTGATTCTCCACAATCTGCATAGAACTGATTGACGTGTCAGTCCCTGAAAAAGAAAGGAAATATCATGAAAAATATATATATAACATGATATACTGTATACACATACACAGCAATAATATCTATAAACTGTAGGTGAAAAATGAGAGATGAATATATCAGGACACAGCTTCAGGACTGAAGGTCCTTTACATAAACCAATGTTACAGTCAATTATCAGGAACAAAGCAAACATACCCAAAAACTGCCTGATTGTCAGCGGCGATAAAGCTGCCTTTACAGTATCGCACTTGCCTCCACAGAGAATCATTGTTTTTGGGCAGCAGATCCCTGTGTACACAGGACAATCTGCTGCCCAGAAAGAATGATTTTTAATGCTGGCTGAATGACATGATCACTCGATGAATAAGTGTTTGCTCGTTCATCAGATGATCGCTGCCATCTTTACACTGACCAACTATCAGGAACGAGTGTTCCAACAAATGCTCATCCCTGATAATTGGTCTGATTATCAGTCCATATGAAATGACTTTAAGGGCCCTATTACACTGCCCAATGTTTGGGCAGGATGAGCGCCAGTCGAGGATAAACACTTTGATTGGCACTCATTTGCATCGCCTATTACACAGGATGATGCCAAGTGAATGGGGAGGAACAATTGCTACTGCAGTCATTGCTTCGGCCCCTGGCAGTACTGATTGGATAGTGTCCGACTGTGCAGGGACACCCCCCCAACTGGTTACCTCTCCTCTGTACCCTTACTGCAGACTGCTAGCAATTCATTCATAAACGTCTAGTAGAAATAATAAAGAAATGCTACAACATAGAGCCATAAGAATGGATGCTCCAGAATTGTTATTACATGGGGAATACAAGTAGTTACTAAAACTGACATGTCAGGAGAGATGACAGGTGCTCTTTAAGATTCTTACTTTTTGGGAACAAAGCCTACTGAAGTGAAAAAGTTGGTCATCCAGGATCAGAATAAAACATTAACTTACAGTCACTTGAAAATCCTGGTTTATTTTGCCATCTCCCTTTGATTGCAGCTTTTTTAAGATCTCCTACAAAAAAAAATG
The DNA here is from genome assembly GCA_033119425.1 of Bufotes viridis. NCBI lineage: Eukaryota > Metazoa > Chordata > Amphibia > Anura > Bufonidae > Bufotes > Bufotes viridis. Next base: position 255,358,607 of record CM065590.1, read on the forward strand.
CTTAAATATATATACAAAATATGGTGGAATGTAAGTGGAAAAATGCTTTTTAGTTCAGTGTTATTGTGATCCATGCTACTTCTTATGGCTGATCTGTACAATAGCAGGAATTACGCCTCCACCCATGTACAAGATGATTTGGGTGTAGGGACTGAATCACTGAACATGTGCAACTACAGATACTAGACACATTAGGTGGAATTTCCGAGAGGGAATCAAAAGTACACCAGGAGGCCCCATAGCAAGTATGTAACAGCAATATCTACACACCTCCATATATAAAGGGGTTGTCAGAGTTCAGTAGAAACTCGGGCAGCCCCTGTAAATGTGATAACATTACAGAAAATACTTAAAGGGGTTGTCTCACTTCAGTAAGTGGCATTTATCATGTAGAGAAAGTTAATACAAGGCACTTACTAATGTATCGTGCTTGTCCATATTGCCTCCTTTGCTGGCTGGATTCATGTTTCCATCACATTACACACTGCTCTTTTCCATGATTACAACCACCCTGCAGTCCATCAGTGGTGGTAGTGCTTGCACACTATGGGAAAAAGTGTCAGCCTTTCCGGTGGCCGGGACCATGGGAGGGTATATAGGCCTGTGTTTTTTCCTATATTGTGCAAGCACGACCACTGCTGCTGGATTACAGGGTGGTCTGTAACTAGTGTTGAGCGAACAGTTCGAGAATAGTTCGGGTTCGTACCGAATTTTGGGGTGTCCGGGACCCGGACCCGAACCCGGACATTTTCAAAAAAGTTCGGGTTCGGGTTCGGTGTTCGTCGATTACTTCCCGCTTTCTGAAGGGCTGCACAGCAGCCAATCAGCTAGCGTTTTACTTCTTGCCCTAAGAGCCCATCACAGCCATGCCTACTAATGGCATGGCTGTGATTGGCCAAGTGCAGCATGTGACCCAGCCTCTATTTAAGCTGGAGTCACGTAGCGCCGCACGTCACACTGCTCTGATTAGTGTAGGGAGAGGACGCAGCTTCTGTCAGGGCGAGATTAGGCAGGTTAAAGTCAGCAACAGCACCTAATGAACGGATCAATTTACAGCAGAGAATCATTGAACTTCTGCTAGTTACTTGCTCGCTGGTTTTTAGGCTGCACAGAGCGTTTTTCTGTCACTTATTTTCTGGGTTGATCGGCGGCCATTTTGTGACTTGTGGTGCGCCAGAAGAAGCTGCCACCAAGTCCATCAATCCATCAATACTAGTTTTTTTTTTTTGCTATATCGTACATCAGGGGCTTGGCTGTGCTAATTGTCACCCCTAGAAACTCAGGAAAGAAATTTCTATATTTTATTAAGGGGTTAAATACAATTGCCCAAATACCAATCCCCTAAATCTGGTGTTCCAGCTTTGGTTAGACAAGTATAATACTGTCTGCTGTCTGGCAAAGGATAGATTATTTTCTGGGGTTAAATTCAATTGCCAAAATAGCAATACCATAAATCAGTGGTTTCAGCTGTGGCTGGCAAAATAGAATAGTGTCCGAGGTAACGCACACACGTACAGACGCACGTACACGATTCTTGAATAGTTGTATTATCGCGATAATAAAACTAACAGTGTAAAGTTGACTGTATTGCTCTAAGTTATATTCGCGTACGAATGTAACTTCTATTACAGCACACCAATACTAAAACGGACTAAGAGACAGCTTTAAGTTCTATTCGAACGCGATTGCAACTTTGGAACTTAAAGTGGTGTACGATTTTATAAAAGTTGAGTACTAAAAAGTTGGAATCGCAATGCGATTCTTATGTATTTGCTTAATCGCATTGCGATTACAACTTTGAGCTACCGATCACCATGGGAACGCCTCCTCCAGTAGAATGTACTGTCGGATGTGAGAATTAAGTTGAAAACGCAATGCGATTATTATATATCTGCTTAATCGCATTGCCTTTTTAACTTAGCATTGCTAAATAATTCCATCCATATTCGTTAACTTACTGACTCAGTAAGTTAACGATATGGATGGAATTATTTAGCAATGCTAAGTTGAAATCGCAATGCGATTAAGCAAATATATAAGAATCGCATTGCGATTTCAACTTAATTCTCACATCCGACAGTACATTCTACTGGAGGAGGCGTTCCCATGGTGATCGTTAGCTCAAAGTTGTAATCGCAATGCGTTTATTGCGGTATATTATCCCTCTGGGTGTCTTTTACAGCCTTTTTAGTACCCAAAAGTTCGGGTCCCCATTGACTTCTATGGGGTTCGGGTTCGGGATGAAGTTCGGGTTGAGTTCGGATCACGAACCCGGACATTTTCCGGAAGTTCGGCCGAACCTCTCGAACCCGAACATCCAGGTGTTCGCTCATCTCTATCTGTAACCATGGAAACGAGGGAAAAATGAATCCAACCAGCAAAGGAAGCAATATGGACAATCACAATACATTAGTAAGTGCCTTGTATTAACTTTCTCTACATGATAAATGCCACTTACTGAAGTGAGACAACCCCTTTAAGTTAGTTTCACACTAGGGTTGGTGGGTCTCTCTGGATCCAGCATTGCCAGAAACTACATGATTGCCATCTGACCCGACACTCCAGCAATTATCCCGACCGTCAGCTGGGCTAAAAACGCTGCATGCAGCCATTTTAGTCCAGACGATTCTCGGAATACTTGTTGGGTTGCAGCAGGATCTCAGTCAGTCTCCATTATATTTAATGTGGGCGGACAGCATTCATGTGGTTTCCCGCAATGCTGGATCCAGAGAGATCCTGCAGGCTATATCCTACCGGAACAGCCTGCCATATCTCAACAACCCTAGCATGAAACTAGCCTCACTCCTTTTCTATCCTGCCACTTACAGCACCACACTCCGATCCTCCCACCACTGACCTTATCTTCCTGGCTGTAGCAGTGACACTTTGTGCACACAAGTCACCTTGCAGCCAACCACTAGCCTAAGCAGGAAACATGATATTACTGCTGAGGCCAGTGATCGCCTGCAGTGGTGACCTGTGTGAAAACAAACAGCAGTGAGGAGGAACAGAGCTCATCACTGGAAGTGGCAGGGGAGAAAAGGGGTAGGTATAAATTCTTTTATTTTAGTGCAATTGCAGGGGCTACTCAAGTTTTTTTTTTATTTGGACAACCCCTTTAATCTTTTCATGACAAGGTTTTTGGATTTTCTTTTGCTGGTGGTGTGTATTTGCTTGCTTACTTTTTTCTGAATGCAGCCCTTCCTCATAACTGATATTTCTCAGCTTGCTTTGTTGGATAGAACAGCAATACTCTTGATCACAGGGCAAGATATCACAGAAGCTAATTTCCTGTCCTCCCGCTGATGGATGTTGAGTAGTTGTAGACATAGATTCAATTATAGCTGTTGAATGAAAGCATTTATGTTATGTGATTATGGGGAATTATCTGTTTAACTACTTAAACAATGTATTGTTATGCCAGGCGGCGAGATTGTTAGCGCAGTGAAACACAAAGACCAAGACCGTCAAGCTTACACAATGGACTAGCTCATGTTGGCAGAAAAAATAAACTTTTTCTAGTTGTAAAACTTTTGTAGCAGACAAGAGTTACCATTCAAAATCCTAACTGAATACTTCTGTATTAGAACATACCCATTGTAGTGTAAACTGAAGGCATTAATGAGCTTGCACGTTCTGTAAAATTATTCCTGTGGATGGGAAATAGAAAAAATGTAAATACTAATAATTAAGAATTTCTCTTTCTTAATTTAAATCATTTTACTTAAAATGCTTCTATAAAAGAATAAGGTTTCTTTAGTAAGTCTCGACAACGAATATCCGGGAGTAGACATACGACATTTGCAACCTGTGGAGATCAACAGGAGCCATATCACCCCTGCACTTATCGAGGTATAGACTGTGCTACTTACTATAACTACTAATCTACACATCTTATTTTTACACGTGAAATGTCTTCTCTACACCGAGAAAAATACTTACTGTGATTGCTCTCGCTCAATGGCTTCTTCTTGGACATACAGGATATACAATGTGGAAATGGTGAGAGCACTAAAAGACATGGACACAATTTATACTCAATGCCCCAGTAAAATGAATTGTGTAAACTTATAGTATATGCATAAATTAAAGGAGTATTCTAGGACTTTATTATTAATGGCCTATGGTTAGGATAATTCACCAATATCAGATCAATGGGGGTTCAGTACCCCACACCCAGCTGTTTTGGGGTAGCAGCTTTATCCACTGGGTAGTGTACAGAGCTGGTCACTGCAGCACTGCTTCCATTTACTTCAGGGGAAGCAGCTCTGCCCACTACACATGGAAACAGTTGTGTAGATCTGATGCCAGAGTTCTGGTACCCTAAAACAGCTGTTTGGCAAGGGTGTGAGATGTTGGACCCAGTCAATCAGATATTAATGGCCTATCCTGATGATAAGCTATCAATAATAAAATCCTGGAATATCCCTTCAAATACTGGAAACATCGAGAGCAATCATTTTAATTTAGGAGACAATGATCTTTAACCTTTTACAATGCTGATCATCAAACCTTATCCCAACCATGAAACAACAAAGTTTAATGTATCCAAAGTAAGTGGCCTAGTCTATTTGCCCCATGGGTTAGTGGATAATTTGGACATATATGTCTGTCTGATAATGATGTTTTACATCTGATTTAAAGCAACTGTCAGCAGATATCTTTCTTTTTTATTTGCTTTATATACATAACTATGCTCTGTCTACCAAAAAAAATAAATGCTTTGCCAGCATGCATGGAGGCCCTCAGTGGTCACATCCAGCTGCAGGGGTGGCTGTGCATGTGTCTGTGTGGCTTCTCCGGTTAAGTCTATGGAAATTACAGAAAAACACTGATCACGCTTACGTTAAATGCTTTGTAGAACTTTGGGGGCAATTTTTCTATTATTGCATTGTACTCATTTTAAGCTAAAAATCATTTTTTCGAATTGGTCTTTATTAAAAAATATGGAACCCTTTTTTCTGTACAGAGCTGAAATGCTCTAGTAGCAGCTTCTGGATTTTCTCTCTTTTCCATCAGTTTGGGAGCTGAAGGGCTCCTTATCTCGGCTCTGTGACATTATAAACACTTATTATAGCTCAGTTCTTATCTTACTGATAAGAATGTGACTTAAATAAGTGTTTATGACCTCTTAATAGTTTAGAGATAAGAGTTATCGGATGACTGGCGCAAAGTGAAAGTACAAGTCACACAGTTAGAAAAACAGTTAACTCTTTGTGACAAAACGGCTCAATATTTTTAATAAAGGCCAATTGAAAATATGATTTTAGCCAATAGATGAGTAAAATGCAATCATTAACAAAAATTGTCTTCCAAGGTGTAAAAGTCTGGACTCTCATTGCACCCCAACCACCCCCCCAACCTATCAAATATTTATGGCAGATCCACAGGAAAATGTTTGAAATGTCTGGGATGATATTAATATAGTAATATAGTACATAAGGCCGTAAAAAGATATCTGTCCACCCAGTTCAGCCTGTCAACCCATGTGAGGTAGAAGCCAATTTTCCCCACTTAAGGGGAATAAAAAATTCCTTCCCGACTCCAATCAGGCACTATGTATAAACCATTTGCAAAGTATTGTGCATTTATTAAAACATTTCCATTTTCATTAATTTACCAAAGTGCCATAACGGAGACCAAAGCAATCACAGTGGTGTGAAAAATCCTTCGAGAACATTGTTGTTGCTTGGTTGGAACCTGGAAAGAAACAATGAAAAATTGAGAAATTGGCCATGTTTTACACTTTCATCCTATAGTTACATATCCACGAATGACGTTTCCATGAATGAAATTTTCCAGAAAAGTCATTTGTTCTTCACCTCTGGCGTCATTGAACAAGTCGGACCTATTTGAAAGGCTTTAAAGGCTAATATGGTCTAAACTGTGTAGGGCAGTCACAGATTGTATTGCCCTTCTATTCACTTGACTAGCTGACCATACGTGTCGTTTTCATTTTTGTCTTAATAAAATATGATTGAACCATAAACTGTGTAGGGCAATCTTCAACAGATGATGGGTCATCCAACGGCTGTTAAACATTTTTTTTTTTTTTTTTTAGGGTGATAAAATTTGGCATTATGAAAGAAAGACAGAGGAATTTGCGAAACAATAAAGTTAAAACCAAAATGACTTAATAAGGGCCATGTGAGATGGATGGTTTCTCTGCCTGAGGAGCTTACTGTGCCGAAATCTGGCGCATATATGTTGGATATAGGCTAGTAGGTACATACATTGTCAGTAAAAACTGTAGCCTAGAGGCATGAAATTAAATAGTCAAATTAAGTGTCAACGGGATGACTGTACAGGGTACATAACACCTTTGAAGTTTGACAGTCACCTTGTGCCTACAAGCTCCTGTGATGAAAGTCCAGTACTGGTTTTATACCAGTATAATGATTTGACTGTAGAGACACTGAATTTCTGTTTTGCTGTGTTTCACGAGCATAATCTACCATTACCTTTCAGGCGTCTCATCTTCTATTACTCTAATGTTTACATGGTCACAACAGTCCTGATATCAATGCTTTTACTGTACATTTGTTAGCCAGCTCAGGTCTAATAATGGCACCATTTGGTATCATTTACCTGAAGGTCTTCCTCTTTTCTTCCACTAACCTTTTTTACTTTTCTTGGAACGGTTTTATTTTGAAGAGGGACATGGTTGACCTTGCTGTACCTGTAATGAAGAACTTTAATAGGAATCTGTCTAAGGGCAGTGTAAGTTAGTGACAGACATGCTGATTGTAGTGTTGTGCTGATATGTGTGCCTGTATGGGGTAAGAGCACCCTACATGTTGGGGGCTCATTAATATGGTTGCTGTTTTAATTATATTATTTGTATTATGCCATTTTGATAGAAATGATAGAGGAGGGTACACTACAGCCAATTGTTGGGATAGTGGTGAAGTTTGGTAGTTACCATATTGGTAAGGGAAGAGGGGGGGGGGCAGGGGCACGCAAGTCAGGGAACAATGTGCAGATCTGAGAGGAGTGCAGAGAGTGTGCATAAAACACCCCTGTTCCTGCCAGGAGGTCCGTTGGGCACAGTCAGAATTGGCCCAAGGAATATTGTGTGGGCACGCTGCAAATAAGAATGCAACTCAAGAGACACACAGAGTTGGGTCAAATGCAGAGGTGGATGTGACTCATGCTGTGTCAGATTATCTGAAGACAGAAGTGTAGGGAACATTAGCTTCAGACAGTGGATATGTTATAGCTGCTGGAAACTACATTTGGCAGAACTGTACCCAACCACCAATTATTTGTTGGACCCTCAAGTGACTGAGGATCTTCCTTGCAGTGTCTTGATAAATTTCTGCTGATAACCTAGTAAAGTTAAATCTTTATTTTTTTCCCAAAAACTTGCCTAGTAGGGGGCCTTACATACCTTTGATGCACTTTCTTTGAAGTTTATTAGATAAGGAAGAAGTCCTCATTTAGTTGGGACTTGCCCCATCCACTTGGTACTACTACTGATCAACAAATTTCTTCCTATACTGTGTATAGGGACGAAGCTGTCAACCAGCATCCTGTGGGGTTAGCCCCACAGCTCATGAACATCAAGAACTCCTACCTCGTAAGGACTATTTCCACAGTGAGAAGGAGTTGCCAATGTTCATGAGCTGTTGGGCTAACCCTACAGATAAAGAGATGATTGACAGGTTTCTCCCTAGTACCGGGTATAGTGAGAAAGCTATCATTCAGTAGCAGAAGAGTGGAATTGGCATGACTACCTCACTATCAAGAACTTCTTCTCCAACTAATAAGCCTAACTTTTACGGAAAGTACATCGAGGCACACATCAGCACAATGACCAAAACCAGTGTGTCTTTCACTCAGAGAAGGCAACATAAAATGGGAGACAGATTTATTTTAACAAATGAAGCAAGTACAGGCCACATTCTGCTAGACATTGTGTGCTACATGCACTTATTCATTCGTAGGTTAATAATAAAATCCTATAATATGTAATATAAAATTTAATTATTTGACGTAATAGTAAGCCAAGAATAATCCTTGCATATTGTTTCAATTGTAAGTCAATGTTCTCTAACCTTGATGGAGACCTTTCACTGGTGGTGTGTTTTAAGCTGCTTATTTGTTTTAATTTGGCAAGCTTTTGGTTCCAGAGTTCAAGCTCCTCGATCCTCATTTCAAGGTTATTTGTTAGTTTACATAGCTGTTTCACAGCACCCACATTTTCCATAAAGATCTGGTCCTAGCAGAGAAGAGAAAAGAGTTAGTGACACACACTTTCAGTCACAGCTTTCTATTGCAGGCCTGTTCTTGATTTACACGGTCACCTCTTTATAGATATATATGGATAATGTGAATTCTCCTGCTATTGCTATTAATATTGCCCACAACCTAACCTAAACTAATCTAATCAAAAGCGTGTCTGTAGGTCTTTGGCAGATTCAGGTTATTTTAGTAGCATCTTCTGTTAAACTGGCAATACATCTTAAGGAATACAGTTGCCATGAAGGAGTGTACTTGGGATCTGTAACGTTTAGGTAGGGGGTCTATGTTAAAGCAACACCCATATGATTGCCAGGACCCAAGGTTTTCCATAGAATATTGCCCAGAGCATGACACTGCCAGCTTTGCTATCTTCCCATAGTTCATTCTAGTGCCATGTCTTCCCAAAGTAAGCAATGCACATACACCAGGTCATTGACATACATAAAAGAAAACATGATTCATCAGACCAGACATTCTTCCATTGGTCCAAATCTGAGCTCACATGCTCATTGCATGTTCAATGGTGGATAGGGGTCAGCACTGGAAATCTTATTGGTCTGCAGCTATGCAAATTCAAACGCAGCAAGCTGTGACGCACTGACAATTTTGTTAGACTTCTATCATTGGAAGCATTACCTTTTTCATCAGTTTTGCTGTAGTAGCTCTTCTGCGGGCTTGGACCAGGCTGGCTAGTTTGTGCTTCAATGAGCCTTGGGCACCCAAGTATTGGGACACAGCTCTTAATCATTGCATTCAGGTTTTTCATTCAGTCCCACTGCCACACCTAACCATGCAGTCTGTCCCTACATACATTTGTGAAAGAATAGGTTGTTCTAAAGAGCTAACTGAATTCAGGAGTGGTACAGTAATAGGATGTCACTGTTCCCTTCAATATATTCCACAATTAACTGTGAGTGGTATTATTGCAAATTGAAAATGCAGTAACACATCCACGAAGTGGTAGACCACGTAAAGTTAAAGAGCAGGGTTGCCGAATGCTGAGGTGCATAGTGCATAATAGTCACCAATGCTCTGCTGACTCATTAACTGCAGAGTTCCACCTCCTCTGGTATTAACATTAGCAAAGAAAAATGTAAACCAGAGGTTTCACGGCATGGGTTTTTAGGGCCAAGCAGCTGCATGCAAGTCTTACATCACCAAGCACAATGGCAAGTGTTGGATAGAGTTGTGAAAAGCACACTGCTGGTGGACTCTAGAGCAGTAGAAATGTGTTTTGTGGAGTGTCAGAACAGGAGTCTGTATCTGACAGTCTGATGGACCAGTCAGGGTCTGGTGAATGCCAGGAGAACGTTACCTGTCTGACTTCCCTGTGACAACTGTGAAGTTTGGTGGAGGGAGGATAATGCTATGGGGTTGTTTTTCAGGGATTGGCCAAGTCCCTTAGCTCCAAGTGAAGGGAAATTTTAAAGCTTCAGCGTGCAAAGATATTTTGGACAATTGTATGCTTCCAACTTTGTGGGAACACTTTAGGGAAGGTCATTTTCTGTTACAGCATAATTGGGTCCCAGAGTATAAAGCAAGGTCCAAAAATACATGGGTGGTCATGGAAGAACTTGACTGGTCCACACATAGCTCTGACCTCAACCTCAATCAAACACCTTTGGGATGAACCAGAACAGAGATTAGAAGCCAGACCCTCCAACATCAGTGTCTGACCTAATTAATGCTTTTCTGGATGAATAAGCAAAAATTCCCATAGACACACTCCAAAAACCTGTAGAAGGCCTTCTCCAAAGAGTGAAACCTGTTTTACCTGCACATGGAGAACAACTCCATATTCATGCCTATGGATGGAGAATGGGATTTCCTAAAAGCTACTGTAGGTGTAATGTATCGGTGTCCCAATATTATTGTTAATATAGTATATATACACATACAGTATGCACATATATATAATTGCACTTACCTTATCTACCATAAGAAAGTTTTCTATTGTCTCTCCATTATTGCATGTAACATTGGCTGTCTCTTTAACAGCATGTGGTAAAATATTTCTCACTTCTTGAGCAATTATGCCTGTAAGCAAGACACAAATTTTATCTTTTGTTTCCTTATATAATGCACTGAAATTCCGATACTCAGTATTCCGGGGACCCCATAGGAATGTCAAGTATGCAGGGCTATTGAATAGTCTTGGAAATCCTAACTAAGAATAAATGAAAAATCCACATAACCCCTTAAAAGGCTTTGACAGATACAGGTACATACATCACGGGCGGGTGCCAGTTCCCACATCATAATAGATATAGCCATCATGACGATCTCATGGACACTTCCCCATGTCCCAGTGAGCTCAAGGGGCTCCTGCTGCAACTACCAAGATTGGAACTATCTCCAATACTGCAGTTTAATTCCTTAGGTTAGTTTCACACTAGCACTCCAGCATTGCTAGAAGCTACATGGATTCCATCCAGCCCCATTAACTATAATAGGGACTGGCAGAGATCTGGCTGCAACCCAGCAAATATGACAAAAATCGGTTGGAGAAATACAGCTGTGCCTGCTGGAAGTTGGAACCCCACTAATCTAATGTTGATGATCTGTACTAAGAATAGGTTATCAATCACTGTTGAACAGCTCCAGCTGAACCCAAGTGCAGGAGTATACTAAGTGATCATACATTGGAGTCCTCATATTTATAAGCTCCTGCAGGCATGGGCGTAGCTATAGGGGGTGCAGAGGTAGCAGTCGCTACCGGGCCCAGGAGCCTGAGGGGGCCCAAAGACCCTTGTGCCACATAAGAAGACACACAAAGCACTTAGGGAAGGGGGACAAAGCTGAACTCTTGCACCAGGGCCCATGAGCCGTTAGCTACTCTCCTGCCTGCAGGGGTGTAACTACCATAGTGGCAGACCATGCGACTGCTACGGGGCCCAGGGCAAGAGGGGGCCCAGTTGTGGATCATCTCCTCTTCTACTGGGGGTGAAAACTTGTTCAGGACTCTACCCTCTAAAGAAACAACATTTAGCAAATGAGGCTGTGGAAAAATTGCCCAAGGCTCAGTGAGAGGGGTTTAGGAGGAAACCCTTCTGTCCTGTGTGGGGGGACTGGTTTGAGCCTTGCTATGGGGCCCTTACTTGTCTATGTACGCCACTGAGCTCCTTCCTGCACTAATGGACAGCTTCCTCTTAATACACATTATAGGAAGAAAGCTTTCAGTAATTTGCAGGAATTGATGCAGCTGATGAATACTGGAACTCCAGCACTCAGGTTCCACTAGAGCAGTGTTTCCCAACCAGTGTGCCTCCAGTTGTTGCAAAACTACAACTCCCAGCATGCCCGCACAGCCAAAGGCTGTCCGGGGATGCTGGGAGATGTAGTTTTGCAACAGCTGAAGGCACACTGGTTGGGAAACACTGCACTAGAGCACAAAAAATGTAGTTGACCCAGCATTTGTATTAGGGTCTCTGTCCCTAGTTTATAGTGACCTCAGATAGGGCAATTTAAAGAGGTTCCCTGGGCTATTTAGAAAATCCATGCTTTCTTCTAAGCAGCGGAAGAAATAGTTTAGTTAGTACTTACCTATGCATCCCACCTATGCACAGACTGTGGGCTCTTCCCAACCAGATGTAAGCCCTTCTCTTCCTGTTCAGCTGTATTTACTATTACGTAGCTGAACAGGAAAAGAAGGGTCACATATCTGTTCGAGACCCGCGTGGAAGAGCCTGCATACTGTGTGAGTGCAGCGGAGATGGCGACATTGGTGGAGCAACGCACAGGTAAGGCATGGATTTTTTACAAAGCCCGGAGAACCCCTTAAAACCTGAATAATGAATAATGTAATGCCAATTTATACTAAATAACCAGCAGTGTACCTAGACTATAACTAACATCAAACTTACCACCCTGTTAAGGTGCTGAATTTTGCCACTAAAGACAGAAGTGTCTGATGTTTCACCCTCCACACTCTTGGTCAATTCCAGATCCTTTGCTTGTGAACAATGCAGTTCCTCTGTATAGGGGGCCAACACAGGTACTAGCCAACCAATAGCAAATGGGCTAGGGATAGATTTGGGGTGAGAATTGGAGCAGTTGCCGGCTGCTCTTAGACTCCTATACTAATTGTCATACTGGCCCACCAGGGTACCAGAGGCACCAATCAGTACAGACAGTGGTTTGGCGACAGACTGATCACTTGAATGCTGCCACTCTGATATTAGTGGTAACAGTGAATGGACTGCTTACCAAACCAGCCACCCACCTTCCACCTTTAAGCCTACACTAACAGCTGGCCACCACATAGAGTTAAGAAGAAAGACATGTGGTTGACCTTGTAAGAGGCACTGCAATTGTTGCCAGCCCTAATACGGGGCAAGCTGGCAATAGGGTACTGTGGTGGGCACTAATTAATGGTGCAATGTAGCTGGCATTGATGTTGGGCAATGTCACTAGCACTGATCTGAGGACAGTGTGGCTGGCTCTGTTTTCATACCATGCATCAGGCACTGTCATGGACACACTACTACTGCCGCTGTAATTATGGCCTGGTGACCGGCACTGTTGTGTGGACCCAGTTGCTGGCATAATTGTGTTGGCCTTGTTATAGTCACTCTTATTGGGGCATTAAGGCTTCCCAAAATATACACCGTATTTCAAATTAAAACCCATATAAATGAAATTCCAATCATAAAATAATAATAAAATATCAAATAAAAAATGTAACCTGTTTCATGGACAGAATCAATTCCCATGATGTTTGCAAATTCAGGTCTATAGTCATACTCTACCAGCCTCATCTGAGCTATTCTTTGAAGCTGCTCCATTGTGTCAACCTGATAAAAAAAATGTAATATATCTGAGTATCATACTTCCGTTAATATCTGGTACCTATGCAAGGACCAATCACACAGCCTGCACTTTCATTACATGGAACCTATTAGTTTTCTGGCTTCTTCCTCCCTCTAGTTCCACATCTTCCAGAACTCACTGTTTGTACATAGCAGTCACTTACAGTTTAGGCAAAAGTTCACCAATTCCAGAGACAGCAAGCAGAATTTTAAACTCATCTCTGAGCTATCATACAATCTGTAACTTGGGATCAGAAAAAAAGTAAGCAAACTATCTGTAAAGCTACAATATTCAGTTTTCTAGATATTGGCAACCAATCAGATTCTACCTTTCATTTTCCAAAGGGGCTCTGAAAAATGATAGGGAGAATCTGATTGGTGGCTATATAAATCTTCCCCTTTAACTGGTTGTATAAGGCAAAAATTGTATTTAGCTGGTTTCCTATAATAAAAGACAACCAATCATTTTCCAAAGGAGCTCTTAAAGGGGTTATCCAACCCCTATAATGCACCCCCCCAATGCCGGGGCCCCTTGTATACATTATACTTACCTGCTCCCCGGCAGCCCCGTTGCTTATGGCCACTACTACACCTCCCTTGCGTTGGCTGCTCTTTGGCTGTTGGCTGATGTTTTGATCCGAGCGATGGAGAGATGCAGCGACGGCCGTGCAGGAATCCAGAGCTACATGGGTCACGGGGAGCAGGTAAGTATAATGTATAGGAGGGGCTCGGGCACTGAGGGGTCATTATAGGGGTTGGACAACCACTTTAAAAATGAAGGGTGGAATCTGATTGGTTGCTATGGGCACCTACACAAGTTTTTCTTAACACTTGTTTTGATAACTCTCCCCCTGTATGCTGTACTGTAGTTCGAGAGCTTTCATTTTTCTAAAGTTTACTGTATATTGCCTGGTGTAGAGGCTAATGAATGAAATCATCAAAGCAAATACTGAACAAGCATGGCCAGCACATGTGAGGTCAGAATGGCTATGTAAGACTGGATGACAAGTGATTAAAAGACATGCTATAACTAGAGATGAGAGAATACATTTGTAACAATGGTTCATCTCATCAAGCAGAAAGGTTGTCCCCAAAGCTTAGGACGCTCCCCCTGCAGCTTGATTGACAGGGCCAGATACCCCTTATGCCTAGAAATGTATGAATAAATTGTCAGCTGGCTGTCACTACACACTCCGACATTGTCCAATCAGTGCTGACTATGTAAGGACACACTCTTTTCATAAAGGTAATGTCTTGTCAATTTATTCATAGATGTCTAGGAGGAGTAACAGAGGTACAGTGCAATACAGAGTTCTCCGTAATAGCTTATTCACAAAGAATACAAAAATTTACCAAAATGAACATGTCAGAAGGACCTACAATAACTTTGTAAGAAACCATATGATGTATAATACTGATATAATATGAATATAAAACTCATCCCATGGAATGCATTTTCTAGAAAAGATTTGAATACTGCCAGTCATGAGACATTTGTAAGCAGCTGTTGTATAAGAAGTAAATCACAGAATTAGGCCTCATGCACACGAACGTATATTCTTTCCGTGTCCGTTCCAGTTTTTTTTTTGCGGACTGTATACTGAGCCATTGATTTCAATGGGTCCGCAAAAAAAATGGAAGTTACTCCGTGTGAATTCCTTTTCCATATGTCCGCAAAAAAATAGAACATGTCCTATTATTGTCCGCATTACGGATAAGGATAGGACTGTTCTATTAGAGGCCAGCTGTTCCGTTCCGCAAAATACGGAATGCACAAAGATGTCATCCGTATTTTTTGTGGATCTGTTTTTTTCGGACCGCAAAATACATATGGTCGTGTGCATGAGGCCTTATCAAAATGCTAATACTAATGCTACTACTTTGTAATAACATAAGATATAACTTGCTGAGGGCACGATCTATAGAAAACACAGAAGATATTCTAATATAATATATACTGTAGTAAACAAAAATAATGTGTGGCAAAGAGTTGTTTTTTATACAATAATTTTACGTATGTTATATTGGTCAGTATGCGGAAAATGCGGATGTTCTTGCATTTGTGGCCCTGTTGACAATAGTATGAAAGTGACAAACTTAATGCAGACAATTTGAATTTCTAGTGACAGGAGGAATACTGTACGCTGCTCAGGTAGGATAATATTTTAATGTGTTTTGAAGAAGGCAATATCTTTTGTGTCACTTGAGTGATGTTTGTACTTGGCAGTGTAGACCAGAATAGCATAACAGCTCCTTGGGGCTCACCTCCTGGATGTTCCTCTTTGCTCGACTGTCAGATGGATGCATCACTGTCCCCATCACTTTCACATTGCCACAGACAACCAGGGCTTCATCTGGTGTGTCAGTGTTAATTCCTACTCGACCGTGAGACACCACTGTCTCTGGGACATGCCCTCTCTGCCACAGGGCATCATTATCATTCTCAAACTGCCCAGGGTTTGATGCCTAAGATGCAAAGCACAAAACAACATTTTCCAACATGCATGACAAGTTTGTGTTTAACTGCATGTGTTCTATGTGACTGTGGCTGTATAGTTATAGAATCATTCATGGATAATGTGGATTCCATAATAATAAAAGTTTTGTTTTCAAATGTTATTTTTTTATATCGATTCCTTCTAAAATGAATGCTTAAGCTAATTTGCAAATAGTCTTGATGAACAATATAACCATTTTTTTTCTACAGCTCCTATGCAGACCTATCTGGTTACAAACTACAAGCAGTGTCTGACTACACAGGAGTTGTTTGTAGTCTGTAACCCAGGAGACACACAGATATGCACAGGAGGTTTGGTTACAATATGACAGTGTGTTTATAATGAAAATGTATGAAAAAGTTGCTAAAGTGTTTTTTGTGTTATTTAAAGGGGTTTTCGGGTTTGTTTTTTATTATGCAAGTGTCCACAGCCTGCCTGTTGAAACAGAAGAGTCTTACTTACCTGCTCAACAGCGCTCTGGTTCACCATGCTGCCGCCGCAGTCTCCGTCTTCTGATCGCCGCACTGTTTTACATTCCATGCTGCATGTGCATAGTCACCTGAACCGCTGTGACCATGCCCATGCACCGCCAGAACAAAACAGCGCAGGGACCAGAAAATGGAGGCTGCCGAGGCTTCACAGAGGAACGGAATGGCATGGTGCAGCTAAGTATGGATCTTCTGTGTTATCAGCCAAGCTGGGGGCACTTGTTTAAAAATCATTGTAACCTGAAAACCCCTTTAAGACACATTTAAAGGTTAACTGTAATTTCATTTTTTTTTTTAATAACTTTTGTAATGTACTTGTACTTGTATTAAAAAACAACCTGTAAGTCCCCTCAGCGAACTGTAAGATGCAGAGGCAGGCTCTCTTCCTATTTGACATGCTGACAGTGCTGATCGTTGGCAGCACTGCGTTCCTATATCTGTCTGGTGTATTAATGCTTAATTAGTAAGCATTGGGAAGATGGGCAGAGGAAAGTGGGGCTGTCAGCAATCAGTTCTGACAGTAAGTGTACAGGAACACAGGATTTAGCTTGTTATAGCCTTCTGCCAATGTGTCCCTGTGTGTAACACTAACTGTCAGTGCTGACTGCTGGCAGTCCAGCTCCCCTCTATATTCCTGCTTAATAACTATTCAGGGACGGGCTAGGCAGATATAAGGAAGCAGGACTGCCAGCAATCGGCGCTGCAGCAGGTCAAATAGACAGTGAATTTTAGGAAAATAGGGAGTATTAGCAAACTAATTAGTAAAACATCCTTTACACAGGTATGAAGGTAGCAGCTGGGGCAGGGAGAAGAGAGGCAGACTGAGAAACTTGCCTCTGCATCTTACTGTTAGCCAAATCCAGCATATAGTACGCCATAAAGATGGTTATCTTAGCGATGCTCACTTAAGGTGGATTTACATGGGCCAACTGAGCAGCCGATTGTAGGGAAGGAAGTGTTCCTTCCTGACAATCGGCTGCTCGTCCAGTGAAGGAGGCCGCTGCATTTACATGCAGAGATCTCATTCACTGTATGAGGAAGAGGGAGTCATGGTTTCTGAGCAGCACATTGCTGTTTAGACCGCACGATCTGCTGCCCAGAAGCCATGAATGGTGGTGCCTGCACGAGCGACAGGATCACCCGATGAACGAGTGTTTCGCTTGTTCATCGGGGGATCAGTGGCACATTTATTGTTGGGAACCACTGTCATTCCTTGATTTTTGGGGCCGTATAAATGCACCTTTAGAGTGCTATTAAGGGGACCATTTAGATGTTGTTTTTTTAATAAAGGTACCCCAAATTCCCTAATAAAGTATATTTTAAATGTTATCACATCGCTGCTTCAACTCATAAAAAATTACAGTTAAAACAATATATTGGTTGTGAAAGTGGGCACAACTTTAAAGTATAATGGCTTTTCTTAACCCAGTAAATCTAGATAGAAAAAAAGGGTGGGTGGTTCAGTCAGCACAACCCTATATGCAGGTGCACATTGCTATGGCGAAATTCACATACAAACTCAAAAATAAAAATGCAATGGCACTCTGCAACCAGCACTCTGCCCTGCCTCCATGCTGGATGTACATTTTGGCCAAAGCGTAATAAGCCACTCACCACGTCAAGGTCGCCTCTGAGTGGTCCCTAACACTAGTTCCTACCTGTTATGGGCCATGACAGCCACACAAAATCCAGGGCTCGCAGGTGCCTCATTAAATCTAGAGTCCATTTTCCCTAACCTTCTCCTCTGCCAGCCATCAGAGATAAGGCTTCTCAGATACTTGCAGTTGCTATTAGATCTAAATAGAACTTCACCCCTGCCCTATGTTCCTGACTTCACCCTGCTTCCAATTTACCATCTTTGATCCCTTGCAGGTCTTTGTATTTCAAGGATAAATCAGGGTTAGCCTAATCCCATGTGTTGCTCCTGCTGGCAGATGAAAACTCTTGCGAAACATCTTGATGACATCTACTCTTTCACATCCAAATCTGAGTGATGGGGAGTCACACGTGGTGACATAAACTCCATCACAGAAGAAGACAGAGTGTCACTTGTCTGTGCATGCATACTAGCCTTGTAAATGACAACTGTACAGCATTTCATCTTGGGTATTTATAACTAGCTATTATACCTGATGTGAATGAAGGAATACTTTGAGCATTGTGGCCAACATTTATAGTGTATGCACCAATGAAACGGCAGAGTGTGGTTGATGATGATTGCACCCAATTCTTTGCAATGATACTGTCTGTATTTCTTATTAGATATTGTATGAACAGCCATACATATTCCCTGCTAATTTATACCTTTAAAAAAAAATTGCATTTGATGAATTCGTTTTGCTTTGAGTCTAAAAGTAAATATATAGTTGGGTTAGGACCCATTTTATTACCTAATTATTATTTTTTGGGAGTGAAAAGAAAAATGTTGCAAGTTTTGCCCAAATTTGGAACATTTCTAAATGTGATTTTTAAACCTGTGCACTTTCCACTCAAATCAGATATCAACTGATTATTAAATGTGGGCCTAAGTATTTAGAGGTTGTTGATATTTAGGTAAATCTTTTTATCTATCTGGGGACTAAAGATGAAATTACTTGCGTGCAGTTTGTGATTTGGTACTCGTGCATGTCTTTTACATAGCTTGTTATGTAGCAATGTTTTAACGTATAACATGCAGACATTAAACATTATTATTGTATCAAAATGAACGAAGAATTCACACATACCCTTACAATGATCCTTTCGGAGACATGTGCTACTACTAGATAAGGCTCATCCTTACTTATAGCATACAGACCCACCACCAACATGAAATACCTGTGAAAAAGGCAATCAGGAAAGTGTTGACAATCAAGATAGAATGAGCACAGATAATAAGCCTCAGCTGCTCTTAGTTCCTATAATAATAGCTGCCCTATTCTATCCTACTTCAGGGTTTAGAGTACAATATGACCTTATATGTGCAATGTATGCTCCAAAGCTGCTTTCCATACTATAGCCATTTTGTAATCTATGATGAAATCAATCATTTACTAACCATCATGCAAGTATATATATAGATACTTCCTTATCCTCTTCTCCATCCCCCATCTTCTCTCTCATATCTGTCACTAATACACCTGTTCTTACTTGTATTAGGATGAAGGGGGAACTCAATCCTACACCAGGGCAGGACTGCAAAGACAATCTGTTAAATGGTCACTAACATTTCACACAACTTTGAATAAATCAATAGTACAAGCGCCCACAAGAAACTTTGTAATATGTCTTATTAGTGAGAAATGTCTAGGTATGCACAAACTAGCTCCCCAGGAGGATCATATTACACATGTCAATGCAAGTCTATGGAAAGGAGAGGGGGAAGGAGTGAGCAGGAGTACATACAAACAAGCAGACTTCTGGAGCTATTCATGGGCTGAGATATAAACTTTGTAAGTGCTTTATTCACAACCATACAAGTCAGTACCTCTCTGTAATTCCCTCCATGATCCCAGGCCATATGATCTGAGTGCTATGAAAAGGTTAGAAAGCAATTTTTCTCTACTTTTTGTGTGTGGTGGGTGGCAGCTATTCTCCACCCACCATGTCTGAGAGAACTGCAAACTAGATAGAAGATAGATAAAAGCGAACATAGCCAAAACAGCTATAAAAGTATAGGAATATTCCAGAAAAAATCCTCAATAATGATTAGTAAGAGACTCATAAAATATGATACAATATTATTAATTAGGGGCACTGTGGCTGTATCTGCTCTTTGAGGGAACTCATACAGGAGTTACAGTGATGTCTCTTAACCTGACACTCTGGTTAGCACTCGTATGAAGTATCTCTAGAGGACTCTGTTTTGAGGGTACTATGACTGCCATTTTTAGGCTAGATTTGCACATTTTTTGCTGTTTAGTTTTTTAACTAAAAATGTGGCAGCCATATGTGACTTTAACATCTATAGTGATATAATAGCCACACTACATATAAAGCATTTTGGTTTGTAGCCTTTTTTCAAAACACAGCATGCCCTGGGCATGGTGATATTTCTGAAGTTTTTCTAATAGATTTCAATATTGTACTTGAAAAACATCAGAAAAAAATTGTGAGAAACTAGAATGATAACGGTAACTGACTATGAATAAACCTTTAATCTAATATGGGTATTGTTTTTCTAGTTGCTTGAGACAAACACTGTTAAAGGGTATTTACTAACTGAGGAAGCTGGGGGGAAGATCTGATGTCTGTTGATGAGCGAATATATTGTATGGTAAGTCAGTACCTTTGATCTGGATTTGGCTTCCCTTTCTTTCTCATGTTATTTGCTGTAGTTTCACTAAAATGTAACCTTCCCAGAGTTACTTTAGTGACCTGATCTGGAGGCAAATTTACCCTATAAAACATAAGAAAAACAAATCAAAACGGAAGATTGCTACAATATTTCCACAATGTCCATAGGCTTCGCTGTGATGACATAACTTCCATATTATACATGTAGTCACACAGGAGAGAATTGTCCATCACTCACTGGCAGATTTCTCTGTTGACTTGGTTGAATTTCTGGCATAGATTGCTGTCTTGAAGCTCCTGAGGGCACCATATTCCTTTAATGGGTGTTCCACCTATTAGATATCGTATCTTCAGGAAAAGTCATCAATATCACATCAGCAGGGGTCTGACACACAGCACGTCCAGCAATCTAATGTGTGCCAGAAACATAACAGTGGAAGGAGCCAGAAGCAGAAGGTTCTGTCCACTGTGAGGTGCCCATGCCAGCATACCCCAAGTTCAGCTCCCATTTTGGCATGACCACTACACAGTAGATGGAGCCTTCTGCTTCCGACTCCATCCACTGTTATGGAGCTGCCACAAACAGTTCATCATTGGGTGTCAGACTCCCACTGATCTGAAATTGATGACTTATCCTGAGGATAGGACATCAGTATCCCAAAGTTAGACAAACCCTTTCAAATAATATCTTCGGCACTTAGTGATTTTAATGGTGCATCAAACAGCTCATCTTCTTCACTCACTTCTGCTTTTGTTTTAGTTATGTATCATCCATAATTGTTTGGCAAATTTTTCAGAACACAATATTCCTGCCCTACCATATGTCTGATAAAATTTGGTGCATATGACATCTTCACTAATCAGATTTGCAGACACATTGTCCAGCAGCTTGTTGCTGAGGTTTAGGTTCCTCCATCACTTTTTGATGGAAAGGCAACATATACATCTCACAGGGTTCCTCATTTGCTTTATTACCCCAGTACACACGAGATTTCATATTCTGGTGAACACAGTTCCCAGCTTCTCCAGTCTGCCATCAGTTATGCTACATACAGTATGATAGTCTTGACAGTTCCTCAAATTGATGTTTTGGTCATCTACAACTTGTATTTGAAATCCTAATGTTCAACCAGAAGAATACTGGCAGAGAAAAATTATGATGTACGGTAATCTTGGAAAATAACAAGTCAAGAGGCTTTGAGTGCCAGTATTTGCCAACAGGAGCGATTCATATAATTAGTCCCAAACAAAATGAATTAGCCTTGCCCTTTAAGAGGGCGAGGCTTAATGGGGTCCTCTAGTCATGCAAATTTGCATGTTTGTCATGAGGTCCAGAGGCATGGAAGTGCAGGACCGGAATATACAGTATATAGTGACAAGGTGGTAAAAAGGACAATATGATGTAAATTGGCTGAAACTTCTATCTTTTTTTTTTTATTTTGTTCAATCAAAAGTCTGTTACTACAGTGACAAAAAAAAACCTTGTCCTAGGTTAATTGTCTTTTTGACTTCTTGTTAAAGTCGAGTTAAATACAGTGGAATACTTATTTGACAGAAGAGGTAGATGAGAGAAGCACTTACGTAACGGGATTGAAAGCTCTCTTAGAGCGGTCAGACTGAGACTGTTCAATGGTGATTGTCTGGTTCATTGCTTCTACCTATAATAACATTTAATATGTTAACACACACAGAATACACAGTACATTCATACAGTGCTGCTGCTTATATACACTAGGGCTAGGCTGTGCACCAACTTGGTCTGCTTACATAGGACCTCTTCTAAATACTTGTATTGCCCATGAAATAAAAATACTGGAGCATCTTCGCTTATAACTCTAAGCATCCCTCTATTATTCCTCCTGGAGATATACAAATAAATTATCAACTAAATGTTATCATTTACTTTGTCATCAAGGTATGTTCCTACACAGTCTGACACTACCAGCACTGACTGAACAAAGGAAGGGCATCTGTTTGCCATAGACCTCGAGTCCGTTAGTGGTCTATTTTAAGGAGACGCTCTATACTTATATTTCCAAGAGGGATAACAGGAATGGTACAACCTTCTTTTATGGGAAATTCGAGTATTTTCTAAAAACAGACATGGCAAGAAAGCTAAGACATCCTAAAAAACAGGTTGAAATGCATTTTTAAGAAGTTATTACTATACAAATCTGGTCCATTCTGTAATGTTGCCCTATAGGGTTTTGATACTTACTTTAATACCACGATAATCTGTTTTATGCCCAGAAAATAATAATTCATACAGAAGAACTATAATTGTATAAAAAAGAAACACTATAAGAAAAATAGATATAGCAACATAACATGGTGGCTCCCGAGTGGCAAATGAGGCCTAGGACACCTATTTTCTAGAGAGCCTCAAAAGAGCCGGAGCAACATCCCTCTCCACAGTCAGCACCACAAGCTGGGTAGAGATGTAGGGGGTCATTTACAATGCTGAAATATGCCTAAAGTAGTAGATGGCGGTGCAATAATTAGTTGCGCCGCTATCTGCGACTTCGCCCCACTCGCGCCAGGTCTGAAATTGTGAATGTGGCATGGGCGGGAAGGGGGCAGGCCAGCAGGCCCGTGTCCTTCTCTGTTTTCTATGCCTGTTTTAGGCGTAGAAAATGGTCTAAATGTAAGACAGCTCGGAAGCAGTCTTACATTTATAACTGCCGCTGGATGCGCCAAAGTTATGGAGAGGCCGGTGCCTCTTCCTAACTTCGGCGGATCTACCGCCAGCTAAGGTTTTTATTATGACTGGGTCTAAAACGATGCCGGTCTTAATAAATGTGCCCCCTAGTGTACACTGATGGCTCTGACTGACAAGGAAGAGATATACGTGTCTGCTCAATGGCAACCTTCTCTGTATGTATATAATGCTTTGCCTGTTGTGTTTTATAAAAATGGCCATCTGGCTCAATGGTTAGAACATTTCCTTTCGACACTGAAGTCATAGGTTTTAAATCATTGGCTTGGAGTCTGTATAGTCTCCCATAAATACCCCCACATGCCAAAAACAAGCGGAGGCCTGTGAATTGTGTCATAGGCTATACATACACCATGGCTTTTCATATTATATGGAAATAAATCATTCTAGGAGTTTTAAAAATATATATACATAGAATGAGGCTTACCTTAACTCCAAAGACTTTCAAATTAAATCTGTCAACAGGATTCAGGCCCAACTGTGTTCTGATATATTTGGGGTTTCCAATCACTCGGATGTGAACTGTGACCTGAAAGTGGTTCTTTTTCTGGCATACATAGGCATCATCCACAGTTGAAAAGTTAAATCCTTTGTCGGTGATTACTTGGTATCCCACCGCAGGACTATGTGAAAGAACAGAATGATTGAACATCTGCAAACTCACTACATCACATGAAGATTATATACTGTGTATACACTAGTGACCATATAGCAGACGCGTTTCAGTGATGCCTTTTATCCAACTAATTATTCCAGGGTTGACTCGCCTAGACCACAGGTCCAGCTTCTAGAACCTCACCAATCAGATGGGGGAAGTTTTATAAAACATGTCCCCTGCAGCTCCCATTACAGAGAAATATAATATATGGCTTTATGGCTTCCATCTAACATATATGCTGGGATGCCTCTGACATACCATACAGTAGCATCCATGTCCCATTGTAAAAAAAAATACTGGGTGCCATTGTATGGAATAGTGTAGTCCGAAACACTATTTTTCACTGTATATTTTGCCACTAGATGGAGGCCAAAAGGTCACTCTTTTGGCTTCCATTGGGCTAATGAAATCCTATAAACATGTTTAGCACATTGGTAGTTTTCCCGTCATATGTGGCAAGCAAACATCATAGATGTGATTAGAACATACATAGCCTTACATTCAAAATGGGTAAAGTATGCACCAGGTTAATTTGAGCAATGCTATCCTAGGGAGTGGGTTCAGCCAAAATGGAATCAGGTAATCCAACTTGTAAGAATAGTCCAAGGTATTGCCAAACGAAGTATAAACTGTTTTATTTGGAGCATATAAGCCAGAAGCAGCAACGTCTGGGCACACAAGCCTTTCTGTTAAGCCCCTATCAGACCACATGATAATCAGGCCACTTATCAGGGACAAGCGTTCATAGGAATGCTGGTTTCTGATAATTGGCTCGTATAATTGAGCAATCGATCACCCGATGACGCCCATCTCGATTGTCGGCTGATTCATCGAGAAGAACAATGCCCGATTATTAGCAGTACATCTCCGTGTAATCAGGGATGTGCTGCCTATAATGTATGGAAGTGAATAGGGGAGGAATGACCACAGTAGAAATCATTCCTCTGGCATTCAGTTTGCAGTGGCCTGTGTAATCAGTGTGGTGCAAACACTGTCTTATCATCCATCAGCGCTCACACGAGTAGTGTAATACAACCCTTAAGGCTGTATTACATTTAAAAGATTTAGCTGAGGGTTGTGGGGAAGGAAGCGTTCGCCTGTTAGTTAGCGGAGGAGACCACTGCTATTACAATGCAGCAGTCTTCTCCACTGTATGCCATTGCTCGTCCCCATACAGAATCATTGTTTGCCGGGGGCAGATAGGGATTAGACAGCACGATCTGCCGCAGGCAAACAATGATTTATAAGCATGCTCGAAAATGAATCAGCGACACTTTTAGGGGTCTATTACACAGCCAGATCATCGCTAATGAACGTTCCTATGACCACTTGTTAACGATGATCTGGCCGACCATCGGCAGGTCTAATAAAGCCCTTATCGGGAATGAGACAATCCATACTACCATAAGCCTCTACTCATCTCCAGCCTCTGTTATGAATCAAAGTTCCCATCTATTCCTGAATGTATTCAACAACAAGCACAGAAAAAGTCAGCATTCACAAACACGCTGTAAAGCAAATCACTAAAAAACACTTAAAATCCACTCAACACAACGTTTCCTGTAGTTTTTCACCTAAGCCGTCATTTTGGGAATTATGATAAGCTGCAAGACAAGCCACTATTGGATCCTCATGCTACAACCATAAAAAGTTGCAGCAATCTGTAACACATGGCTGCTGCGTCACTGCTGTTACATAGGCCTAATGCTCTTAGTATAGGACGTGCATCTTTGTAAGCCTTGCCTACAGGCATTCAATGTGAGACATTACAGAGGACCCGGCGTTCTTTGGACCTTTATATAAAATTGTAACTCTTTTTCTTGAATTGGAAACTATTTCTTACATTTTCTCAGAATGTGTATTGTACAGGCAACTCCAGTGTGAGGTCTGAAATGGCTTCCACGTCAGTGACTGATAACATTTGTCAATGGAAGATACTGTCTGACCATCACTTTCATATCCATGCATGTCAGTCATGCAATCAGCAGGGGGTGCTACAATAAAAGAAACATACTGTTTAATACAAAACTGCTGGAACCAATACATATAGTCACAAATAAACAGATACATGCACATACTAATGGTAACTGTAAATATCTATTCAATTAAATTCAGAATTTTCACATAATTACATTGTCTTGTATCCATATTCCAGGTCTGTGACCAGTTCTCTCTTTCTTCCAAGTGTACATGCTTTCTCTTCTTAGATGAAGAATGTGAAGACCTTGAAAGCAAAGTTACACAAATGTTAAAGAAGAACCCTAGTACCAAGATCTACAAGGGTATGTATGTGGCTTTTATAAGGCTGCATTCACACATCCATATTACAGCTACAAGAAACCATGGTTTTTATGGTTCAAGAAACCAAACTTGGATAACTGTATGCTCCCTAAAGGCAATGTGTCATCAAAAACTGTGACCTATTGTTTAAATCAAGTGATTATGATTATGAAACATATTTTTAACGAATTTTTGGTGATGTTATAGTCAATTGTCCATATCACAATCCTTTTTTTTTTTTTAAAGGGAACCTGTCACCTCCAGAAACCACCCCAAGCCGCCAGCAGCACCTGACAGTATCCAGCAGCGTCTTTCTAATGATCTGTGTGTTTCATAAGGCAGATGCGGTAAAAGCTCAGAAAATTATCTTTTATCCCCGGCCGGCGCGCTCCTTATGTCAGGCTTGAAGTCAAGGGGCAGCGGCCTCCTTGCTTCAGGCCGCGGTAAACCCGCCCCCTTCCCTGCCCCTTTGCTGTGACTGACAGCCGGCTGTTCGGTAAAGCCAGCCGGCTGTCAGGCATAAGCGCTGTCAGTCACAGCAAAGGGACAGGGAAGGGCGTGAGGTTACCACGGCTTGAAGCAAGCAGGCCGCTGCCCCCTTGACTTCAAGCCTGACAGGAGAAGCGCTCCAGCCGGGGATAAAAGATCATTTTCTGAGCTTTTACCGCGTCTGCCTTATGAAACACACGGATCATTAGAAACACGCTGCTGGATACTGTCAGCTGCTGCTGGCGGCTTGGGGTTGTTTCTGGAGGTGACAAGTTCCCTTTAAATTCAAAAATCCTGCACTAGCCATTAAGCCTAATAATAGGCGCCATTTCTTGGTCTGTACAGATCACTGTTCTGCAGTCATCTGCTTATCATTACATGCTGGATTACAAAGACAGATAGCAATAGGTGATATCACAGGTTATTTACTCCCTCCAGACCTCTGCACAGAGCATGATACAGAACTCTCCCACAGAAGTCGGTGAGGTCCCCTCCTGTCCGTTGTGTCTATGGCCCATGGTGGCTGCTGTAAAAGATATATCTAAATGTTCTTAACAACAGTTCAGTTAAGATATCTGCCCCATAATCATATTTAGGGAATAGAATAAAAAAATTATAATCAGAAAATAAAAACAGATTAGAAAAAATCATATGCGTCACTATCTTGTTTTAAAGGGGTTTTCCAGGAGTTTTACACTGATGACCTATCCACTGGATAGGTCATCAGTATCTGATCAGTGGGGGTCCGACACCCAGGACCTCTGTCGATCAGTAGCGCCTCAAACTTCTCTCAGCAAACCAAGCACAGTACCTATGTTGTATAGCGGCTGTGCTTGGTATTGCAGTTCAGGCCCATTACCTTCAATAGGGCCGAGTTATGCCTAGGCCATGTGACCGATGAATGTGACGTTACGGTCTAGGAAAAGCTCTAGAAGGCCAGATGCCTTCTCAAAGCTGATCAGCGGGGGTCCCGGGTGTCAAACCCCACAGATCAGATACTGATGATCTATCCAGAAGAAAGGTCAACAGTAAAAAACTGTTGAAAAACTGCTTTAACTGACAGAAAAAAAATGTAGGTGACACATCCCCTTTCAACTCCAGAAGGTTCGGGTTTTGTGGCTGTAATATTAACACTAAAATACGTCTGAATGGAGTCTTAGGTGTATATTTTACTTTGTGTGGGACTTCCTTTTTGCATGCTTGTTTTTAATGATACTTAATTCAAAGATATATGTATATATAGTATATATCTGATATAGCTAAATTTATTTATAGATCTGTGGGACAGCATTGATAATATACTGTGATAGAAGACAACCTTAGTCCAAATGCCTACTACAAATGCCTCAATGGCAGGGGCTTCCCCAGCAGAACTAGCTATTTGATGGTGGTATTGGGAGCATGACCTGCACAATTAGCTGACTGCTTTGACAGCTGCCTTTTGAAACCCCTTAATGCAGGCATCCTTAAACTGTGGCCCTCCAGCTGTTGTAAAACTACAACTCCCACAATGCCCTGCTGTAGGCTGATACCTGTAGGCTGTTCGGGCATGCTGGGAGTTGTAGTTTTGCAACAGCTGGAGGGCTGCAGTTTGAGGATGCCTGCCTTAATGGGTAGTTCTGGAGCACTATTAGTCTATACTGTCTGGTGTTAGCCGCTAATAAACAAATGGTAAAACATTTGTGTGCTATTTAGGCTAATTGTAAGGTAGTCCTATCCCTGTAAAAGGTGCAGAAACAAAACTATAGAGGGTGCACTGAGCACTGGTACATGTGTCTACTAGAACCACAACCAGTCCTTGTAACATATGTGCCTAGAGACTGCCTCATTTTGTATGTAGATCTCAGTCTATGAATGTTCAAGTATTGAAATAAGATGTGAAGGCTTATATACTTAGTGAGTATAGCCATCATATAAATGAAATAAAGCATTAAGGCGGTTGAACATAGTTTAGCCATACGCATTGCATTCTGATTGTAAAAATTTCATTTTCAGGGTATTTTTATAAAAGAGAAACAGGCTCAAGAGAATAATGTTGACAACCCTATGATCATGCTAAAGGGCTTTTTGAGGACAAAAACACTGTATATATAATGAGGTCTATTACTTCAGTGACATCTAGTGGAAAACATTGCACACACTGCCTAAAGTTCCTTGTTCGTTAGCAAATGATCAAGACAGGTTCCTGCTTCTGAATATAAACAATTATTGGTTCTATTTGCTGACACTAAGCATAGACAGAATGCAGGAGGACTTGACACATTAAGTTTTATTGAGTTTTAAAACTTTTTATTCTAAAATTAATGTAATTTGTATAATAAACTAAAACAACTACCATCACAGAATTAGGTATAATTCAACCTGGACAGTTGCCTTACAAGAATTAACTATGAATCAAACTAGACAACTACCATCACAGAATTAACTATGAATCAAACTAGACAACTACCATGACAGAATTAACTATGAATCATCCTGGACAGCTGCCATCACAGAATTAACTACGAATCAACCTGGGCAGCTGCCTTCCCAGAATTAACTATAAATCAAACTAGACAACTACCATCATAAAATGAACTATGAATCAGCCTGGCAACTACCATCACAGAATTAACTATGAATCAAACTGGACAACTGCCATCACAGAATTAACTACAAATCAAACTAGACAACTACCATCATAAAATTAACTATGAATCAGCCTGGCAACTACCATCACAGAATTAACCATGAATCAAACTGGACAACTACCATCACAGAATTAACTATGAATCAAACTAAACAACTGCCATCATTGAATTAACTATGAATCAGCCTGGCAACTACCATCACAGAATTAACTATGGATCAAACTGGACAACTACCATCACAGAATTAACTATGAATCAAACTGGACAACTACCATCACAGAATTAACTATGAATCAAACTAGACAACTACCATCATTGAATTAACTATGAATCAGCCTGGCAACTACCATCACAGAACTAACTATGGATCAAACTAGACAACTGCCATCACAGAATTAACTACAAATCAACCTGGGCAGCTGCCCTCCCAGAATTAACTATAAAGCAAACTAGACAACTACCATCATACAATTAACTATGAATCAGCCTGGCAACTACCATCACAAAATTAACTATGAATCAAACTGGACAACTATCATCACAGAATTAACTATGAATCAAACCAGACAACTACCATCACAAAATTAAAGGGGTTCCGCAGTCATTTTAAACTGATAATCTATCATCTGATCGCTGGGGGTCAGACCCCCAGGACCCCTGCCGATCAGCTGTTTGAGAAGGCAGCAGCGCCGCGGCCTTTTCACCGTTTACTGCAGGCCCGGTGATGTCACAACTTGTATCACTGGCCTGGGCAGGGCTAAGCTTCATTCGAGTGAACAGAGATTAGCCCCTCCCAGGCCAGTGATACTAGTCATGACGTCACTGGGCCTGAGGTAAACAGCAAGAAGGCGGGGGTGCAGGGTATCGGACCCACGCCGATCAGATGATGATGATCTATCCAGAGGATAGATCATCAGTTTAAAATGACTGCAGAACCCCTTTAACTATGAATCAACCTGGGCAGCTGCCTTCCCAGAATTAACTATGAATCAAACTGGACAACTACCATTATAGAATTAACTATAAATTTACCTGGACAACTACATCACATAATTAACTATGAACCATCCTGGACAACTACAATAACATAATTAACTATGAATCAACCTGGACAGCTGCCTTCCCAGAATTAACTATGAATCAAACTAGACAACTACCATCACAGAATTAACTAGGAATCTTCCTAGACAACTACCATCACAGAATTAACTATGAATCAACCTGGGCAACTACCATCACATAATTAACTATTAATCTTCCTGAACAACTACCATCACAGAATTAACTATGAATTAACCTAGAAAATTGCCATCACAGGATGAACGATGAATCAATCTGGACAATTACCATCACAGAATTAACTATGAATCAAACTAGACAACTACCATCACAGAATTAGGTATGATTCAACCTGGACAGCTACCATCACAGAATTAACTATGAATCAACCTGGACAACTACCATCCTATAATTAACTATGAATCAAACTGGACAACTGCTATCACAAGAATTAACTATGAATCAAACTGGACAACTACCATTATAGAATTAACTATACATTTACCTGGACAACTACATCACATAATTAACTATGAACCATCCTGGACAACTACCATAACATAATTAACTATGAATCAACCTGGACAGCTGCCTTCCCAGAATTAACTATGAATCAAACTAGACAACTACCATCACAGAATTAACTAGGAATCTTCCTGGACAACTACCATCACAGAATTAACTATGAATCAACCTGGGCAACTACCATCACATAATTAACTATGAATTAACCCGTAAAATTACCATCACGGAATGAACCATGC
Organism: Bufotes viridis; assembly: GCA_033119425.1. Taxonomy (NCBI): domain Eukaryota; kingdom Metazoa; phylum Chordata; class Amphibia; order Anura; family Bufonidae; genus Bufotes; species Bufotes viridis. The sequence continues at coordinate 255,389,516 of CM065590.1, forward strand.
ATCAATCTGGACAATTACCATCACAGAACTAACTATGAATCAAACTAGACAACTGCCATCACAAAATTAGGTATGATTCAACCTGGGCAGCTACCATCACAGAATTAACTATGAATCAACCTGGACAACTACCATCCTATTATTAACTATGAATCAAACTGGACAACTGCCATCACAGAATTAACTATGAATCAAACTGGACAACTACCATTATGGAATTAACTATGAATTTACCTTGACAACTACCATCACAGAATTAACTATAAATCAAACTGGACAACTACCATCATAAAATTAACTATGAATCAGCCTGGCAACTACCATCACAGAATTAACTATGAATCAAACTGGACAACTACCATCACAGAATTAACTATGAATCAAACTAGACAACTACCATGACAGAATTAACTATGAATCATCCTGGACAGCTGCCATCACAGAATTAACTACGAATCAACCTGGGCAGCTGCCTTCCCAGAATTAACTATAGATCAAACTAGACAACTACCATTATAAAATTAACTATGAATCAGCCTGGCAACTACCATCACAGAATTAACTATGAATCAAACTGGACAACTACCATCACAGAATTAACTATGAATCAAACTAAACAACTACCATCATTGAATTAACTATGAATCAGCCTGGCAACTACCATCACAGAATTAACTATGGATCAAACTGGACAACTACCATCACAGAATTAGCTATGAATCAAACTACACAACTACCATCACAGAATTAGGTATGAATCAACCTGGACAATTACCATCACAGAACTAACTATGAATCAACTCAAACAAATCCCTTTACAGAATTAACTATGAATCAACCTGGATAACTAAGTTCACAGAATTAAAGGATTATTCCAATTACATTGTTATGCCATATCCACAGGATAGGGAATAACTATTAGTTCGGTGGGGGTCCTACTGCTGGAACCCCCATTGATCGCAAGAATAGGGGCCCTGTACCCCCTGAAACGAATGGTGTGACCGATTGGGCATGCATGCGGATGCTCCATTTATTTCATAGGAATTCCGGGACTCCCATAAAAATGAATTGAACAGCCACACGCATGCCCGACCTGCCGCTCAGTTCATTTTAAGGGGCTGCAGTGGGTAAGGGCTCCTGTTCTTGTGATCGGTAGGGGTCCCAGTGGTAGGGGCTCACCAATCTAATAGTTATCCCCTATCCTGTGTATAACTTAATGTAACCAGAATACCCCTTTAACTATGAACCAACCTGCACAACTGCTATCATAGAATTAACAATGAATCAACCTAGACAATTACCATCAAAGATTTAACTATGAATCAACCTGGATAATGACCATCAAAGAATTAACTATGAATCAACCTGGACAAGTACCATCAAAGAATTAACTATGATTCAACCTGGATAATGACCATCAAAGAATTAACTAAGAGTCAAAGTAGACAACTACCATCACAGAAATGACTATGAATCAACCCAGCTACTATTACAGAATTAACTATGTTATAGATTTTGAGCATGTATGGATCATCTAGTGCAATCACAAATTTTAATGCAACCTGTTGCTTGGAGAGACCCTCTGTTGAATATATGGATAATTGTATTCCATGAAAGATGAAGGTGGGGAGCCATTCCAAGATGTGCCTTGGTTGTTCACTTTCATGGAGTTGTCCTGTGAAGTGGGGAGGGAATGAATTCCAGGGTTTGGCGATTGTTCCATGTATCTGCAGGATACTAAAGAATGTGTTGAAAGTGAGGGTTGCAACCCATTCGGCCAGCAAGTAGGGTGGATTCGACCTGAAACAGAAAGACATACTGTAATTGTGTGGGCTTAGAAGCCATGTTTACATATAAGGGCTGTTTCACACAAGCGTATGCAGTGCGGGAATCACCCTCCGTGTGTGATTCTCCTTTTTGTACACCGCTGGTCTTGCAGGAGCGCACATGATTTATAATGCTGTGTGCCTCTGCATGGCCTTACATCTACTTAATTACACTGACATAAAGCTGCCAGGAAAATCTGCCACAAAATCTACCACATGTCAAGGCACCCTTAGACGTTGAAAGAAATGGCAGCATGTATGCTCCATTATTGCTAAACTGAAATTTCACTTCGCTGTACAACCACAGATGTGCCAATGATTGGGCACCTATTAATTATACAGTTATCACTTAGACTGTCATCACCTGATAGATGATATGACTTTTCTGGGAAACCGCTTTAAAGATCCCCCTACACACAAATTCACACTGGCATTTTTATTTTATTTATTTTATGCCATATTTTTTTAAGTGGCCCAGATTTACTTTTTTCTGCACATAATATCTGTCTAAAAAATGACACAAATTGACACAATTTGGTGTAACTAGGATTTCTATGCTATTAGATTAAATGATGACCTGTTAAATGACTTGGTCTGTATGACAGACATACGTACTGCTATCCTGGACTTCACCAGGAGTCCCCAGCCTGACACAACCACAGCACCTGTGAAATGGGAAGCCCTCAAATGCGTGCTCAGGGGTTTATTCATATCCCATGGTGTCAGACTTAGAAAAGAGCGTTCACGCAAGCTTACTACCCTTCTTTCGTATCTTGACTGCAAGAAGACTCTGAATAAGACCCCTTTTACTGACCAACTCAAAGCGAATATTTCCTCACTATGCCAGCAAATACTTAAGATACTAGATCAAAAATCCCTGTGTATCCGGGACAAAATCAAACAGGGTTTCTACGAATATGGAGATAAAAGTGGCAGATGGTTGGCGAGTGCCCACGGGTACCCCTATAATTTGTGTCGGCACTTAACATGGCTTCAAGAGGTATTTTTCATTCACCCTCTGAGATAACATCTGAATTGCAGGCCTACTATGCCAACCTCTATGACCTGGGGTCTAGAGGAGTCGTCAATTCTGGCTCTACACCTCAAGACATACGACACTATTTAAGCCAGTTTGGACCTACACGTATCCCAGACACCTTGTCCGCTGGTTTAGAGGAGGCTTTTCTTCCTCTGAGCTTCTATGTGCCACCAGGGACCTCAAAACTGGGAAAAGCCCAGGTCCGGATTGGAGAGGAGTTGGCACCAACCATTATACAGGCATTTAACTCAAACCATTGCCCTTTTCCTCACCAAGCTTTGCAGGCTCAAATTACAGTCATTCCCAAACCGAGCAAATACGCTTCCCTATGTGCCAATTACTGACCTATCTCCCTACACAACATTGATTTAAAATTATACGCCAAACTTCTGGCCCTGCGATTGCACCCACCCATTCCTAGGTGCATCCATAGGGAGCAGGTGGGCTTTGTTCCAGATAGGGAGGCACATGATAACATCCTGAAGTCCATGGGTTTAATATCCAGAGCACGATTGACGAAAAACCCCTTATGCTTGCTCACAGTCGACGAGGAGAAGGCATTTGACAGGGTCAACTGGCAGTTCTTAGCAGAGACACTGGTTTGCATAGGCCTGGGGGACAGGGTGATAGACAGGATTCTTGCTCTCTACTCCTCTCCATCAGCACAGGTTCGAGTCAATGGCTCACTGTCCGTCCCTTTCACAATACGAAATGGGACTCGCCAGGGATGCCCCCTTTCACCATGCCTATACATCCTAGTTATGGAGTCACTAGCTAATGCACTTAGAGCATACCAGTCCATTTAGGGAATACAAATAGGTAAAACCAAACACAAACTGTCATTGTTTGCAGATGACCTCCTCTTATATTTATCAACACCTAGGCTGGGTCTACCCTCGGTCCTCCGGGAATTCAAGCTGTTTGGACGTCTCAGCAACTTTAAGGTGAATATCCAAAAGTCGGAATTTTTGAACATCACCCACCCCCACCGAGAAGTCACCCAACTTAGGGAAGCACTTTCCTTCCAATGTGCTACACAATCCATTAAGTACCTAGGTGTCCACTTACCTGCAAACCCTTCCCACATTTTTGGGGGACACCGTACGGCTTAGGGAAGTTGGACACGGACTGGTGGTTCCCCCACCCCCCTTTTGCCTTCCCTAATCTCCCCCCCCCTTTTTTTGTGGGTTTGATAAGGGGTCTTCTGGCCGGGTGGTTAATTGCCAGAGGTTAGGGATAGCTGGGCGGAGTTCAAGGGGATAATTAGTAGGCGGGGATTCTAGTTTATAAACCCGCTCCCACCGTTTCTGATTCCTCTTTAAACGGAAGCGACGTGCCCACCCTCCCTCCCTTTGTTATAGGTGGCTGTGTTTGGTCCGGCTTTGCCGGGTTTTCAGTACAGGTTTCTAAGCTTTTGCAGGTGGTTTCCCGCTCATATGTTGTTGAAAGTCACAGCTGGCGGCATTTTAAAGGACCAGTGAGAATTTGGGAGGATAAGAGCGGAACTGGCCGCTGATACACAGCGGCCGGCAGATCGCACGGTTTTGTTAAGGTTATATGGTTGCCGTTAAATCTAACAGCTGTGGCCGACTACCACCCAACAAATAAAAGGGTTAAAAGAATATCGGTGTCAGTGTGTTTATTTAAGAGAAGTTTTGTATCCAGCCAGTTAAGTTAAGTTAACCCCCCCCCCACCCCCACCGAGAAGTCACCCAACTTAGGGAAGCACTTTCCTTCCAATGTGCTACACAATCAATTAAGTACCTAGGTGTCCACTTACCTGCAAACCCTTCCCACATTTTTGGGGGACACCGTACGGCTTAGTGAAGTTGGACACGGACTGGTGGTTCCCCCACCCCCCTTTTGCCTTCCCTAATCTCCCCCCCCCCCCTTTTTTTGTGGGTTTGATAAGGGGTCTTCTGGCCGGGTGGTTAATTGCCAGAGGTTAGGGATAGCTGGGCGGAGTTCAAGGGGATAATTAGTAGGCGGGGATTCTAGTTTATAAACCCGCTCCCACCGTTTCTGATTCCTCTTTAAACGGAAGCGACATGCCCACCCTCCCTCCCTTTGTTATAGGTGGCTGTGTTTGGTCCGGCTTTGCCGGGTTTTCAGTACAGGTTTCTAAGCTTTTGTAGGTGGTTTCCCGCTCATATGTTGTTGAAAGTCACAGCTGGCGGCATTTTAAAGGACCAGTGAGAATTCGGGAGGATAAGAGCGGAACTGCCCGCTGATACACAGCGGCCGGCAGATCGCACGGTTTTGTTAAGGTTATATGGTTGCCGTTAAATCTAACAGCTGTGGCCGACTACCACCCAACAAATAAAAGGGTTAAAAGAATATCGGTGTCAGTGTGTTTATTTAAGAGAAGTTTTGTATCCAGCCAGTTAAGTTAAGTTAACCCCCCCTGTTTTTCCCTTCGCCTGGTTTAAAACCCCCGTTAATACCACCATTCTTACTTTAATTATAAATCCATACTGAGATCAATTGAGCTGAGTCTCCAGAAGTAGTGCTTTCTCCAAATCTCCTGGTTTGGCAAATTCAGCGCCCTCAAGATGGATATTTTAACCAGACTATTATATCTCTTTCATATGATCCCGTGTGGGATCCCTCAAGCGTTTTTTGCCCGCCTCAGGAGACTGACCTCTCAATTTATATGGAAGGGCTCTCAGGTGAGGTTGAGGTTTAGTCTGCTGACACGTCCAAAAAGTCGAAGTCCCTGGCAAGGCGGGACTCCCCAACTTTCTCACATATTACAGGGCAGCTATTGCGAACTGTGTCCTCGACCTTCTTCACAAATCGCTCTACAAAACTATGGGTGGAGATAGAACATGAAACAACGCTGCACTTAGCATCGGGTATTTTTTGGCTCTCATGCTCCTCACAGACCCAAATGCTCCACCCTCAATCTTTTGCACTCATACTTTCTCTGGCTAAGTCTTGGGGCAAGTTTGCCTCTAAACTTAAACTAGTCAGAACACCAGGTCCTCTCACAGTCCTGATAGACCACCCAGCTTTACCTCCGGGCCTCAAATCTCTCCTGAGCTTCCGACCCCTGACCGGGAATTTAACCAGGGTTATAGACCTACACAACAGCAGTGGCTTACGCCCCCTCAATGACTTATCACATATTCTACCTCATTCCCCCGGACACTGGTTTCTATATTTCCAACTTTGCAACTTCATTAACTCCCTGGCACCTGAATCGTAGTTATGCACCCCCCTGTCAAGCTTTGAAAAACTGTGTGTTGCGGACTCGTCGCCTGGACCCGCGATCTCACTTATTTATAATTTACTAAACGCTGGGGAGATTGGGAATGGGGTTATTAATGCCCTGCCGACAGCCCCAAGGTTCATTTCCGCTTGGAAGGAAGACATGGGCATCACTCTTACAGTGGAGCAATGGAGTACATCTCTATTATTTACTCATAAATCATCAGTGTCGTGTAGATTGCAGGAACTTAACTACAAGATATTGATTCGGTGGTATAGGACACTGGTGAAGCTCCACCAGTTTTATCCTTCTGTGCCTGACACCTGTTGGCGTTGTCAGCGGTGATTGGTACAATGCTACACATCTGGTGGGATTGCTCAGGGGTGGCTCCTCTGTGGCAAAATGTATTCACCCTATATAATTCTCTTTACCGGTCTTCTATACCTCACTCACCTACAGTAGCCTTGATGTCTGTTTTTCCGGGCCAGATACAACAGACTAAGGCCTCTTTCACACGGGCGTCATGTTTGACGCCCGGATAAGAGGCGGGTGCGTTGCGGGAATATGCTCGTTTTTCCCGCGCGGGTGCAAACGTTTGCAACGCGTTTTGCACGCGCGTGAGAAAAAACGCCATGTTTGGTACCCAACCCGAAGCCGGACTTCATTGACGTGTGAATGCAGCCTTGCATGGATTGTTTGAGGATTTGCGTCATTTAATTTACAGAACATGCCCACAACTTTGAAGATTTTTCTTTTATTTTTTATTTTTATTGTGAAGCAAACAACAAATAGGACAAAATAACAGAAAAAGTCAATGTGCATAACTAATCACCCCCTAAAGTCAATACTTTATAGAGCCACCTTTTGCAGCAATCACAGCTCCAAGTTGCTTTTGAATAAGCCTCTATGAGCTTGCCATATCTTACCACTGGGATTTTTGCCCATTCCTCCTTGCAAAACTGCTCCAGCTCCTTCAAGTTGGATTTTCTGCGCTTGTGAACAGCAATCTTAACCCCTTAAGGACACGGCCATATTTCACCTTAAGGACCAGGCCATTTTTTGCAAATCTGATCACTTTATGTGGTGATAACTTTTTAAAAGGCTTTTACTTATCCAGGCCATTCTGAGATAGTTTTTTCGTCACATATTGTACTTCATGACAGTGGTAAAATTGCGTAAAAAAAGTTGCGTCGTAAAAAGTGACTCCATTTTTGAAACTTCGGGATAAGGTGCCAGTTTTGTTGGTACTATTTTAGGGTAAATATGATTTTTGATTGCTCTATATTACACTTTTTTGAGGCAAGGTAACAAAAATAGATATTCTCAAATTTCATATCCATTTGCCATTAACTCTTGTGGAACACCTAAAGGGTTAACAAAGTTTGTAAAATCAGTTTCTACTCTAGGTGTACATCAGGGGGGCTTCAAATGGGACATGGTGTCAAAAAACCAGTCCAGCAAAATCTGCCTTCCAAAAACCATATGGTGTTCCTTTCCTTCTGTGCCCTGCCATTTGGCCATACAGCAGTTTACGACCACATATGGGGTGTTTCTGCAAACTACAGAATCAGGGCAATAAATATTGAGTTTTGTTTGGCTGTTAACCCTTGCTTTGTTACTTAATAAAATGGATTAAAATGGAAAATTTTCAAAAAAATAGCTGTTTTGGGACCATTTTTATTTTTGTTATTTACATCGTTGATCTGACAGGTTAGATCGTATGCTATTTCTATAGAGCAGGTTGTTACGGACGTGACAATGCCAAATATGACTACTTTTTGGGGGGTTTTGCTTTAGTTTTACATAATAAACCATTTTTGAAAAAAATTATTTTTTAGTGTCTCCACATTCTGAAAGCCATACTTTAGTTTTTGGACGACTGTCTTATGTAGGGGCTAAATTTTTGCGGGACGAGATGTCGGTTTGATTGGCACTATCTTGGGGTGCATATGACATTTTGGTCGCTTGCTATTACACTTTTTGTGATGTAAGGTGACAAAAATGGCTTTTGACACCGTATTTATATTATTATTTTTTGCTGTTAGGGGTTAGTTCATGTGTTATTTTTATAGAGCAGGTTGTTACGGATATGGTAATACCTAATATGTATACTTTTTATTAATTTATTAAAGTTTTACAATAATATTATTAAAAATAAAAATAAAATCATGTTTTAATGTCTCCATAGTCCGAGAGACTATATTTTTTTATTTTTTTGGGCGATTGTCCTATGTAGGGTATCATTTTTTGCGGGATGAGATGGCGGTTTGATTTGCACTATTTTGGGGTGCATATTACACTTTTTGTGATGTAAGGTGACACCTTTTTTTTTCTTATTGTGTTCCCCTGAGGGGTTAGTTCATGTGAAATTTTTATAGAGCAGGTTCTTACGGACGCAGCAATACATAATATGTATACTTTTTTTAATCTATTTTACTTTTAACACAATAACAGCATTTGAGGGGGAAAAAAATATGTTTTAGTCTCTCCATAGTCTGAGAGCCATATTTTTTGTTACTTTTTGGGCGATTGTCTCATGTAGGGGCTCATTTTTTGCGGGATGAGATGGCGGTTTGATTGGTACCATTTTGGCGTACATAAGACTTTTTTGATCACTTTTATTATCTTTTTGGGGAAGTAAGGTGGGCAAAATTTCAATTTCATCATAGTTTTTATTTTTTATTTTTTATAGCATTCACAGTATGGGGAAAGTAACATGACCAATTCATAGATCAAGTCGTTATGGACGCGGTGATATCAAACATGTGTAGTGTATTTTTTTTTATTTTTTTATTCAGTTCGAAAATTTAATTTTATTTTTTCCTTTTTTTGATCCAGACCCACTTGGTTCTGTATTTTCAGTTTTACACAGTCTGATCAGACTTCTGCCTTTAGCAGAAGTCTGATCAGACTTACCATTACCGTGGAAAGCAGGACGCCTGTGAAGGCGTCCAGTTGCCATGATAACCATCACCCGCTGCCACAACAGAGCAGCAGGAGATGGGGAGGGAGGGGAGCGTCCTCCCTTTGTGATCCTGTCAATAATCTGGGGCTGCAATGGCAGAGCAGTCCCCGATGGGAGAGGGAGTGAGCTCCCTGCCTGTTAACCCCTTCCATACAGCGGTCCCTACGGACCACGGCATGGAAGGGGTTAAACGGCTGACATCTGTGGCAGGACCCCCTTCGGCATGTAATGATTTCAGCAGATACCTTGTTCTGATCACCGCCCACCGAGCAGCAGTGATCGGAAATACACAGGACGTACTGGTACGTCCTGTGTCCTTAAGTACCAGGCATCAGGACCACAGATTTTCTATTGGATTGACATCTGGGCTTTGACTAGGCCATTCCAACACATTTACATGTTTCCCCTTAAACCACTCAAATGTTGCTTTATGTTTGGGGTTATTGTCATGCTGGAAGGTGAACCTCTGTCCCATCGTCAAATCACGCATAGAGTGGCACAGGTTTTGCTCAAGAATATCCCTGTATTTATCACCATCCATCTTTCCCTCAGCTCTGACCAGTTTCCCAGTCCCGGCTGCTGAGAAACTTCCCCACAGCATGATGCTGCCACCACCATGTTTCACTGTGGGGATGGTGTTCTTTGGGTGATGTGATGTGTTGGGTTTGTGCCAGACATGGCGTTTTCTTTGATAGCCGAAAAGTTCAATTTTAGTTCCATCAGACCAGAGCACCTTCCTCCATACATTTTTGGAGTCTCCCACATGCCTTTTCGCAAAGTCACAACGTGCCTTTTTGTTTTTAGCTGAAAGTAATGGCTTTCTTCTTTCTTCATACAGCTCAACTCTATGGAGCGTATGGCTTATTGTCGTCCTATGTATAGATACTCCAGTCTCTGCTGTGGAACTCTGCAGCTCCTCCAGGGTTACCTTAGGTCTCTGTGCTGCCTCTCTGATTAATTCCCTCCTTGCCCGGTCTGTGAGTTTTGGTGGGTGGCCGTCTCTTCGCAGGTTTGCTGTTGTGCCATGTTTTTTCCATTTGGTTATGATAGATTTCATGGTGCTCCTGGGGATCATCAAAGGTTTGGATATTTTTTTATAACCTAACCCTGACTTTTACTTCTCAACAACATTGTCTCTTACTTGTTTGGAGAGTTCCTTGGTCTTCATGGCAGTGTTTGGTTAGTGATGCCTCTTACTTAGGTGTTGCAGCCTCTGGGGCCTTTCAAAAAAGGTGTGTATATGTAATGACAGATCATGTGACACTTAGATTGCACACAGGTGGACATCATTTCACTAATTATGTGATTTCTGAAGGTAATTGGTTGCACCAGAGCTTTTTATGGGCTTCCTAACAAAGGGGGTGAATACATACGCACATGCCAATTTTCTGTTTTCTATTTCTGAACAATAGTTTTATTTATATATTTTTCTCATTTCACTTCACCAACTTGGACTATTGTGTTCTGATCCATCACATAGAATTCAGATTAACAAAACATTGAACTTAAGGCTATAATGTAACAAAACACTAAAAAAGTCAAAGGGGACCGATACTTCTTACAAACTCTGTGACGGAGACCCTAAATGGAGCCACCAACGCAGATGTGAACATAGCTCTCCTGCCGTGCCTTGTAATAACAATTCTAGATTGACTACTACTTTGTAACCAGCAGTAAAGTCCATACATAAAAAGGCTGTAGAAATGGATTACACAGAGTTATGTTGTGAGCTGAATCCTGGTCCTGGCTATTGATTAACAAGTGAATTAGTTTGTATAACGCAGCCCTCTGCGCGTGAGATTAGCAATGCACTGGAGTCAGTCATTATGGGGGTTCTGCAGTTTTCTAATATACTTTCTGTTTCTACTGCTTATCAAAATCTCCAATTACTATCAGTGAACAGAAACACTCAATTTACATTCAAAGACTGAAAACAGATCCTACTTTACTAGCGCTCATATAAGGAGTATTAACATTATCTGACAGATTGGTCAATTACACACACAGATCTTTTGTTATACACACCAACTATTGGTCTGATTGGACAGATATTGGTCAAATAATCTGTTGGTGTAATACAAGCCTAGACTGGCCAATTGTCAGCCCCCTTCCCTCAGTGCTTTGTGGCCATGGGCAGAGGAGCACATAGCCTTTCTGCTGCCTGTGGCATAAATTGAAACTGCAACCCCCTCCATCCTCATGCTAAATTCTTGACCTAATCCCTTCCCTACAGTCAAAGGTGTAACTTGACCTACATGCACTTTCTATAATACTGGTGTCTTCTTATACAACACAAGGGTCTTTGGGCCCCCTCAGGCTCCTGGGCCCGGTAGCGACTGCTACCTCTGCACCCTCTAAAGTTACGCCCCTGCTGCTGCTGATTACCCGATGAATGAAAAAACCCTCATCCATTGGCCAATCAGAATCTTTGAGCAGGTTTAAAAATCTTTGTTTGCCGGTGGCAGATTGTTCCATGTAATCACGATCTGCTGCCGGCAAACAACTAGACAGCAAGGGGGCGAGAGATGGCATAACTATCACTCCTCCCCATGTATGTATAATAGCAGCGGTCTCCTCCGCTAGCGCGCAGGCGATTGCCGGGAAGAAATGCTTCCTTCCCAACAACCACCTACACAATCAGGCTGTGTAATACAGCCTTAAGGCCCCATGCACACAACCGTGTCCGTTTTGCGGTCCGCAAATAGCATGTTCTATTATTTTTTTTGTGGAGCCACGTAACGGATGTGCGGATGCTGACAACAGATGAGTGTTGTCCGTATCTTTTGTGACCCCACTGAAGTGAATGGGTCCCCACCCGAACCGCAAAACATGCAGCTTGAATGCAGACCAAAACCACGGCTGTGTGCATGAGGACTTAGTCTAAAACTAGAAACATCTGCCAAAAACAGACAAATGTTCTGTTTTTAACTGATGTTTTTTTCACTGACAGACATCAAAAACAGTCTCCTTCAATTTTATGGGGGCTGTCGGTCAGTAAAAACGGACAAGCTAGAACATATTCTATCTTTAACATCCGTTATTCACTGCCCATTCACTAAGTGAATAACCTCATAGACTACCATTTTTCTTAAAACTGACTGTGACAGCTGTTAAAAAAACATCCATCACACGTCTGTTTTTCACTATCATAAAGGCCCCTTTACACTGCGGCATATGGGGAGGAACGATCGCTAATGCCATCCTTGATCCCTATAAAGAATCATTGTTCACCCGCAGCAGAGTACTGTTTAGATGGCACCGACAATCTTATTACTCTAGGAGCAGCACTAGGACTGGATGGAAATCTCTGAATGCTAACAAGAACATTCGAATTCACTGACAGCAAGCAGAGCTATTCAGAATGGTAAGGAATTGAATAGCAAAGAGTGCGTTCCTTAACTTGTCAATTTAAAAATATTCCAGATTGACATATATGACATATCTGCAGGACCCCAGTATGAGCAGGGGTCTCCAGGACCTCTAAGAGAAGGAGGTGCCAGGAAGAGTTGGTTGGCGAGTTCATGACTACAGTGGCAGCGCTGCAGAAACAAGCTACCTCCACTATACTGTTAATATTGCCGGATCTACACCCAAACAGCCGATGTACCGCCGATTAGCTAGTGATAGGCCATTACTTAATAAATGCTGGAAAACCACTCAAAGCATCATGCCTACAACCTGAAACACCACGTGTGTGGCCGTATATTTTCTACCAGCATACAATCCACGCATTATTGTAAGTACATGTAGTAGATAATTCGTGGCCTTGGCCATGTTCTTTAGTACAGAACTTCAACAATACAGTAGTAATGAACCTTACCATTCATCTGTGGGGGTGAACAAGGCTCTGATCCAGAATCAGGTGGAGAGTCCGGTAATCTGGTTTACAAGTAGAGAACAGGGTTTATAATATAAATAATCGGTTAATTGGATCATATAGCTGCAACTGCAGAAAACCTGGTGATTAAACAATGTACACTATAAGAGAATATTACAGAGAATGTTCTATGATGGAAGGGCATATTACCGCTGCCCGTTATTACAATGCTGTACGTACTATACATAAATAATAAAATGTAATAGTTGAGCCAAACTCACATATTCTGTGAATAAAAGACCTGCAAAATAGAGTTTTTCTAAAAGTCCCGAGGACGTTCCCTCTACTTACTGATTAGAAATGTGTGGGCTTTACATCACATAACTGATATTAGTTCTAAAGTACTCAGTATTAAAGGAGTTTTCTGGGAGTTTAATATCGATGGCCTATCCAGAGGATAGATGATCAATATCTCATCAGTGTTGGTCTAAAGCCTGTATTACACCAACAGATTATCTGACCAATATATGTCCAATCAGACCAATATTTGGTGTGTACGACAAAATATCTGTTTGTGTAAATGGCCATCTGACCAATGATTGGTCCAAAAATCTGTCAGATGATCTGTTTATGTAATACAGCCCTAAAGATCAGCTGAGTGAAGCCCAAATTCATTTACTGCAGCCCAAATCCATTTACTTGAATGGGACTGAGCTGCAAATAGGCCATGCGACCGATAAATGTGATGTCACAGGTCAAGGAAGAGGGTAGACTTCAAACAGCTGATCGGACCCCAACCGATCAGATACTAATGACCTATCTTGAGGAAAGGCCGTCAATATTGAACTCCTGGAAAACCTGTCAACAAAAAATAAACGGTTGTAAGTACAGTCAGAACTAATAAGGTAACAGTGCACACACTGCTTTTTTCTGCAATGTAATTTTTTATAATTTATATCAACAGTGATGGAAATTTTTTTTTTAAATGGAACCATCACACTAAAAAATAGGAATTCTTATTCCGCTTTCACACAGGTGTGATTTCCGCGTGGGTGCAATGCGTGAGGTGAACGCATTGCACCTGCACTGAATCCAGACCCATTCATTTCAATGGGGCTGTGTACATGAGCAGTGATTTTCATGCATCACGCAACGCAGGCCCCATAGAAGTGAATGGGGCTGCGGGAAAATCGCAAGCATCCCCAAGCAAGTGCGGATGCAGTGCGATTTTCCCGCATGGTTGCTAGGGACAATCGGGATGGGGACCCGATCTTTATTATTTTCCCTTATAACATTGGTATAAGGGAAAATAATAGCATTCTAAATACAGAATGCAAAGTAAAATGGGTGATTGAGGGTTAAAAATTTTAAAAAAAGTAACTCACCCCCCCCAATTGAGCGCGTAGCTGCCGGTCTCCTGTTCTGTCTTCAGCTGGGGGGTAAAGGACCCTCCGTGACGTCACTGGGTCACACGGTCCAATCACATGCTTCCATCACCATTGTCATGGAAGCATGTGATTGGACCATGTGACCCAGTGATGTTACGGAAGGTCCTTTACCCCCCAGCTAAAGACAGAACAGGAGACCGGCAGCTACGCGCTCAATTGGAAGGGGTGAGTTACTTTTTTATTTATTTTTAACCCTCAATCACCCATTTTACTTTGCATTCTGTATTTAGAATGCTATTATTTTCCTTTATAACCATGTTATAAGGGAAAATAATAAAATATACAGAATACTCAACCCGAAACCGAACTTCAGTGATGAAGTCCGGCTTTGGGTCTGGGTACCAAACATGCAGATTTTTCTCATGCACGTGTAAAACGCATTACAACAGTTTGCACATGCGCTGAAAAATCGTGCATTTTCCTGCAGCGCACCCGCCTCTTATCCAGGGGTCAAACATGACGCCTGTGTGAAAAAGGCCTTAGTTTTTTAAGTGATATACAAGTGTATATCACTAAGTGTATATCACTTTATATCACTTTATTTTTGTAACGTAATGACTGATATACTCAGTGCCTTGTTCACACAGTGCATATTTTGTGCAGTTTTAGCATGCAACACCATGCATCCTAAACAAGAAATTATAAAGAAGGACATCATTTTATCTTTTTAGATCAAATCCTAGTTTTAACTTTAGAAAAATCTGTACTGTGTGAACGTCAAGCTTGAAGAAGGCTATTTTGAATTGTAGAAATGTTGCACTATATTTGTCAGTGAAGGATAAATAGAATGATTTTAATTTCTTCAACTCTGAGGGTGCTGAGATTTCCTAGAAAACTTTCTTTGGTAGCAAATATTGTAGCTGTTCCTAAATTAGCTGCTCCTTCCTTATCTCACATAAAACGGTACGGATTCGAAGGAAAGTTTAGATTTTTTCAGTTCACAGCATGTTACTAAGCCATGTCCATTTGTTGGACAAATCTTCATAGACAATAAAAATAGACATCAAATAAAAATGGCATCAAAGCAAGTCCCGCTTGCAATTGAGGACCCTCTGAAAAAATTAAATTGATGGAACTCAGAGCAAAATGTCTTCAAATGTATTATCTGTGTTTATTATATGTTTTTTCCTCTCACCGCAAACCTTCTCAGCATGCCTCCCGATGAGCCTAAGGGCTCATGCACACGACCATTGTTGTTTGAGGCCAGCAAATTGCGGATCCGCATAACACGGATATCAGCCGTAACGGCCGGCCCCTAATAGAACAGTCCTATCCTTGTCCACACTGCAGACAATAATAGGACATGTTTTATGTTTTTGTGGAACAAACATGCGGACATACGCACACGGAATGTACATGGAGTGGTTTCCTTCTTTTTGTGTCCCCATTGAAGTAAATGGTTCTGCATAGGGGCCGCAAAATAAACTAAAATACATTGAGCCCTAAAACCCCACTCTGATGTCAGCTGTATCACAACCAGCTTCTAATTTCTATGTAGCTTGTCCTCTTCAGACAGTGTACGTGGATCCCACCCAGGGTACTTCTTTGCCTCCTGATTGCTCATTCAGTTATTTCCTGGAAAACTACAAGTGTGAATGTAGGTCTGAAGATGCTGCGCATCTGAAGAGGACAAGCTACTTTGAAAGGAGAAAGTAAACCTGGTTGTGATACAGCCGATATCAGAGAGGTGTTTTAGGCTCATCAGGAGGAGGCAGGCTGAGGAGGTTTGCGGTGACAGAAAAAAGTATAATAAACACGATAACACATTTGAAGACATTTTGCTCTGAGCCCCATCAATTTTATTCATTAAATCTTCTGTGCTTGTTCACACAGAGTTCCTATCCAAAAAATGGCTGCTGATAGCGGGTCATGTGACCAGACACATCACTCAGCCTCCTCCATTCAAACACACTTCACCTGCCATCTGTACTTTCACTGTTGGGAGTTTAGTGATGTACCTGGTCACATGACCCTCCATCAGCGGCCATTTTATGAACAGAAAATCTACATAGACAGCACAACGACTTGGCCAATAAGAGGGCAAAAATGAAGCAGAATATACAAAAGACTGTATTAATAAGAGCCATATAGTCATCTTACAAACACGTTGGTCAACAGTCAGGCCTCCTTGTCAAACGGGTGATCAGTGGGGGCGTTGGACTCCCGCCAATCAGATATTGATGACCTATTGTCCGCATAGGTCATTAATATAAAACCCCTGTACAACCCCTTTAATGTGTATGGCCACCTTTAGGCCTCTTGCACACAAACGTTTTTTTTTTTGCGAGTGTATAAACCGTTTTTTGCATTCCGTATACGCTCTGTATACGGAACCATTCATTTTAATGGGTCCGCAAAAAACTGGAAGGTACTCCCTATGCATTCCATTTCCGTATTTCCTTTCCGTTAAAAGATAGAACTTGTCCTATTCTTGTCCGGACAAGGACGGTACTGTTCTATTAGGGACCAGATGTTCCGTTCCGCTAAAAACGGAATGCACATAGATGTCATCCGTTTTTTTTTTTTTGCGGACCACAAAATACTGAAAAAGCCATACGGTCGAGTGCAATAGGCCTCAGAGAACAGATCTACCAAAAGTAAATTGCAGGGATTCTACATTAATGTTGTCATAATACTAAATCTAAATGCAATAAACATTTTTTTACCCAACATGAAATATCATAACAGCAAACGTTTCAGATAACACCTCCTTCAGTTTTATAATGATTCCCTCATCACAGCAAAAATGCACACAGAAACATGGATACGTATACTGTACAGAGAAACTAAAGCAAGTAATATTCACTTACAGCGCCCCAAATGCATAGTCACTACTAATATACTCCTCCAGCATGCTCGTGTCCACCATAGGATTATCCAAGGCTCTGTGTACATCCTGGCCTAAGAGATTATACAAAAAGTCATGTGAGGCAATAGTAACTGTAGTTATAAGAAAATAAGAGTACAGCCACTGGTAATTTTACGTGCTTCAGAAAAAATATGCATGTGATAATTCAACACCGTTTTCCTCTCTGCTCTTGAAATTTGCAAGCTTTACTATTTTGATTCTCAGCGTATTAATAGTAGACACTAGAATACTCAACTTGCCTTAAGTTATGAAAGACAAAACTGTCATAATTGATGAATATCACAAAAATATAGACTTGAATTCAGAATTGGATTCACATTGATTTCCTTTCAGCCGAAGAAAAACTCTTTCCCCCATAAAGTGAGTGAAACCACCAAATCTCCACAAAAGTATGAAGATCCAACCGTGTCATCCACAGAGACACTTCCATCAAAAATGTTTTTCATCACACACACCACTCAATAATAAAACAGCAACACCAAGAAGGACAAGCCATAAGGTTATGCAAATTGAGGAAGTAGCAGGTGTCGCTAAAATCTGCAGATGATCAAATTTTCAAGCACCTAGCTCCAATCTGTGGAACGTGGGAGGGGCATAAAAGCCAGATTGAAACCTTTTTCGTCATATAAAACCTCAAAAATCAGATCAATAATTGTGTGATGCCTCCTGTTTGTTGATGTGCCAGTTATTGCTACTTGCCAAGAACTAAGGGACCAAAATCTTGAACTGAGAGACCTTGGTTAAAAAAAAAAGAATATTATAATTGCTGTAATTGTACAAAAGTAAAAAAAGTTATAGCTCTTCAAAGACATCTCCCTTCATCAGGGATTGACAACCTGCAGCAGGAGTGCCAGACGTGGCACGCAGACTACATTCTGCTGGCACACCAGCTGTTGCCAAATGACTGCAAGACCTTTAGCATTGTCGCCATTTATTGGATGCCCTGCCGTTGCCATGTATGGCTGAATTAAAAAATCTTCAAATCTTCAGATGCATCATGCACAACACGTCTGCTAGGCCCACCCCTCATGCCTCCACCCCGGTCTCCATAGAGTGGCACTCTGCTATGCTACTGGCTGTCTGCTACTGTACCTTAATGCGGTGCATCTCCTCCTCCTCAGGACTGCCACAAATTAAGAAATGTATTTGAATGTACTGGGGGTTGGGAGGAGGATGGTGAGCTTTGGGAGATCGGTTAATGAGCATGTGACCAGATTTGGAGTGGGGGGGGGGGGGTGGTAAGCTTGGGAGGATAGCAGAACAAGCCCTGTGACCAGATTGGGGGTGGGGGACGAAGTTGAGCTTGGGGAGATGGGGTAACGAGCATGTGACCAGATTTGGGTTGGAGGGAAGATAGTGCTCTTGGGAGGATAGCGTAACAAGCACTGTGACCAGTTCAAGAGTGGGGGGGGGGGGGGATGGTGAGCCTGAATGTGATTGCTGAGGAGGTAGAGGGAGCTGGTTATGAAGGGAAGGTTTTTGACTACTCCGGAGGAAAGAGTGGTGAGCCTGAAAACGATTGCTGGGGAGGATACAGAACAAGATCTCAGACTACTTTGGGGAGTGCGGTGGGGATGGCAAATCAGAATATGATTAGTCTGGATGTGGGGGCGTAAGATCTAAGTGTGATTGATGCAGCTCTGATTCTTGCTATTCTGAGGGTGACAAGTATAAGGAGCACCAATGTATGTCAGACAGTGGTGCATGGTTGGTTGGGGGGCCCATGTACTGGCCCCATAGTCAGATTCTGAGGAGCAGTGACAAGTTTTTCTATTTGTATATTTGGCGGGAAGCAATTTTTCTAAAAAGTTGGAACCCTCTTTAAGGATGTCTTCACACGCGGCAGATTTTGTGGGAGAAAATTCTGCAACTGAAAATCAGTTCCATTAACCTTAATGAGGCTTGCAGAAATCCATGTGCTTGCTACCCCATTCAAATGAATAGAACTGATTTTTAGTCACGAAATTTTCTTCCACAAAATCTGCTGCATGTGAGGGTACCCTAAGCCGTGCAGGTCAGGTAGTGTTGTTGACATAGCTAGTAAATACCTGGTTTATGGCACATATTTCCTGTATGGCTCAGAACACTGAGCGCTTCAGCTTTGATTTATTTATTTTTTTAAGTCATCACTTCGTGCAAAAAAGGTTGCTGACCCCTGCCCTATGGTGTAGGCGTTAAAAAGTCCCAAATGCATTTTTTTTTTTAATGCCAAGCTTGCCTATTTTAAAAAAATGATGAGGGCACTGCCAGGAAGTGTGGTAAATAATGACTGAAATATATGCCAGCCGCGAGTTGGAGTAGATTTCAATCTGGTGCACGGACTGTCGGAGGAGGCATTTAAAGTGCATCTGTCAGCAGATTTGTCCTTATGACACTGTCTGACCTGTTACATGTGTGCTTGGCAGCTGATGGCATCTGTGCCCGCATTGCTGAGAAAAATGTTTTAATATATGCTATTGAATCTCTAGGAGCAACGGGCATTGCCATTATATGATTCAAAAAAGAGAAAAGAGAATAAGATCGCATATCCACAAGCTTTGCTTTGATCTATAATTGCTTTTCAGCACAATTAAATTAGCTTCTCAGCGCAATATTTAGTGTACGGCATCCTATACTGCATGCTATATAAGAGGCACTAGTGTACATTTTAATCAAAAGGAATAAGCCCACTCACCGCGTCAAGGTTGCCTCTTAGAGTGCGGTGCTGGGTGGCGGCTGTTGTTGCTGTGGCACTGCGCTGGTGGGTTGGTGGGGCCCGGTGCCACAATGGCATTGCCAGACAGCAGGGGTGCTGTTTGGCGGCTGGATCCCGCTACCTGCTGGTGTGGGACTGTGGCGCCAGTGTTCGCCAGACTGTGCCACGCCAAATTTAGTGAATTTTCCACTCTAAGAGGCAACCTTGACGCGGTGAGTGGGCTTCTCCCTTGTGATCAAACTGTACATTAATGCCTCTTATATAGCATGCAGTATAGGGCCGTACACTAAATATTGAGCTGAGAAGCAAATTTAATTGTGCTAAGAAGCATTTATAGATTAAAGCAAAGCTGGTGGATGTGCGATCTAATTCTTTTTTTTTTTTTTATGATTGCCATTATATCTAGAGGCTCTATCCCAGGGATCAGCAACCTCCAACACTTCAGCTGTTCTTGAACTACAACTCCCAGAATCATGCTTTCACTTCTATGGGAGTTGCAATAACAGCCAAGAAAGTGTGCATGCTGGGAGTTGTAGTTTCACAGCATCTGGAGTGCCGCAGGTTGCTGATTCCTGCTCTATCCTCTCTACAACTGCCACTCCCCCTGCACTTTGATTGACAGGACAATGCAGTGAAATCATCATCATGCCTGCCCATGTCATTTAAAGTGCAGAGGGCACAGCAGTTGCAGAGAGAGCAGAGCCTCTAGGTGTAACGGCAACGCTCCATTTGCATATAGTAAAACATCATTTTTTCCAGCAATGCAGGCCCATATGAACACAGATGCCTTTAGCTGCCAAGCACCCATGTAACAGGTCAGACAGTGCCATAGGTACAAGTCTGCTGACAGATGCCCCTTAATTTATGAGGAGGCCTGTGCTGGAAGAGGATGCAAAAGCTGCATCGATAGAGCATAGTGTGAACAAGAACATCCCTGAATAAAGTCTTTAACAGTACCCCTGTTATTGCCTGGCCACAGACTGTAGCCTTGTATAAACTCCCTGGATTCATTACTTTTATTTTGTTAATTGTGTCACAGAAAGTGCCCATTGTGTTTGTTAAATGTATAGTTTTGGAGTGCCAGAAATGTGTTAATAAATATATCGTTTGCGCTAATACCTCAATTAACTCAATTGTCTCACAAGCAGAAGGGAGGAATGTACAGTGATGAATGGGTGTGTTTAACTTGTAAGATGGTGAATAATTGGCTGCTATGTTTATGTCCCTAGTTCCCAACAAGGTCCACGTGGGTGGTACCTTGTTGGAAAATGTGTATAAAAGGAAATGCTTGTGTGGTTATTAAAGCGGTCCTGCTTAACCCCCAATATGTAGCCTCGTCTCGTTATTGAAGGGTAACGGCTTCCAACTTAATCACTAGTTCTTTTAAGAGCTCTGCTTCTCCCTCTCTACAAGGATCCAGCGGATGGGATATAGGGAATACTCTGCAGCACAGCCTCTCGTTGGGAAAAAGAAGACTCCGACAGCATACACGCTGCTCCCAACCTGGGTGGCCGTTACAAAGTCACTTGAACAGAATAAGGTGTTTAGCGACAATCTTTAAAAACCACTGCTTGCAGAATTTGGATTTATGAGAAGCCGAAGTCACAATGAGCCGCACAAGGTGCTGTGTACAAAGTAGCCTTGCTAAGGATAAATCGATGAAGAAAGCAATGCTGGATTTACACCATACAATTGTCAGGCAGATTATCAGGAATGAAGATTAGTATGAACACTTGTTTCGATAATCTGCCATGTAAAGGTGTCGCAGATAACCTGACGAATGAGTAAAACACTCATTCATCGGCTGAGTTCATCGTTCATGCAACACATTAAATCAACAGCTATCTGCTGCCCAGAAACAACGAATCTGTATGAGGACGAGGGATAGCAGTATCCATCGCTCATCTCCATACAGTGGAGGTGATTGCTGCACGTAAATGAAGCTCGTCAGCAAAAAAGGTGAGAAGGCAATTATCGGGAAAGAATGGTCCCTTCCCTATAATTGCCTTCTCTGCCGGCAGTCTAAATGCAACTAGTCAGAAACAAATAGTGACTGATCTCTGTCTTCACTAACTCAATTGTCCTGTATAGCTCAGTGTAGATATTTAGATTTTAGATACACATCTTCGGCACAATTTCTGTCATATTTGAAAGGGAAAAAACAGCACTGCAAGCAGCATTATTTTTCCCTTTAAAACTACAGACCCCATAAAAAAATCAATAGGGCGCATTGTGTGTCGGTGGATTTAGCAGAGGTTTGTGACTTTTGTTATGAACAGAATCCACTACCCAAGTGCATGAGAAGAGCCCAAACATAGGGCTCATTACAAAGGGCAATGATTGGGAATGACCTTGGGATCTATATGCAGCTATTATCTGCTCTGTATGGGAATGAAGGATCGTTTTTCCTCCTCACACAGATTCACTGTTTGTGAGCAGCATGTCCCTGCTTACAGTGCGGAGGACCGGGGATGGTGTTGAGCAGGTTCTCAGGGAGGTAAGCCACTGTCAGAGGTGTATAGCAGTGACTTTCTCCACTCTCCGCATTTAGTATATATGCATACCCAGCCAGGCATGCATGTGTATGGAGAGGTAGAGCGATATAGCTGTTGGCCAAAAACTAAGTAATGTGTATGATCAGCTTAAAGTTGCAAGATAACATAAGTGAAACTTTGTAATTAAGTGCATTGATTATAAATAAAATATGTTATCCGAGTCATAACAAGAACCACATAGTTCTCATGAGTCGTTGTGGGTAGCAGCTGAATTATATAGCTGACACCCCGTTCTAACAGCCATGATCGGGGCTAACTTTGATCCTTACAATTTAACCCCTTGGATGCCTCACTCAATTTGGGTTGCTACATCTAGCTCCCTTTGATCAGCCATGGTAACAAAGGGCCTAACAATAACCTCCAGGCCATGGCATCCGTGTTCTATCAGAGAGTCACGGATCATTGATAGGAGATGTTCTGGAAATTTATTTTCTGCTGGGCAGTGACCATGGAATATGGATGACATGTCAAATAACACAGGATTCTTCACAGATGAAAGACGGACGGAATTCCTATAGATTGTCAAACAGACACAGAAATGTGAATGAGGCCTTAAGGAGCAAAGTTTTTTTAAACCAATGTCACCTAGGTGTTAAAAAGTAGGAGTCTCTCGACTCCCTTACAATTTAGGCGCAACAGTTTCAACCGAACACTGCCAATAATTTGATATCAATATTTCATATCACCATATAGGAGTTTAATTCACTAATGTTAGCAGAAGGGTCCAGACATATTAGCAGGTCAAACAATTGAATAGCCCAGTGCAAAACTTCCATTTCTTTTCATTTCTCATTCAGATGTAGAATTGCCTTTGTGTTTTGATCAGTCTTGCTGCATAACTCAGTTGAGATTTACGTTTTTATAAATTACCCTATTTATGGAAAATGTGAAAAAACCAAGGGTATAAGTTGCGGCTAAAAAAAATTTGTATGGCCTACACTGTGTGCTTAATATTTCATGAAATGGAATTAATGGCACAACAACCATACATGAGGCATGGGAATAAATAAAGACCCCTTTTGTACTGCAGAGCTATAGGCACTTAGTATTCTACTATATGGTGCTTCTGTATGGCACCACACTATTTCTGTGCTCAAGATGGAAGTTTTTAGGGGAGACAACTTCCATAATACGGCATGTGATGTATGTAGCATGTTTGAAATGAAACCCTAGACATTTGAAGGTACACTATGGCCTGTGGACATCTATAGAACTGTACAGCTTTCTAGTCATGGATGCTTCAGAAATGGCAAAGGAGGAAACAACTTATTCCCACACCATAACTTTTGCTGGAGGGAAATGGGGGGGGCAATACCATTACAGGTTTTGCAATTTGGTTTTTAGCCTCCTTGACAGGTGAAGCACATTGTATTTACAACCACTACACGTACAGGCAACATAAAGCGGTTTTCACACTGCGGGTAATCTCCTTTCATCTGATTTCTTATTTTTTAATGGCAAGAAAGACTGCAGTGACTCCCTTAAATTATTGAGATCTGTTCATTTTTCATTCAGATCCAATTTAAAACGGCTATATAAAAGTCTATGCTGTTAATGTGAACAGAGCTCAATAGAATATTATTCTGTACATATAGTTATTGGTAATATGTACTATGGACAGCAGGTATGTACGTTTGCTTAACTGTGTAAATACCGAGCTTCTGGAAAGGTAGAAGAATTACTACAGAAAGGACACGTAAGTGTTGAACGTTCAAATATCTTAGCTGATATCACAATTATGTACAAGAAAACAAAAAATTACCTTCAAAGAATTGTTGTAACGCCTCATTTTCCCCTAATACATCCAGCCGATCCATGACAACTTCCTTGGCAATTGTTCAAAGAAGACAATACTGACAACAGTAGTCAGAAATCCTGGACTGATTCAGTAGGCCATACTTTCTACTGAAAATGCATCACGCATGACCACGGCTCTTCTTGTATAACAGAAAACCTGCTTAAGTCCACTTCATCTACATATTTCAATACATCCAGATAGTCATTTTGTGAAAATGTACAAGTTATGGCAGAATATCCTGTAGATCAGTTGAAATATGTTTTAATTCTGAAGCAGATTAGACCATTACCATCCCTTCCTGGTTCCGGAGACCTTTGCTCTAAGAGCACAGCACATGCGTAGACACTAGAGTAATAACCATTAATTCTTATCTAACATTTGTCCTTCCATGCAGCAAAAATATTTTTACAATGCATGCAATCAAGGATCATGATACGCCTCCCTGAGCATTATTTGGATGACGCAGCAGCAGGATGATGTTAAAAGGAACACCAGTCATTTAGCTCTACATTATATATCCAGAATATGGTATAACCTGGTCCCAGGGAACCTGGCAGCAATAGCATAGCATTTTTTTATGGGTGTTTTATATACACAGAGATCATTGTACATACTTTTGGTATTTATTTCCATGGTTGTCAACAGCAAGGTAAAATGTCTTCTTTTAATTCCCAGTGCTTCCATTTATAAAGGTATCTTAGGGTACTTTCACACTTGCGGCAGGACGGATCCGACAGGCTGTTCACCCTGTCGGATCCGTCTTGCCACTATTTCGCCGTGCCTCCGGACTGCCGCCCCGTCCCCATTGACTAGAATGGGGGCGGGGGCAGAGTTACGGCGCACGGCAGTGCACGGCGAGAGGCCGCAGGACTAAAAGTACTGCATGTCCGACTTTTTAGTCCGGCAGGCCTCTCACTGACCAAGGAAGAAAAAAAATTATATTAATAATGTAAAGTGATATGCTGTCGCAGGTTGAGATCCATAGGCACCCGAGATCCCCAGTGGAAAATCCAAAATGCTTCTTGCAAAACTAAGGCATTTTTATGGTCATCACTACGTACTGATCTGTTCAGCTTTCAGTATCCTGAAAAAACTACATTGCCTGCATGCACCAAAACAAAATTATTTGAGATGAGTGAATCGAAGCTGACGAAGTGGAATTTCGATCCAAATTTCAGAAATTATTTGATTCGCACCAAATCCAAATTTCCTTACGCTTCGTGGTAACGAATCACACTTATTCCTAAAATGGCTGCTGCACGTGTGAGGACTTGGAGAAAGGAACTCTGGGAAGGTGGGATCACCCATAATGCCATGCATGCAACCAATCAGCAGCCAGCCAGCCCTGTGATGTCACAGCTCTATAAATACCCTCAGCCAACTTAGCTTCTGCCATTTACCAGTGTACTTAGTGCAGGGAGAGACGTCTGCAGGCGCTAGGGACAGTGATTTATAAGTGCAGGGAAAGGATAGGAAGGAATCGTTCCACACCATTTATGTAGAAGAGGGTTCAGTAGGGGAGGTTACAGTCTGGGTAATAGGAACAATCCTATTACACCTTGCTGCACTGACTGGGGACCCAAATTGGCATTATACAGCTCTGCAATTCCAGCAAAACATTCTTGTTATTGGGGTGCAAGTGCTGTTTGATACATGAATTATTACAAGGAAATATTTCTACAGTACATCTTATTTGCCCTTTTGCGGTGCAGTTATATGTTGTAAGGCACTTTTTGCCATGTATTAGTGGCAAAAGAAAAATATATTTGCCCTTGTGTGGTGCAGTGATATATTCTAAAGCCCTCTTTGCCGTGTATTAGTGGAGAAATAAAAATATATTTGCCGTTCAGCGTTGCACTTATCTGTTGAAAAGCCTTTTGTGTTGTGTAAAAGTAGAAAGAAATGTGGGCCCAATTGCCGTTCAGCGGTGAAGTGATATATTCTTAAGCCCTGTTTGCCATGTATTAGTGGTGAAATGAATATATATTCGCCATGCAGCGTTGCACTTATCTGTTAAAAAGCCTTTTGTGTTTTGTAAAAGTACCTCACCAAAAAAGCCACACTACAAAATGTAAACAATTATCATATTTATTGAAATACATAGAATAAAAGATATATAATAATACAATCACAGAGACACGGTTAAAACGGATCCATATAGCCACATGTGGCTGGACACACTTAAAACAAACAGCGATCAATGCATATGAAAAAATTCCTGTAAAAGTCCACTAATCAGAAGGGCCGCCATCCATCAATGCACCTTTCCTGAAAGTCAGGATAATTTGTATATAGCTAGGAAAAAAGGAGTTACCTAGCTAACATACAAGCAGGCAGGCCCAGTGGCCATATCATGTTAGTGCATGGTGGATAACCGACCCAACTGCATAAACCATAATATAAAATTACAGCCATTCACTTTATTATAAGTTTTTATTTATTTCATGATGAATTTATGGAATCAATGATGCGCGTTAATGCTTCACAATTGTGCACTTATTCCTTCTGTGAAACCATGCTTCTTTTATTATATATATAGATAGATATATATATATATATATATATATATATATATATACAAAAATGAGGCAGCACCACCTGCAGATGACCGGGTGCAAAGCTCTTGAAAGGACAAACCAATCCAAAATAATGTAGCAATAAAAATAGAGCAGCACTCCAAAAATTGATAAAAAACAAATGTGCTTCTTTATTCACCCAGAAGGCATGGCAACGTTTCAGCTCCTATGCCGGAGCCTTTCCCAAGCAAACTGTCCAGTGCATACATGCATTATATAATCAGTAAATAGTGACATCATCATCAAGCGTCATCCAAGTTCATTAACCCTTCACATATGTGTCATTGAGTCAATCATATTACAAACTCCATAAAGTGACATCTGATAGTTGATACAAAAGTTGATAAGTGCAATATACAATTTCAAAAATACGTGTAGTACATACATGATTCAAATTAATTCATAAGTGATTCCATAAAAAGTCCATCCGTTAGGAAAAGTGCTGGTGCATAATAGGTTAATAATTCCAATCGTCGCAGGGAGATGATTTGTGTGTGGCACTGCGCAGACTCGGGAAATACAAGGACGTCAGGATTGCAATAGCTTTTGTGCGTATCTCTCAGTAGCGGATGATGTCATGTCGCACGCTCTGTCGGACATGCGCAGTGTTATACTTCCGGACGCCGGCATGCACGGCTTTGAATGATTGTCCTGGGGTCGCTGTGAAACTTCCGGATAGGGGGTATGTATCTGGAACATCGTCATCTCCCTGCGACGATTGGAATTATTAACCTATTATGCACCAGTACTTTTCCTAGTGTCACTTCAGATGTCACTTTATGGAGTTTGTAATATGATTGACTCAATGACACATATGTGAAGGGTTAATGAACTTGGATGACGCTTGATGATGATGTCACTATTTACTGATTATATAATGCATGTATGCACTGCACAGTTTGCTTGGGAAAGGCTCCGGCATAGGAGCTGAAACGTTGCCATGCCTTCTGGGTGAATAAAGCACATTTTTTTTTTATCAATTTTTGGAGTGCTGCTCTATTTTTATTGCTATATATATATATATATATATACAAAGAAGAAAATGGACAGCACTCCAAGCGAATCTTCTTGAAAACAGATGTGATTTATTCACCCATGTGAAAAGAAGGACAACGTTTCAGCTTTACAATCAAGCCTTTTTTTTTTTTATTGTAAAGCTGAAACGTTGTCCTTCTTTTCACATGGGTGAATAAATCACATCTGTTTTCAAGAAGATTCGCTTGGAGTGCTGTCCATTTTCTTCTTTGTATCCATTTGGGTAAGGACTCACACCCTTGGACCTAGCACCCTTATTTCATTTTTTGGACTCTCGGTGCCGCCATTATTTTCCTTTTATATATATATATATATATATTGCCACATTTCAGGCTTCAAACATAAAGATATAAAACTGTAATTTTTTGTGAAGAATCAACAACAAGTGGGACACAATTATGAAGTAGAACGAAATTTATTGGATATTTCAAACTTTGTTAACAAATAAAAAACTGAAAAATTGGGCGTGCAAAATTATTCAGCCCCCTTAAGTTAATACTTTGTAGCGCCACCTTTTGCTGCGATTACAGCTGTAAGTCGCTTGGGGTATGTCTCTATCAGTTTTGCACATCGAGAGACTGAAATTTTTGCCCATTCCTCCTTGCAAAACAGCTCGAACTCAGTGAGGTTGGATGGAGAGCGTTTGTGAACAGCAGTTTTCAGTTCTTTCCTCAGATTCTCGATAGGATTCAGGTCTGGACTTTGACTTGGCCATTCTAACACCTGGATATGTTTATATGTGAACCATTCCATTGTAGATTTTGCTTTATGTTTTGGATCATTGTCTTGTTGGAAGACAAATCTCCGTCCCAGTCTCAGGTCTTTTGCAGACTCCATCAGGTTTTCTTCCAGAATGGTCGAAAAGCAGGCCCAAACCATGATGCTGCCACCACTATGTTTGACAGTGGGGATGGTGTGTTCAGGGTGATGAGCCGTGTTGCTTTTACGCCAAACATAACGTTTTGCATTGTTGCCAAAAAGTTCGATTTTGGTTTCATCTGACCAGAGCACCTTCTTCCACATGTTTGGTGTGTCTCCCAGGTGGCTTGTGGCAAACTTTAAACGACACTTTTTATGGATATCTTGAAGAAATGGCTTTCTTCTTGCCACTCTTCCATAAAGGCCAGATTTGTGCAGTATACGACTGATTGTTATCCTATGGACAGAGTGTCCCACCTCAGCTGTAGATCTCTGAAGTTCATCCAGAGTGATCATGGGCCTCTTGGCTACATCTCTGATCAGTGTTCTTCTTGTATCAGCTGAAAGTTTAGAGGGGCGGCCAGGTCTTGGTAGATTTGCAGTGGTCTGATACTCCTTCCATTTCAATATTATCGCTTGCACAGTGCTCCTTGTGATGTTTAAAGCTTGGGAAATCTTTTTGTATCCAAATCCGGCTTTAAACTTCTCCACAACAGTATCTCGAACCTGCCTGGTGTGTTCCTTGGTCTTCATAATGCTCTCTGCGCTTTAAACTGACCTCTGAGACTATCACAGTGCAGGTGCATTTATACGGAGACTTATTTACACACAGGTGGATTCTATGTATCATCATTAGTCATTTAGGTCAACACTGGATCATTCAGAGATCCTCACTGAACTTCTGGACAGAGTTTGCTGCACTGAAAGTAAAGGGGCTGAATAATTTTGCACGCTCAATTTTTCAGTTTTTTATTTGTTAAAAAAGTTTGAAATATCCAATAAATTTCGTTCCACTTCATAATTGTGTCCCACTTGTTGTTGATTCTTCACAAAAAATTACAGTTTTATATCTTCATGTTTGAAGCCTGAAATGTGGCAAAAGGTTGAAAAGTTCAAGGGGGCCAAATACTTTCACAAGGCACTGTATAAGAAAAAATACGGCACATCCAAAAATTAGTGTAGATTTATTTACCGGAAAATCGTGACGTTTCAGTACGCCCAATGGTACCTTTCTCAAGCAGTGGTAAGGTACCATTGGGCGTACCGAAACGTCGCGATTTTCTGGTAAATAAATCTACACTAATTTTTGGATGTGCCGTGGAAATTATTTTTTCTTATTTATATGGTTGTGGAGGACGGTTCCTGAGTCCACTGGCACTCCTTATACTAAGACACTTTGTGTCAGCTGTGTGACCCATTCAAACTAATTTATATATATATATATATATATATATATATATACATTGAAGGCAGTATTTATGTATTTTTTTTTCATGGCATTGTGGGGTTTAAATTAATATCTGATTGGTAATAGTGGCGACTGCTTCCTCTGTCTGTTCGGACCAATTCAATATCCATTTTTTTTTTTTATTATTTATTTTAATACTTCTCTGTGGTTGCCTAGTCCAAGATGGCGCCTGACACACTTCTGCCTCTTTGTGCCCATGCCGCGGACTCACCAGATTTCATGCGGAGACCGCATTGTGCTGTACAGACGAGGTGGCGATGCCTGATATTATGTTGTGTGCCTTAGGAGGTATCTTTGGTATGTGTTTAATTCTGTATGGAGATAATTAGATCACACATTACAGCTGTAGGGGGGGAGGGAGGATCTTTGTGAAGGGGCTATTCAAAAGCACTCTTTAGGCTATGTGAGTACACCCCCTGGAAGAAGCAGTCGGGCGAAACGTACATCGGGGAGTTGTTGGAGGTCACACTATACAGCGGTCTGTATCCTTTCATGTTTCTATGTTTGTTCTACTTATTAAATTCAAGAGTTTAGCATTGTGATAATATTATGGTTTATGCAGTTGGGTCGGTTATCCACCATGCACTAACATGATATGGCCACTGGGCCTGCCTGCTTGTATGTTAGCTAGGTAACTCCTTTTTTCCTAGCTATATAAAAATTATCCTGACTTTCAGGAAAGGTGCATTGATGGATGGCGGCCCTTCTGATTAGTGGACCTTTACAGGCATTTTTTCATATGCATTGATCGCTGTTTATTTTAAGTGTGTCCAGCCACATGCGGCTATATGGATCCGTTTTAACCGTGTCTCTGTGATTGTATTATTATATATCTTTTATTATATGTATTTCAATAAATATGATAATTGTTTACATTTTGTAGTGTGGCTTTTTTGGTGAGGTTCGTTTATGTTTGGCCACACATATAGGCTAGCATTTTTGGAGTGTTGTGTAAAAGTAGAAAAAAATTAGGGCCTAATTGGCATTCAGCGGTGCAGTAATATATTCTAAAGCCCTATTTGCCGAATATTAGTGGTGAAATAAAAAATATTTGATCTAACATTTGATTATTTGATCTAACAGGATGTCAGACAGAGAAGTGACAGGCCCTGTACAGGGGAGTGGCAGAGGCCTAAATGTTTCTGGCGCAGGCAGAGGTCGCAGCAGAGTAAGGGGCTGTGGCGGCAGGGGTCACTTCGAGAGGCCTGAGTTCCCAGTGTCAGCTAGCGGTCGTGTCTTGACCAGCAACCCAGCGGTTCTTGAATGGTTGACTCAATCTTTGACTTTGTCGCAAGTGACATCAGACACCACCAGCCCTGTGCCCTCACCTGTCCTCAACCTGCTTCTGTCCTTTTCTGTTCCCTCAGCCATAGAAGTATTGTATGCTGTGGGCTCAGCTCCACTATACAGTGAGGATGAGCTACTAGAAGACAGTCAGCAGCAGCTACTCGCAAGCCAAGATGTGGAAGAGACAACCGCGGGCAAGTAGTGATGAGGAGAGTGGCGTGGGAGCTGGTGTTGCGAGCGGTCAGGCTCGTGACCCAGAGATGGTTGAGGAGGACATTAGTGGGAGCCGGGTGACGAAGGGGCTTCATTATTTTATTGATTTTTTCTTTATATAATAATGTAATATTATAAAATCTGGTGTCTCTATGATAAGTCTCCATTCACATGTCTGTAAGCGTTTTGCGGATCCGCAAAACACGGACACCGGCCATGTGCACATGGCCTGCACTATAATAAAAAAAATGCTTATTCTTGTCCGCTATTGCGGACAAGAATAGGACATGTTCTATTTTTTTGCAGGAAGCACAGATCCGGAAATGCGGATACGGAGAGCACATAGTGTGCTGTCTGCATCCATTCCGGCCCCATTGAAAATGAATGAGTCCGCACCCGTGGACCCATTTTGTGGACGTGTGAATGGACCCTAAATCTGCAGTGTGGGGGCCTTCTGTGGCTTCTACAGACTTTCAAAATAATCCTTCAGCGGGGCGAATAGATTACGGATGACCGGGACGCTACATGACATTCCCAGGAGCTTCTGTCGGGAGGAGCGGTTCATTTCTGAGACGTCCGTATAGTGCCAGGGAAACTAAAGACCCTCTCCATCTCCGTGCACCACAGGAAGTCCTCCTTCCCATCCATGATGACTGGGCACCCCAACTTACACCAAGCAGGAGAAACCCAAAACCAGGAAATGCCCTGAAAAATCTACCTACCCCTGAGTGCGCACGCGTGATGTATGTTTCGCTGCAAACGCCATGATGGCTGCATAAACAAGTGACTGTGCAGTACTTTACTAATCCAGTGGATGCGCTTGTAGCGCCGCACACACTTTCGTCGAGTTGACTAGCGCAGTATGTCACTCACAGTGAGGCCGCGCTTCCTAGTTTAGCAAACTGCGCTGAGATACGAATGCTGACTAGAACAGTGCGCTCAAGAGCGCTCAGGTCATAGGAAATTCCTCAGTGGTTTATGGTCAGTCGACTCCTGCCTCACTGGTGGGGGCAGGGGAAGTACAGGATGTGCACTACGTGCATGTAACACCATATTCCCTGCTGTGGGTTTTCTAAAAGTAGTGGTAATAATCTCACTGCCACATTCTCCTTTCAAGGAAAATATCCCAAAAATGTATCCATTAAGAATAATTAAGGAACGATCAGTACAGAGATTTAGCTGTTTTAGGTGGAGTTCACATCACTATTTAGCTTTCTGTTCTTCTGATCGGTCAGAAGAGGAAAAAAAAACTGTATCCTGTTGCATCAGTTGGCATCTGAGCAATTTCCGACTGAGATCCTTTTTTAGACAGAGGAGAAAGCATGCAGGATTTGGCTCAAACTGATTTCAACTGATGGAACAGGATCCGTTTTTTTTTTTTTTTTTACAGGATTCTGTTTTTAGTTTAGTTTTTTTCTTATTCTTCTGAAAGATCAGAAGAACGGAAAGCTAAATGGTGAAGTTAACTCAGCCTTAGGCCGTTGTTTTGGTCCGCGTCCGAGCCGGATATTTTGCGGCTTGGGCGCGGACCCATTCACTTCACTGTCCGCATCAGTTGCTCCGTTCCGTGGCCCCGCAAAAAAAAATAGAGCATGTCCTATTCTTGTCCGTTTTGCGGACAAGAATAGGCATTTCTACAATGGTCCGCGTTCCGTTCCACAAATTGCAGAACGGAACGCGGAGCAGATTCCGTGTTTTGCGGATCCACGGTTTGCGGACTGCAAAACACATACGGTCGTGTACATGAGGCCTTATTGTAACCACAGTACTTTGTGTAGCTTAAAGGGAGTCTGTAAGCAGTTTTGACCATGCTAAACTGCTGACAACTCTAGAGGCCTGGGAACAGCAATACAAACATACCTTTTGTGAAGCTTTTCGGATCTGGTGAACCGAGAATATGAAGTTAAATTCTGCTAAATTGTGTTCTTTCACGTGCCCAGGATGGGGTTTTACTGCGAAGTGATCTCTGTATTGAGCTGCTTCACGACCCCTGCCTTCTGCTCTAAGTTGTGGCTGTAGTGGTCTCCAGGTTTGATGGCACAGCAGAGGGGAGCTTCTGTAAAGCAGCTCCATTCAGAGAGCACTTTACAGTTAAAGGGGTCGTCCACTTTTTTTTATACTGATGACCTATTCTCGGGATAGATCATCAATATCAGATTGGTCAATCTGATATTGATGACCTATCCTGAGGCTATGTCATCAAGATATAAAAAAGTGGACAACCCCTTTAAGCCCCACTCTGTATACTTGAAAATGCAGAATTTGGCAAAATAAAACTTCATATTCCCACTACTCCTTATAAGAACAGCTCC
This sequence comes from Bufotes viridis, assembly GCA_033119425.1. Classification (NCBI taxonomy): domain Eukaryota; kingdom Metazoa; phylum Chordata; class Amphibia; order Anura; family Bufonidae; genus Bufotes; species Bufotes viridis. The sequence continues at coordinate 255,423,329 of CM065590.1, forward strand.
ACAAAAGGTAGGTTTGCACTGCTTTCCCCAGCCCCCACCTAGTGCTCTCAGCAGTTTAGCTTGATCAAAAGTGCTAATAGCCTCCCTTTAAATGCAATAGTGTCAGTATTTAGGGGGTATAGGCTATGGTGTCCGGATACTGCAAACACTCTCCCTCAACCAATGAAGACCATACACAAACATGTACATATTATATAGAGTACAGCGCAGGCTTAAGATTACAGGGTCAGGCAAAAGGACTTTGATAATGTCTAATAATGTAAGACAGTGAGAAATGCCAAATCAAGAATGCTTGATAGGAGCAGGTCCAACTTCTGGGATCCTCAGTTGTAGTAAAAACGGGGGTCCTATAGGTTGGACCCATACCTATCAAACATTTATACCGTAGAATATCTTGTGGAAATGCCCATATTAATTAATTTTTACGTGTTTTCTTACTCACATTTAATATGCTAATAAAACCGGCATATCCAAAATTAGATCAAGGATATATAATGCAGAGGTTTTTTAAAAGGTCAAAATGTCACATTTGTATAACATTTCAGGTTATGGTGACCATGCATATTACCACACATGCACAAGTTTTGTATCATTAGGAAAAATTCTGCTAAATAATTTTTTTTTAATCACGAGTCCCTTTTTGCACTTTTAGATTGGATTCATAAATGCAATTGCTCAGAGGTACATAGCTCTAGACAGTCATTTTTCTTTTTTTTTTGGCGGAAGGCATAGGTCTAAATAACTGCTTATCTCCCTATCGCATTCCTGGTGTAAGTACTGCAAATGACAAGGAAAAAAACAAACTACAACAAGTGATACCTCCAAGGTTAACTTCCATGACGAATGCCAGAGTGACACCTTATTCTAGTGATTCCTCTCATGTTTACTACAGAAATAAGTCAATTCTCTCTTTCCCCTCTCTCCTCTAGTGTTTTAGAAAAGTTTTGAAAAGACCTACAAAAATCTATTGTATGTGTTCCATTATATCAATACACCCGGTTTGTCTGTAAATCTAGCCATTACACTCATGGGTGGACATGCTGCTTGTGCGTGAGGGTCCCAAAATAGGGGTCCCTTTTCTGCCAATGTAAGGCGAAGGAGCTGGCCCTTGCCATTTTAGAAGCTGCATCCTATATTGGGTCATGGCTTTCTCTCTGCAGTAGACCTCTCCTTCACCTGCACAATTTTACCAAGAATTATCACTGGTTAAAAGAAACTCGGTAAGTTTGAGTGACTGGTATGTAGTGTGACTGATTTAATTAAGCATGTGCAATAGTCAGTTGTCACCAGCACGTGACTGGTGTCCATTGGATAAGAAGGGTAAATGATGGGAGTTCCTTCTGCCGCTCCTGAACATGCTCTTCATTTCCAGTTTTACAGTATTTTGATGCACACATATAAGGCCGGGTTGTGATCAACGTTTATTTTTCTGTTCTTCTCACGGATTAGAGGAACGGAAAAATAAATGGTGATGTGAACCTGGCCTAAAGAGTTGTATTAGATTAGAAATTGAGGAATGGAACTCATGAGGAGACATGAAGTACAGAGAGGACGAACCGGACGGACTGTGGTATTAGAGAGTACATACAAGAGCTGCTGCTCATTAACTCCACCTCCTCTCTGTACTTCATGTCTCCTCATGAACTCCATTCCTACAGAGAAGTAGAGCAGAGAGGAGGATGAGGCAGCTCTTCAGCTCACTGCTGTGTGATTAGGACAGGTTTTATGTGTACTAATAGGATGGCGGCCATTTTATTTCCCCTGATGATTGCTCCCAGACAAAACGAGCCATTATAACTAATAAAAGGTATTTTGGAATATACATGTATTTATAATTATGTAATCTTTAAGTATTTTTAGTAATTGTAATGCATTAATTACAGTAAAACCCCTTTAAGAGGAAGGGTGGAAAGATAATTTTTCCTACTTCCGATTACTGTACAGTGACCACAGTATAAATCAATTGAGGAAGGAAATGCTGGGAGGTTTTAGCTTTTAAGCCTGCAGCAGAGCGAGTGCAGATTGGAACTTAAGATCGGAACTTGCAGTTTTTGGTATGGATTTGATGCAGTTGCCTCAGATTTCACCCTTGTCCTGAAAAGGTTGAAATCCGCACTAAAGAACTGCACAAGGAATTGACATGCTGAAGATTTCAAAATCCGCAGGGCAGGTCGATTTGCACATGGAACGAAAAAGCACTTTGCTGGTGAAAAAAACGTGTGTAATATGCACAGATTTGTATGCATGAAATCCGCACCACAAATGCAATGAAAAATGGACACAAATACTCACTAGTTATCGTGGTTTCTGTGCAGTTTTTGTCGGGCCCATAGAAGTGAATGGGAGCGCTGACCAGTCATGCTCGGTGCGTTCCCATTCACTTCTGTGGGGAAGTGATTGGTGGTGGCCGGACCGCAGTCCTCCAGCCTCCACTTTGCTGGCTCTGTTCTCGATATAAGTGTGGGTCCCTGCGGTGGGACTCGCACCTATCAGACAACGGGGGCATATCCTAGCGATATGCCCTCATTGTCTCAGATGAGTCAACCCCTTTAAACTGTCTTAGGCCAATCCACATGTAACTGAATATGTTTCTTGTATTTTACATTCAAATACATGACCATTCAATCCAACACTAGAAAATATAAACGTGAGAGGGTGAAAGCCATTACTTTAGTGATCACAGTCTAATATAATGAACTGTGTAAGTAGGGGACTACTGTATACAATGTTCCATAGGCAGATGCTTCCTGCCTGCGTCTCATTATTACTTATCAGATGCTTGTGCTTAACTAAACAGAATGTATGTCTTTTTATCTATATTGAAATATGTAAAAAGCCATTAATGCATAATGGTGAAGAAGCTAGCATGCTTTATTCATGTTGAGACTGTATTTACACTGGCAAAAGAGCCCTCATTCTTAATCAGACAGGAAAAGCTAAACAAAGCTACCTGCACCCAGCCATGCCTAATCTTACACTTGTGAAAAAAGTATTAACGGAGAGTAATACTGGATCAATGTATCCAAAGAAATATTCTGACTGACAGAGACAGTTGATCTCATGTAACGAGAGGATAATCTTAGGAAGAATGTGGCAAATAAAATATATGTACCAAACAATAAAGATGATTCAAAAGAGGGCTTGATTTTTGGAAGACAACTTGTAGTTTTCATTGGTACCATTTTGGGGTACATATGACTTTTTAATTCTATTATTTTTTTTTAGGCATATAAGCAAAAAACATTTGTAATTTTTATTATGGCATTTACATACAGGATATTTGTTTAGCTCGGGTCATTACGGATGTGGCAATACCAAATATATGGAGGGGATTATATTTTTTTTTCTCAGTTTCTCTATTGAAAAGCATATTTTCCAAAAGTTAAAGGAAAAGGAGTGTGTTTTTTAATCATTCATTTTACTGCTTACTAGTTGCACAAGGACATGTGATCTTCTGATAGCTCACATAGTACACTGTGTAGTTCAGCATATTATACTGTCAGTAGGAAACTGACAGTCAATCTAATAGGCTGCGCCTCCAGCACAGCCTAATAGGCATACACAGAGGGCAGACCTCGGGCCTTCATTGGATCCCCAGCCTCCATGTGAAGACATCAGCACCCCATAATCTCATTTGTGGAAGTGCCAATGGGTGACAGAGGAAATCCCCCTTCATCTGAAACCACGGTATGTGCTGACTGTGCATCTAAGAGGTTAAACGGCTGCGATCAGCGGTTCTGCCGATACGAGCCATTAGAGCAGGAGCCCGGCTGTCATAAGATAGATGAGCTCCTGCTCTTCCCTGATCAATAAACCCATGCAGGCGCTTAAACTAAACTGCTGTTAAAAAGGCAGCAGCTTATCCTAAGGCCCCTTAGTGACTGCCGTAAGAAGTCGTATTGGTGGTCTTTTAGGGGTTAATTTAATGTGTGATTACTCACCCTCTACCTTACTTCCCATGAAAATAACACATATTTTAACTTACCTTGATGCCAAGAGGCTAATTATCTGTGCCTGCAAGCATTTAAAACATCTTGGGTCAGATGTATCATCCTCTTTACTTCACCTTTATAGAGTAAAACAAGCGCAAATTATGGCACACACCATAGTTAGGCCATGTTTTGCGACTTTTCACTTCACTGGTGTAAATGATACACTACATCTACACTGAAAAACTCAACACTTTCGATTTTGCTCCCATTTTGCATAAGCTGAACTCAGAGATCTGAAACATTTTCTACATACAGAAAAGACCCATTACTCTCAAATATTGTTCACAAATTTAGGGTACTTTTACACTTGCGGCAGGACGGATCCAGCAGGCTATTCAGCCTGCCGAATCCGTCCTGCCACAAGTGGCCGTGCACTGCTCCGTCCCCATTGACTATAATGAGGCGGAGCTACGGCGCAGCACGGCAGTGCACGGCCGGAGATCGCTGGACTAAAAGTCTTGCATGTCCGACTTTTCAGTCCGGCGATCTTTGCCGTGTGCAGCCGTAGCTCTGCCCCCCGCCCCATTATAGTCAATGGGGACGGAACGGCAGCACGGCCACTTGCGGCAGGACGGATCTGCCAGATCCGTCCTGCCGCAAGTGTGAAAGTACCCTTAGTGAGCACTTCACCTTTGCCAAGATAACCCATGCCACCTCACAGGAGTGGCATATCAAGGTGCTGATTAGACAGCATGAATATTGCACAGTTGTGCCTTAGACTGCCCACAATAAAAGGCTGGGGTGGGTGGGGTGGGGATGGGGTAGGGGTGTCAGAAAACCAGTCAGTATGTGGCCACCATTTGCCTCACACAGTGCAACACATCTCCTTCACATAGTTGATCAGGTTGTTAATTGTGGCCTGTGCGAAGTTGCTGAATATTGGCAGTGACTGGAACACACTGTCGTATATGCCAATCCAGTGCATCCCAAACATGCTTAATGGGTGGGACATGTCCTGTGAGTATGCTGGCCACGCAAGAACTGGGATGTTTTCAGCTTCCAGGAATTGTGTACAGATCCTTGCACTATGGGGCCGTGCATTATTATTCTGCAACATGAGGTGATGGTCGTGGATGAATGGCACAACAATGGGCCTCAGGATCTCGTCACAGTATCTCTGTGAATTCAAAATGCCATCAATAAAATGCACCTGTGTTCGTTGTCCATAACATACGCCTGCCCATACCATAACTCCCACTCAATCTACAACTTTGACATCAGCAAACTGCTCACCCACACGACGCCACACATGCTGTCATATGCCATCTGCCCTGAACAGTGAAAACCGGGACTCATCCGTGAACAGAAAGCCTCTCCAACGTGCAAAAGGCCATCGAATGTGAGCATTTGTCCACTCAAGTCGGTTACAATGACGAACTGCAGTCACATCCAGACCCCAATGAGGACGACGAGCATGCAGATAAGCTTCCCTGAGGCGGTTTCTGACAGTTTGTGCAGAAATTGTTTGGTTATGCAAACAGATTGTTGCTGCAGCTGTACGAGTGGCTGGTCTCAGACGATCATGGAGGTGAACATGCTGGATGTGGGGGTCCTGGGCTGGTGTGGTTACACGTGGTCTGCGGTTGTGAGGCCGGTTGGATGTACTGCCAAATTCTTTGAAACGCCTTTGAAGATGGCTTATGGTAGAGAAATGAACATTCATTGCACGGGCAACAGCTCTGGTAGACATTCCTGCAGTCAGCGTGCCCATTGCATCTGTGACATTGTGCTGGGTGATCAAACTGCACATTTCAGAGTGGCTTTTTATTGTGGGCAGTCTAAAGCACACTCAAAAATGGGGCATACTGGATAAATGTATCATAAATATTTATTTACTATAAAAACACATAGTCCATATTTAAAATCCCATAAAACCATATACTGCACCAAATCTCAATCTGCTGTAAAAACTCAAAACAACAAAAATCCTCTGATGATGACAAGTGTAAATTTGACCCCTCTATTCTATGATATATACTGCACAATAGTTAATCCAGCAGGTTTAACTATTGACTGTATGTGTTTTTATAGTAAATAAATATTTATGATACATTTATCCAATATGCCCCATTTTTGAGTGCCCCTCCTCTTAACAATTTACTTTTTGGGCTGTTCTAGTACAAGGGGGTGGTACCGGAGGTGAGCACCAGCATCCAATTGTACTTACGGGGTGAGCCATTGAATTTGTACTTTGATATAGTCTAAAGCACACCTGTGCAATATTCATGTTGTCTAATCAGTACCTTGATATGTCACACCTGTGAGGTGGGATGGGTTAGTTTGGCAAAGGAGAAGCGCTCACTAACACAGATTTAGACAGATTTGTGAACAATATTTGAGATCTTTAAGTTCAGCTCATGCAAAATGGCAGCAAAACCGAAAGTGTTGTGTTTATATTTTTGTTTAGTGTATGTAAATTCATAGCTGGAGCAGATTTAAGTTAGGCCTCATGCACACGAATGTATTTTCTTTCCGTGTCCGTTCTGTTTTTTTTGGACCCATTCATTTCAACGGGTCCGCAATAAATGAGGACAGCACACCATGTGCTATCCACATCCGTATGTCCAATCCGTAGCCCTGGAAAAAAAATAGAGCATGTCCTATTCTTGTCCGTTTTGCGGACAAGGATAGACATTATTACAATGGATCCGCAAAAAAAATGGATGCCATGTGCTTTTTTTTTGTGGTTTGAGGACCGCAAAACACATGCGGTCGTGTGCATGTAGCCTAAGGCTGATATTACATCACCATTATTTTTCCATTCTTCTGAGCCGTCAAAAGAACAGAAAATAAAGAAAAATAGGATCCTGAGTATCGGTTATGCACATTCGGCGTCCGTTTGAGCCATTTCCGTTAGAGATCCGTTATTTTAGATGGCAAAAAAAAATCCTGCATGCAAAATATCGGTGATGTGAACTGATGATGCACCAAATTTATTAAGAGACTTGTGTGCATTTTACGCCAATTGACTTTGCACCAAGACTGACGTATGCATATTTGCCCCTCCGGATTTTGCTTCTGTAGGACATAAACCTTTCAAAAAGCAGAGGCAAAATGATAAAGCCCAGTGAAATGCTGAAGTGGAGTTAGATACCTCAACGATGAGTCACAGCTACAAACCTTCAGGCCTTTAAAGCCCCAAGTGCCCACATTCAACAAAAATACAGAAATAACAAGATATACTTCAAACTACCGTTTATTTCTTCAAACCTGGATGTCACTAATAATTTACAGATGTAATGCCTGCAAATGCTTACCAGAATCTTAGCAGCCAGTAATATCAGGCGCACACAGGACAAGTCAATTTCAGAATACCACATGAACTCTACGGAGTTTAGCTCACAAAGAACAGAGTATAAATATGTTGTGATATGGAGTTATTACGGTGGCTTACATATGCAGATCCCTGTGTTATCACTATTCATTTGTATTTCTTCCTTCATGTTTTTGAAAAAAAGTCTAGATATATTATTTTAGTGTCTTAAAGTTCTTCTTTGAAAAATCCAAGCTTTGCTCGAGACATTTCTTTTCTCAACTGCATAATTTCCCAAAACATCTGATCAGCTATAAAAATAAGAAATAAAGAATAAATATATGCACAGAATTATATGTCGTCTGTCATATGAATAATCTACATTGCAATAATTCTGCAATCTGTATTTTATCAGTGGAAGTCACACTCAATAACTTAAAGGGAATCTGTCATCACCTTTAGGCTACATGCACACGACCGTTGGTGTTTTGCGGTCCGCAAATCGCGGATCCGCAAAACACGGAAGCTGTTCCGCGTTCCGTTCCGCATTTTGCGGAACGGAACGCGGCCCATTATATAGATGCCTATTCTTGTCCGCAAAACGGACAAGAATAGGACATGCTCTATTTTTTTTGCGGGGGCACGGAACAGAGCAACGGATGCGGACAGCACACGGAGTGCTGTCCGCATCTTTTGCGGCCCCATTGAAATGAATGGGTCCGCGGCCGAGCCGCGAAATATGCGGCTCGGACGCGGACCCAAACAACGGCCGTGTGCATGAGGCCTTATGCTGCACATACTAAATAGCAGAATAGAGTAGAGACAGGTGAGATGACTTCAGCGGTCTGTCATTTATAAGTTAAAAGTAAGTGGTTGCCAAGAACCAACATCACCATCATTGCAGGCTGGGCCTGGAAAAGAGTCATGGCCACCTGAGAAGAGTCATCGTTATTCATGAATTCCTGCTCTCCCTGCCCACCTGCTGATGACTGACAGTCTTCTACCTAGTTTTCTCCCTTTCTCTCTAGGAGAGAACTGCCAATCATCAGCAGATGGGTGAGAGGGCAGGAGATTATGGATAACCATGACTCTTCTCAGGTAGATTTGACTGTTCTCAAGGCCTGTGCTGTAATGATCATAAAGCAGGTTCTCGGCAACCACTTACTTTTAGCTCATAAATGACACACTGCTGAAATCAACATTTCTGTCACTAATTTATGCTGCCCTCAGTGAGATCAGCATAAAGTTGATGACAGCTTCCCTTTAAGTCCTCCTTTGAGCATGAACTGCCTTTCAATGATAAAAATGCATATGTACTATATCTATACACATATATATACACACACATTATAGCTTCAAAATTGGAAAGTATGCATTTATACCATTTTCAACCATAATCTATAGAAGTAATTTGCATTAGGATTAAGATCATCTATTCTCTATAAAAATTTGAACATCTTTAATTGTAAAACAGGAAATGTCACTTCTAATACTGAAATACAAACACAGTACAATATGAATTCAATGTACACTCACTGATCAAAATGCTCTCAGGGGCTGCTTTTGGGTAGTGTACCTTTTGAAAACATTTTGCCCAATTGACATAATCTGAGAGAGGGACTGAAAGAAGCAGGATGGTCATTTCTGACCTAGCTGTTAGGAGGTGTTTATAGCAGTGGTTATGTGAGGGCACACAGAGTGAACAAGCTTGATGGACTGACCTCCAGTAAAGAGGATCGTTTGATCCGCTGACAGGCACAAGCAGCACCCGTTGTTCACCATCCATACACATGTGGCACCTTTATTACACACCATTGTTTCTGCTGGATCATTCCCAGGTGCTCAGCAAAAAAAATTTGGGAGTCAAGGCTCCCATTATGTGCCCTGACATTGTCAGTCGGCCGTCACCTTTGTTTGCAGTGGTGTCGTGAACGAGAAACCTAGTCTGCTATGAACTGGAACCATATTGTCTTCAGAGACGAATCCAGGTTCTGTTTGGGATTCCACGATGGTCGAGTTAGAGTATGTAGGTCTTATGGTGAGTGCTATAATCCTACCTTTTCTATGGAGTGACCCACTGCCACAACTGCTTGTGTGATGATCTGGGCAGCCATTGCATACCACTAGTAGAGACATGAGGGATACTAACAGCTCAGCGATATATACAGGACATCCTGTGGCCACATGTGTTGCCTCTCATGGCAGGGCTTTCAACTGGCATCTTCCATCAGGATAATGCGCACCCACATACAGCAGGGGTTCCCAGGAATATAACGCAAAATGGCAACACTTTCTTGGCCTGCCCGTTTGTGCGATTTATCACCAATCAAGCATTTATGAGAGCAGCATGGAGGCCACCTTCAGCGACCAGGTAGTGTGCAGGATCTACAGGCTTAGCTGCAACATCTATGGGGAAATGTGCCGCAGGATACCATATGGAACCTGTATGCCTCCATGCCCAACCCCATCTTGTCTTGTAGACACAGGCTAAAGGCGGCCCAACACTAGAGCCTCCTTACAACTGTACAGTTTTCTCCAATAAACTTATCCTTTTGCTCTAATATTGTAATCATTTATAGTCGTGGCCAAAAGTTTTGAGAATGACACAAATATTAGTTTTCACAAAGTTTGCTGCTAAACTGCTTTTAGATCTTTGTTTCTGTGATGTAGTGAAATATAATTACACGCACTTCATACGTTTCCAAGGCTTTTATCAACAATTACATGACATTTATGCAAAGAGTCAGTATTTGCAGTGTTGGCCCTTCTTTTTCAGGACCTCTGCAATTCGAATGGGCATGCTCTCAATCCACTTCTGGGCCAATTCCTGACTGATAGCAACCCATTCTTTCATAATCAGTTCTTGGAGTTTGTCAGAATTAGTGGGTTTTTGTTTGTCCACCCGCCTCTTGAGGATTGACCACAAGTTCTCAATGGGATTAAGATCTGGGGAGTTTCCAGGCCATGGACCCAAAATGTCAACGTTTTGGTTCCCGAGCCACTTAGTTATCACTTTTGCCTTATGGCACGGTGCTCCATCGTGCTGGAAAATTCATTGTTCTTCACCAAACTGTTGTTGGATTGTTAGAAGAAGTTGCTGTTGGAGGGTGTTTTGGTACCATTCTTTATTCATGTCTGTGTTTTTGGCCAAAATTGTAAGTGAGCCCACTTCCTTGGATGAGAAGCAACCCCACACATGAATGGTCTCAGGATGCTTTACTGTTGGCATGACACAGGACTGATAGTAGCGCTCACCTTTTCTTCTCCGGACAAGCCTTTTTCCAGATGCCCCAAACAATCGGAAAGAGGCTTGATCTGAGAATATGACTTTGCCCCAGTCCTCAGCAGTCCATTCACCATACTTTCTGCAGAAGATCAATCTGTCCCTGATGTTTTTTTTTGGAGAGAAGTGGCTTCTTTGCTGCCCTTCTTGACACCAGGCCATCTTCCAAAAGTCTTCGCCTCACTGTGCGTGCAGATGCGCTCACACCTGCCTGCTGCCATTTCTAAGCAAGCTCTGCACTGGTAGCACTCCAATCCCGCAGCTGAATCCTCTTTAGGAGACGATCCTGGCGCTTGCTGGACTTTCTTGGACGCCCTGAAGCCTTCTTAACAAGAATTGAACCTCTTTCCTTGAAGTTCTTGATGATCCTATAAATTGCTGATTGAGGTGCAATCTTACTAGCCACAATATCCTTGCCTGTGAAGCCATTTTTATGCAACGCAATGATGGCTGCACGCGTTTCTTTGCAGGTCACCATGGTTAACAATGGAAGATCAATGATTTCAAGCATCGCCCTCCTTTTAACATGTCAAGTCTGCCATTTTAACCCAATCAGCCTGACATAATGATCTCCAGCCTTGTGCTCGTCAACATTCTCACCTGAGTTCACAAGACGATTACTGAAATGATCTCAGCAGATCCTTTAATGACAGCAATGAAATGCAGTGGAAAGGTTTTTTTGGGGGATTAAGTTAATTTTCATGGCAAAGAAGGACTATGCAATTCATCTGATCACTCATCATAGCATTCTGGAGTATATGCAAATTGCTATTGTAAAAACTTAAGCAGCAACTTTTCCAATTTCCAATATTTATGTAATTCTCAAAACTTTTGGCCACGACTGTACATATATCATCATTACATTCACACATAGTTTTCATTCCAACAACTGCTTCTTGGTGAATTATTTTATTTGTCAATGAGTGTCAGCAACATTTTGTCTTATAAACAATTCCACAATATTTACTCACCATCCTGCTGTTTTACAAGTCCTTGATGGATGTACCTAATGTATGTGAAGAAATTACATACAGAGGTAATCTGTAAAAAAAAGAAAAATAAATGACTATATATTTACAGTAGTAAGATCGTCAAGGCAAACACTCTCACCCTACTCACCCTATATCTACAGCATGGGGAAATATAGTAATAATTGCTGGAGTCTCCAAGTTTGATTCTGTGCTTACAAGGTTTTGTTTGACCAGTCAGAGCGCATTTTCTGAAAAACAGCATACATAATAGTAATACATTAGTAACGACAAAAATGTTTTGGCAATTACAAAAAAAACTAAAGACCTGCTTTTAACATTTTATATCCAAAATAAAAGCATCTAAGTATCTCTGTCATCCCATTCCAGAAACTTGACAGTACAGCAGGACCCTCTGTAGGACACCTACTGTAAATAAATGTGATCAAATTTAATGTCTCAAGATAGCAAAGCATGTACCGTACATTTCATTCCCATAAAAGCACAAAATAAGGTAAAAAAACATTTTACTAGTTATATTAGTAGTTATGAGTTATAATGCTACTTTCACACTAGCGTTTCTTTTCCAGCATTGAGTTCTGTCCTAGGGGCTCAATACCGGAAAAGAACTAATCAGTTTTATCCCAATGCATTCTGAATGGAGAGAAATCCGTTCAGGATGCACCAGTTCAGTCACTGTCACACTGTCACTATCTCCGGCAATCTGGTCTGCGCATGTGCAGACCTTTAAAAATGATGACACCGGAAAAAGGGATCCGGTATTGCAATGCATTTTTCTGACTGATCAGGCATTTTTCAGACCAATCAGTCAGAAAAAATGACATGCGTTTGCATACAGTTTGCTGCAATGGAAGCAGGCAACTGAACTGCTTGCCAGATCACACTGCCGCAAGTGTGAAAGTACCCTAAGTTTCCTCAGGCTAGCCTGTGAGGCCCCTTTCACGTCAGCGTTTTTGCTTTCCGTCCTAGAGTTACATCCTTGGGGCTCTAGGACGGAAAGATACCTTCCGTTCAGTACTGAGACGTTTTTTGGCCATAGCAAAATCCGCAGCATGCTGCGGATTTTCCTCCAGCCAAAAATCCGGAAGACATGCCGCAAGGACGGATCCGGAATTAATGCCCATTGAAAAGCATTAATCCGGATCCGACTTTAAGCTAAACGTCCTTTCGGCGCATCGCCGGATCCAATGTTTAGCTTTAATGAATGGTAACCATGACAGCCAGGACGCTACTAAAGTCCCGGTTGCCATGGAAAAGCAGCGAGAGCTGGGGGAGAAGCTATTTACCTTCTGTGCGGAGGCCAGGGCGCTCCTCGATGACGTCACCGGGTCCCTGCGTCGCATGGATCACATAGCTACGCTATGTGAGCAATGGGCTGTATGGATCGTACGGCGCATTGCTCACATAGCATAGCTATGTGATCCATGCGACGCAGGGACCCGGTGACGTCATCAAGGAGCGCCCTGGCCGCCGGACGCAATGTATGTAGCTTCTCCCTCAGCTCCCAGCTTCTTTTCCATGGCAGCCGGGACTTTAGTAGCATCCTGGCTGCCATGGTTACCTGAAAGCATATTGAAGACTAATCAGTCTTCAATATGCTTTCAGTTGTCTTGCGTTGTGACGGATCCGACGGGCATTTCCGGCGATGGAAGTGCACGTCGGATCCTCACAACGCAAATGTGAAAGAGACCTAAGGCCTCTTTCACATCTGCGTTTAACTTTCCGTCCTAGAGTTCCGTCCTAGGGGCTCTAGGACGGAAAGATACTGATCAGGATTATCCCAATGCATTCTGAATGGAGAGAAATACGTTCAGGATGGATCAGGAGGTCTTCAGCTCAGTGCCCAAATGTTTTTTGGCCGTAGCAAAATCCGCAGCATGCTGCGGATTTTCCTCCGGCCAAAAATCCTGAAGGCGTGCCGCAAGGACGGATCCGGAATTAATGCCCATTGAAAAGCATTAATCCGGATCAGACTTCAAGCTAAATGTCGTTTCGGCGCATCGCCGGATCTGACGTTTAGCTTTCTGAATGGTAACCATGGCAGCCAGGCACTACTAAAGTCCTGGGTGCCATGGAAAAGTAGTGGGAGCAGCTGGAGCTGACCGTGCGGCTCCGGGAGCTCCACAATGACGTCACAGTGCCTCTACGTCGCATGGATCATGCGACGTAGGGGCGCTGTGACGCCATTGTGGAGCGCCCCGGGAACCGCACGGAGGGTAAGTAGCTTCTCCACTGCTCCCCACTACTTTTCCATGGCAGCCGGGACTTTATTCGGTCCTGGCTGCCATGGTAACACTGAAAGCATTTTGAAGACTGATCAGTCTTCAAATGCTTTCAGGTGTGTTGCGTTGTGACGGATCCGACGGCCATTTCCGGCGACGTAACTGCACGCAGGATCCTCACAACGCTAGTGTGAAAGAGGCCTAAATCATGCATTTATTTGTTAACCTGCTTGATGAAGGTACTGCTATGGTATCTGGTTGGCTAATAAAGGTATTTGTGTTATTTTTTAACACAAAAAGTCTTTTACATCACATAGATTCTTCTGACTAACTTGTACCATGCTATTTTTTTCTAACCTTCACACATGGAAGTAATGTGGATAATACAGCAGGACTGCAACAGAAAGCTCAAAATCACCTTCCCATCAGAAATCTCAAAAAAAAGGAGTGCTAACCATGCTACATCTGTATATAGGCAGTTAAAAATATAACCTGCATACTGCTGAGGATGTTACGTCCATGAACTACCCAGCTCTATTAGTGCCAGTACACCAATGGGTTTTTCCACAAATGACATTCATCACACCATAGGTGATAAATGTATGTTTGCTGGGGGTGCCACTGCTGGGATCCCCACTGATTACTAGAATGGAGGTCCAGAGCACCTCATTCCTCCCTCCCTGCAGGACCACAGTCAGGAGGAATTTGAGGGAAGTGGTAATTAAGCCTGCACGAGGCTGCTCCACTCAAAGTCCACACAACTAGCGTAGACAGCCAAGCACAATTTATTTTTTATTACTTACTTTGGTCCTCCACATTCAACAGCTGAGGCTTTCACAAACCGAACGGGCTGAAGGCCTGCAGGCTCAATACTCAAAGTGTTATTTTCCACAGCTTTCAGTACAGCTGCTGCCAGCTACAAGATAAAACCACCAATGAGTCACGTTAATAAAATACAATCGATAGCATCTTCTACTTTACTTCTACTGAACAGTTTAAAAATGATCTGTTCCCATTACTAGCCGAGAGGTTCCATGTGGGACAATACAAATGTTAAACTGCACCTCCAATGAAGCAGGATTTCCCACTCCTGTTCACGGAGGTGTAGCAGCCTAATATTCAATCTGTAAATATGAATATACACTTAAAATCTAAAAGTTTTTACTCATTTCAAAATAATTTCCCTGGTAAATCTATACTGAAAAAGAAAATCATGAGGACCGGCACATGCTATGCTGGTCTTGATTGGCCCTATGCTGCTGAAGCAGGCATTTAATTTACAACGAGGAGCAGGCCTCAAGATAGATTTCCATATTTTTCGCCCCATAAGATCCATCCCCCCCCCCCCCCAAAGTGGGGGAAAAATTACCCTGCGTCTTATGAGGTGAATACTAATGAGCACTTCCATTATAGAATCGGTGAAGGCTCTGTACTCATCGATTCCTGGTCCTCGGCTGTGCTGTGGCTGCGCACAGCGTGAGGGTACTCTGTGACCTCACGCTGTGCGCGTCGGGTCACATCACAGCCGCGGCAGGAGGAAGACAGAGCGTTCTGGAGGTGAGCAGCGGCGTCCGACGCAGGAGAGGTAAGTGTCTTTTTTATTTTCTGTGCTCTGTGGCATGGGGATGATGAAAGGCATGGGGGCTGATATAGGGGTCATTCACATTGGTGTATGATCTGAGATCTGATTGGGGTCTTATTAACATTGGGGGTCTGATTAGGGCTGTCAGGTGAGGTCTGATTAACATTGTGGGTTTGACTGGTGGTCTGACCTGAGGTCTATTAAAAAATATTTTTTTCTTATTGTCCTCCTCTAAAACCTAGGTGCGTCTTATAGGTCAAAGAATACAGTAAATGCCTCCTCGGGTAGTCCAGACTGAAATCTACTCCAGCTCATACCACATCCCACCATCAAAATGCCCCCTTTTCAGAATTGCCACAGGTGACATAAAAATGCCAGTTAAAAAGTCCGGCTTTTGCAATTTTTCTACACCGAATCCATGCGTAAGGGAATGATACAATCTCCCCCTTTATCTTTAGTAGTACAAAAACTATATAAACGTGTTATTATAAGGTCTAGCAGGAAGGAAATACACCTAATGGAAGTACTAACCTCATTCTTTGGAAATGATAAACAGGGACAGATATCCTCCTGATAGATCCTTTCCAAAAACTGACATGTTCTGTCCATAAGTGGCTCCTCCTTCCATGCTTTGAATTCATTGTAAAGTGATAGGTCAGCCTGTAAAATTGATGAATAGCATTATAAAATCAAACTTCTCAGCATTACGCCTCATTCACACGTCAGTGATTTCCATCAGTGATTGTGAGCCAAAACCAGGATTGAAGCCTCCACAGACATAAGATATAAGAAAAAGATCTGAACCTGTTCTGTGTTTAGAGCCGCACCTGGGTTTGGCTCACAATCACGGATGGAAAACACTGACCGAAACACTGACGTGTAAAAGAGGCCGTAGGGCCTATTCACACGGCCGTATGAATGGGTCCGCACCCGTTCTGCAATTTTGCGGGAACGGGCGTGGACCTATTCATTTCAATTGTTGGCGCAAAAGATGTGGACAGCACTCCGTGTGCTGTCCGCATCTGCAGTTCCGTTCTATGGCCCTGCAAAAAAGACAGAACATGTCCTATTCTTGTCCGCAACTGCGGACAAGAATAGGCATTTTCTAAGATTGTGCCGGCCATGTGCAGTCCGCAAATTGCAGAACACACACGGACCAGCATCCGTGTTTTGCCGATCTGCAATTTGCGGATCCGCAAAACACTACAGTCGTCTGAATGAGCCCTTAGACTGGTAGAATATAAACGGACATAAAATCTATAGCAGTTTACAGATTATCACCTTGGACTATACATGAGTAGTGCTGCAACTATGGGTACACGTCAAAATACACAAGAATGAGTTATTCTACAGATGTCAAACTGGTCATCAATGAGAAGTGTTGCCTTACGAAGCCTTGTGGCGAAACGTGTTGGCTAGGTGTGGGGACACTGGGAAGGGGGCAGTTCATGTCCATGTATCTGTTTATATACATTTACTCTGATTGTTTTTTTACTTATTGTGCGGTCACATGTGTTCCCGCTTGCATCTAATTTATATCTGACACTGTGTCTCACAATGCATTCGCACTTAACTCTGGTTGGCCTTATTTATGACCATTGTTTGACACTCTGTTCTACAAATTAACATTTTTGCACTCTGCATTTGCACTTTATTTACATCCTGCTTGCGGCAACACGTGACCACATTATGTAAACTTTGATTTCATGTATGAATTGATACTTTTTACATGTCATGTACTGGCCCCCTCCCCCATGTGTCTCCTGCCTGATCATTCCCCCTGTTCCATATGAGACTCCATGGGTATGTTTTTAATGAGATTTTCAATAAAGTTTAATTCTTGATAAATTATTAGTGTTTGATTAGATTTGTATGCATAGAGATATACGGTATAGATGGGTAAACACATGCTCTTTATAGGTTGTTGTTAATAACACATATGTGACCCCTATTGATCCAGATCATTGGTTTTCTTACGAGAGAATAGCAAGCCGTTACAGTGACTGACATCGGCAATTATTAATACTAATCGTATTCATAATACCAGAGATAAATGTTTTCATTACCTCCTTACATTTCTTCACAATTGGCTGCATTACAGTAAGGTCCAGAGTGCCACCTCCCATAGCACTGCTTGTGCTTTTGTTCCTTGCATGGCCTTTCTTGAATGGAGTCTTCCCACCTGGCTGTAACTCTTTTGTTGGAGAGGTTGGAGATGTGGACAGAAGAGTCTTAAGGGCTGCAACTTCTGCTTGCAACACATCAATCTATTAAAAAATAATAAGAGTCATTAAAAGACAAAGACATATAAATTAATAAATTTTAATAACATGACATTAATCACTTCCTTCTGTACCTGAACAATTTCACTAGATCTCAGGCATGACGCACAAACAGCGCACAGTACACACACATACGCAATCTCCTCTGACCTCGAATGCTCTGCTTCCAGACAGGGATATTACCTTCCAGAAGTTGCCCTGTCCAATCCTCCTGCTTGCTAACAAAATACATTGGGGTTGTTCTCATACATATTAGATTTTCAGATGATCAAGCAAAAATTTTTCTAAAGGTGGCCATACACCTCAAATAGCTGTTGGTCTACAGCACCAAGTTGCCTCTAAAGGCATTCCGTCATGGAATTACTTATGGTCCGTGGTAATAAAATCCATAACGCAATTCAGATTACACCACAACCTGAACTTCAAAATATAAAATTCGCTCATCCGTAATAATGACAGTTGACAGGTCAAATTCATCATGTAGGCAACGGCGTAAAACTTATAAAATTAATATCTATTCTAATTTGAAATAATGAGCAAGAAAGACCCATGATTTCCAGAAAAATAAAAAATTTGGGGTAGACCGAGAAACAAAAACAATGAAAAAAAATCATCAGAATGCAACACTCCAAAAGGTAAAATTCTGCTCTGGTCACAAAGGATCAAAATAGCCACAGACATGACAGGGTTAAACACGAGGCTGAATAAGTCAACAGAATGAAACAGAGATCACCACATTTTAACACATACCTTTCCTTGTGCTTCCTTGAGCTGCTTCTCTGCTGTGGCCTGTTTTACGTTAGCTTCCCGTACCATTTTGTGCGCCTCCTGGGACAAACAGAAGTTGACAAATTTGACGTCCCTTGTTTTTCTAGAGATTTACACGGGTGACATTAATGCCACATTAAAAGTAAAATGGCATCTAAAAGTTCAGAAATACAAGCACATGTTACAGTAACAAAACTGCGAATCTTACAAGAGAAGAAGCAGGGGACTGAGACGCAGTTGCCACGCTCGTAGTCCGATAATACTAGCATAGTTAATCCTGGCACTGCATTTAGGACTTTTCTGCGCTTGGTAATCGGCACCCATTAGGTCAAGTAAATGCCAGAGGAATTTTACTATGTTTTTCTAGGACGATGTCCAACCCTCATTACATTTATTAACAGTGTCTGGTAAAACTAGTTTCTGTTGTACAGAAGGGCTTGTGTTTTTTTTTTTTTCTTTGTCTTCCAATAAAAATTCTTAGCGGAATTCTTTCCCAGCTGTAAATGAAGATTGTGTATTCTGTACAGAATACAAAGTGAACAAAAATCAAAAATGTTTGTAAAGTCCAGATAGTAAAACACACAATAAAATGCACACATTGCATAAAGTTTAACAATCTTACAACCCAAACCATAAACACCTTGAGAAAATTACATAACCCGCTCTACCAACCGCCAAAAGTGCGCGATTGGCATTTACAGGATGTTTCAATTTGGGTGGATTAATGGCAGATGGCTGTAAAAATTACAACCTGGACCTAATAATAGGACAGAAAAGTGAAGAAATAAAATAAAGATTAGTATCGGTACCCTGTCAGATTACTCAGCCCATGAGTTAAAGGAACATCAAACCTAGAAATAATGGAGGACATAAACTTGCCCTGAACAAACAGAAAATCCTACACAATGACAAACAGACTTGTAGCTATCCTGCAGTGAACACAGGGGTTAATCTCCTGCTGGTCAGTTCCATCTTCGGTTAGAGATCGGCTGAGGGAAACTGCTTAGCCAATAGGGCGGGGCTTATTCATCCTGTCCTACTGCTGACTGGACACAGTAGGAAGACCCCTTCATCTCCAAGCTGTCTTATAGTGAGGAGAAGAGGGACATGGATGATTTTTTTTTATATACCTTATTTTTCGCTTTAAAAGACGCACACTAAAAGACACCTAAGCTCTAGAGGAGAAAAGTAATTAAAAAAATGATTTGCTCTATAAGATGCTGCCTGTAGCTTACATTGCATTTTCCGGGCGACAGGTTCCCTTTAAGAACCACTTCTATGCTGATAGCACTCAGATTTATATCTCTGGTACAGATACTTCTTCTATCCGGAGTTCTAGATTATAATCAATATCGCAATTTCAGGGATCTGCTTGTTTATCAACCTTGAGTCAACAAAAATGTCTGTGCGTGTCCTCATCATATCCCACCTAGACTTCAACACCCTCCTCTGTGGCCCACCTTTTAACACTCTTACACCCCTCCAATCCATTTCCAACTCCACTGCCTGGTTAAAGCACCTCTCTCTCGTTCCTCTTTTACCCTCTCCCCTCTGGCAGTTCCTTCACAAGTTAACCTTTGTGTAGTGAATACATTTAAAAATACTGGCAATTACCTACAAGGCAGACAGTCCACAACCGATCACCTCCATACATATCATTCCTAAGGTCTTCATCCTTTCCCCTCATGAGATGTAATCTCCAGTCCTCACAGATCTCCACTCTTCTCTTGTCTCCTTCTCCCATTATCATCTACAAGAGTTCACGCCTGCATCACTACTACTACTCTGGAGCTCAGTTACCCTACACATCAGACTCTCTCCCACCACCCAAATTTTTAAAAGCAACCTGGAAACCCATTCCTTCTGGACACCTGCCATAACCCTGCCTCCACTACTTTAGCAACTCCTGCCTTCCCCTACTGTCTCTTCCCCCTTCCCTCAGTAAGCCCTTGTGAGTGGGAGTCTCTATTCTGATTTACCAGTCTGTCCCTCAGTCATTCATGTCATGTACTGTATGTAAACTCCTCTTTTTTTCATATGTACAGCAACCTGGGGGATAAGGACACTAATAATAAGGTATTAGCTCGAGCTTCCAATTGTCCACAGCATGTCAGTTGTGCACCACCCACAAATCTGAGCCGTCGGCTGTGGACGGTCTTCCAGTAGTTGGGCACTGTATGGCTATGTTACTTGGGCATTGTGTGACCTACTATATGGCCACTGCTAATACTTCTGTGACTTCATACAATAGTATTAGTTTGACCCAGTTAGGCTGCCTTCAGTCTTAGTGCTGTTTTTTTGCACTTTTGTGGGTTTTAGTCGCATTTTTGCAGTAAAAACGCCACCTCCCAATGTAAGCAAAAGGTCTATAGGGTAAATATGGAAGGACACACAAGTGTTGTTTGTGCCACTAATAACATGGCTTCTTTGGTCATTCTTGCTTCCTTCAAAAATGCAGCATGCTGTAGCTCTTGGCGGTTTTTCAGACGTTTTTGACATCACCTTTTCTATAGGGAAAAAAACCCCATGAAGAAAACACTCTTGGTAAGACACTTGCTGGGGCAGATTTATGAAAATGTCTAAAAGAAAATCTGTCTGCCATAGCAACCACAGTACAGTTTTCATTTTTCAAGAGCACTGTAAGGAAAGAAAGTGCTGTGATTGGTTACTGTGGGCGCAAAGAATTTCTCTTTTAGACAGTTTCATAAATCCCCAAATTGTGTGCAAAAAAACAAACAAAAAAAACACAAAAACATAGGGGCCATAAAAATACTTGTACTTATTCTGGTGTTCAAGTCATGTGTGTAAGGACCATTACACAGTATAGAATAGTACAGGGGTACTCAACTGGCAGACTCAACTGGTTGCCAGCTGTCCGGAACCCTGCAGCGGCCTACTAAGTGGGGGGCGGTTCAGCTCTCAGGGAGTGCCAGAGTCCAGAAGCAATGAGCGCGTCCATCAATACAGATGAAAGCGCTCATTGCTGGAGCGCAGGGAGCTGGGTCCTGTCACTCACCGCTCAGCTCCCCGCGCTCCTCCCCTCCTTCAGGCCGGCGGCGCACAAAATGGTGAAGCAGGAAGACTTCTACCTGGCTCCACCATTCAGCCTGCAGGCACAGATCGAGCTGCCAGCCTGTGTGGGTGGAGCCGTGGGTGGATTTCCTGGAAATCTGCATAAGCTCCGCACATACCGTGTTGCCGAGCCATTTGTGTCTGCAGGGGTGAGAGGACTGTGAGCTTCAGGAATCGGACAAGGCGAGTAGGTACTGTGTTTTTTGGAGGGTTTTTTTTGCCACAGAGGGGGCATTTCTACTCTGGAGAGGGAACAATGGGCATTGCTAATGTGAAGGGGCACAATGGGCATTGCTACTATAGAGGAGGCACAGTGCACAGAGGGCATTACTACTCTGAAGGGGGCACAGTGCACAGAAGGCATTGCTACTATAAAGGGGGCACAGATGGCATTATTACTGTGAAGGAGGCACAATGGGTATTACTACTATTAATGGGGCACAATGGGGATTTCTACAATGGAGGGGGCACACAGGGCATTATTACTGTGAAGGGGGCACAATGGGCATTATTACTGTGAAGGGAGCACAATGGGCATTATTAATGTGAAGGGAGCACAATGGGCATTACTACTAATAAGGGTGCACAATGGGCATTATTACTTTGAAGGGGGTACAATAGGCATCACTACTATTAAGGGGCATTATTACTGTGAAGGAGGCACAACAGGGATTATTACTGTGAAGGGGGCACAACGGGGATTATTACTGTGAAGGGGGCACATATGGGGATTATTACTGTGAAGGGGCACATATAGGGCATTACTACTGTGAAAGGGGCACAGATAGGGCATTACTACTGTGAAAGGGGCACTTAGGGTATTCATACTCTGTGGGGAGTAATTAAGGAGGCATCGCAATGTGTCAGGGGCACTAAGGAGCATCATAATGTTTGGGGGCACCAAGGGATCACCCTGCTGTGAGGGTGCACCTAGGGGTATCATACTCTGTGCACCACTAAAGGGATATCATACTGTCTGAGGGGCATTAAGAGACCCAGCACTGACAAAAATAATGCAATAAATGGGTGCAAGCTCAAAAAGGGTGACGCATACCCTAATGAATGCACAAGGAAAAAAGAGAAGCACTCAGAGATTAAAAGTAAAAACCATGGATTTATTCACCCGTGCTGCACCACAAGTGAATAAATCCACGGCTTTTACTTTTAATCTCAGAGTGCTGCTCTTTTTTCCTTGTGTGTGTATGTGTATATATATATATATATATATATATATACACATACATATATACACACACATACACACACACACACACACTGTACTACTTGCATTAATACACTGAGCAACAAAATTACTGATAATTTCAAAGCTGGAAGCCTTTGGTCTGGATATTTAACACCTTAGAAATGCCCTATGCCCATGTGTTGATGGACAGGCAGCATAGATTTTACTTTATTTATTTTTTAAGAATAACGTTTAAATTAAAATGATTATCCAAAGTAATCTATTCTGAGGTTCGGCTGCATATAGGACTGCTGCCATCATCAGATATGACTAGTAAGATCAATTAAGAAGAGTTGGTTTGCTGTATATTTATGCACATCGAATTGCGCCATGATACATACAGCTCATGGATGGATTTATAACTTAAGGGCCCTTTCACACTGGCGTTTTTGTTTTCCGGCATAGAGTTCCGTCCTCGGCGCTCTATGCTGGAAAAATCCTGATCAGGATCATCCCCATGCATTCTGAATGGAGAGAAATCCGTTCAGGATGCATCAGGATGTCTTCAGTTCAGGACCGGAGCGTTTTTTGGACGCAGCAAATACCGCAGCATGCTGCGCTTTTTGTTTCGTCCAAAAATCCGGAACACTTGCCACAAGGCCGGATCCGAAATTAATGCCCATTGAAAGGCATTAATCCGGATCCAGCCTTAAGCTAAACGTCGTTTCGGCGCATCGCCGGATCCGACGTTTAGCTTTTTCTCAATGGTTACCATGGCAGCCAGGACGCTAAAGTCCTGGTAAAATGTAGTGGGGAGCGGGGGAGCAGTATACTTACCATCTGTGCGGCTCCCGGGGCGCTCCAGAGTGACGTCAGGGCGCCCTACACGCATGGATCACGTGATCGCATGGATCACATGATCCATCCGCATGGGGCGCTCT
Organism: Bufotes viridis; assembly: GCA_033119425.1. Taxonomy (NCBI): domain Eukaryota; kingdom Metazoa; phylum Chordata; class Amphibia; order Anura; family Bufonidae; genus Bufotes; species Bufotes viridis. The sequence continues at coordinate 255,446,896 of CM065590.1, forward strand.
GACGTCATTCTGGAGCGCCCCGGAAGCCGCACGGACTGTAAGTATACTGCTCCCCCGCTCCCCACTACTACTATGGCAACCAGGACTTTAATAGCGTCCTGGCTGCCATAGTAACCTGAAAGCATTTTGAAGACTGATCAGGATCCTGATCAGTCTTCTAATGCTTCAGGCGACTTGCGTTCTGACGGATCCGGCGGGACGGAAGTGCCTGCCGGATCCTCAGAACGCATGTGTGAAAGGACCCTAAAGGGGGTGTCCCATATGAGACAATGGGGGCATATTGCTAGGATATGCCCCCAGGGTCTGATAGATGCAGGTCCGACTGCTGTGACCCGCACGTATATTGAGAACGGAGAGGGTCAAAGTGGTGGTTGGAGGACTCCGGTTTGGCCATTACCAAGCACTCTCCCCAGAGAAGTGGATGAGAGCACACCACACATGACCTCTCACCGTTCCCATTCACTTCTGAGGGCAAAACGGAAATAGCCGAGCCAGCTCTTGGCTATTTTCGGCGGCCCCATAGAAATGAATTGGGGGGGGCTGAGCATGCGCAGTTCATCCTCCACCACTTTCGGGACTCCGTTTAGGAGATCAGTGCATATCACAGTGGTGGACCCACACCTATCAGACAATAGGGGCATATCCTAGCAATATGCACCCATTGTCTCAGATGAGGCAACCCCTTTAATACCGAATTCATACACCATGAAAGTAAAGAATATTAATGTGGTTAAAATCAAATGGTTCCCAATACATATTTTCAAAATTAAATGTGTCATACAAGACATTTTACTCATCCAGTATATCCACCTACCTCAAAAAGACTGGCTGTCAGCTCTTCCAGCTCCTGCCCCAGTTGATCCCGCACTTTGGAAAGTCTTTCACATTCTTCATCTTTCAGTTTAAGCTCCTGTGAGGAATAACACTTGGTGGTGAGACTACTAAATACAATGCACAGATTTTTTTTATATAACACTTCAACAGATCTACAATGCACACATTATGGATGATGAGTGTGATGTAGACTAAGCAGTGCCAGTGGATTGCTGTCTGTATTCAAGATCTGTACTGTGTGGCTCTGCCTGCGGGATAGGTCATTTAACCACTTGACTTCCTACATCTTTTGGCGGCGTGCGGTGGGGGTCCTCAATCTGTAATGATGTAATTTGGCATTGCTGCAGTAGAGACTCCCTGAACTCTTCTGCTCCAAGAACCACCCATAAATAACAACTTGGGTTCTTACGGAAGACTCATGCACCACAGTCAGGGTCTGAGGAAGTGTCGATCCTGGCTGTTAACCTATTGATTTCCATGGTCTTTGACTGCTGCATGGCTGTTAACCTATTGATTTCCATGGTCTTTGACTGCATGCATGATCAAGGGACACTCTCCCATTATCAGGTCAATGGTTTTCCTAGTGACAAATGAGTCAATTCCAGATCTCAATCAAGTAATAACCAGAGGACACATTAGTTATTGAAAAATACGGCAACATCCAGTCTACCTCTATTTACCTATATTATATTTGATTATATACGTAAACAACTTTTACTTTTACTTCACCGTTTTGTATTTTTATATTTTTTTTCCTTTTCGTATAAATGCACCTATCTATGCATTTTCACAATCACTGGACACTAAACAATTATACCTCTTTGGGTCAACTTGATAACAAAATACTCATTTATCAAATATCGGAGACACTGAACTAAATTGAGATCATAAAGACTATTATTGGATTGCTCTGGACTATTTACATAATTTTATTTACTAATTTTAACATTTCTTTATTTTCCTGTGGCACTGCTGCGACGCACGTATATTGAGAGCGGAGAGGGGTCAAGGTGGTGGTTGGAGGACTCCGGTTTTGGCCATCACCAAGCGCTCTCCCATAGAAGTGGATGAGAACACACCACACATGACTCTCACCGTTCCCAGTTCACTTCTGAGGAGCCAGCGGAAATAGCCGAGCCAGCTCTTGGCTATTTTTCGGACTATAGAAATAAATTGAGGAGGCTGAGCATGCGCATTCATCCTCCACCACTTCCGGGACTCCGTTTAGGAGATAAGTGCATATCTGACAGTGAGTGGACCCACACCTATCAGACAATAGGGGCATATCCTAGCAATATGCACCCATTGTCTCAGATGAGACAACCCCTTTAATACCGATTCATACACCATGAAAGTAAAGAATATTCAATGTGGTTAAAGTCAAATGGTTCCCAATACATATTTTCAAAATTAAATGTGTCATACAAGACATTTTACTCATCAGTATATCCACCTACGCTCAAAAAGACTGGCTGTCAGCTCCTCCAGCTCCTGCCCCAGTTGATCCGCACTTTGGAAAGTGCTTACACATTCTTCATCTTTCAGTTTAAGCTCCTGTGAGGAATAACACTTGGTGGTGAGACTACTGAATACAATGCACAGATTTTTATGTAACACTTCAGCAGATCCACAATGCACACATTATGGATGATGAGCCTGATGTAGACTAAGCAGTGCCAGTGGATTGCTGTCTGTATTCAAGATCTGTACTGTAGTGGCTCTGCCTGCGGGATAGGTCATTTAACCACTTGAGTTCCCTACCATCTTTTGGCGGCGTGTGGTGGGGTCCTCAATCTGTAATGATGTAATTTGGCATTGCTGCAGTAGAGACTCCCTGAACTCTTCTGCTCCAAGAACCACCCATAAATAACAACTTGGGTTCTTACGGAAGACTCATGCACCACAGTCAGGGTCTGAGAAGTGTCGATCCTGGCTGTTAACCTGTTGATTTCCATGGTCTTTGACTGCTGCATGGCTGTTAACCTATTGATTTCCATGGTCTTTGACTGCTGCATGATCAAAGGAGACACCTCCCATTATCAGGTCAATGGTTTTCCTAGTGACAAATGAGTCAATTCCAGATCTCAATCAAGCAATAACCAGAGGGACACATTAGTTATTGAAAAATACGGCAACATCACAGTCTACCTCTATTTACCTATATTATATTTCATTATATACATAAACAACTTTTGCTTTTACTTCACCGTTTTGTATTTTTATATTTTTTTTCACTTTTTATATAAATACACTATCTAAGCTATTTTCACAATCACTGGACACTAAACAATTATACCTCTTTGGGTCAACTTGATAACAAAAATACTCATTTATCAAATATGGAGACACTGAACTAAATTGAATCATAAAAGGATATTATTGGATTGCTCTGGACTATTTACATAATTTTATTTACTAATTTTAACATTTCTTTATTTTCCTGTGCAGATACCTCTCATTATACTATACCCATAGCTGTGATATTGAGAGCCTAGGAGGGTAGTCACATACATTATGCATACAGACACTCGATGCAGTTCTGGATGATACAGTGCCCGTAATATATAATTGCTTTCCTAGTGACTGCAGATGTCTCCCCCAGTTATTTGATCAGTTATTTCCATAATTTTCCGTTATTGTGAGCCAAAACCCATGAGTGAAGCCTACACAGAGATTAGGTATAATGGAAAGACCTGCATCTGTTCTGTGTTTTTGACCCGCACCTGGTATCAGTGACTGACAGCCTTCCCTTTATGACTGTGTACACACAGATAGCTGTCAATCACTGATAGGACCGTCTCCTGGACTTCAAAGCCCAGAATAAGCAGCAATTTAAATGAGTGAAATATAAGTTTCATTGAATCTTTCCTGAAGACTGTACATCAAGCTGAGCTCCTCAGTGCATATCACAGTGGTGGACCTCACACCTATCAGACAATAGGGCATATCCTAGCAATATGCACCCATTGTCTCAGATGAGGCAACCCTTTAATACCGAATTCATACACCATGAAAGTAAAGAATATTAATGTAGGTTACAAATCAAATGGTTCCCAATACATATTTTCAAAATTAAATGTGTCATACAAGACATTTTACTCATCCAGTATATCCACCTACCTCAAAAAGACTGGCTGTCAGCTCTTCCAGCTCCTGCCCCAGTTGATCCGCACTTTGGAAAGTCTTTCACATTCTTCATCTTTCAGTTTAAGCTCCTGTGAGGAATAACACTTGGTGGTGAGACTACTAAATACAATGCACAGATTTTTTTATATAACACTTCAACAGATCTACAATGCACACATTATGGATGATGAGTGTGATGTAGACTAAGCAGTGCCAGTGGATTGCTGTCTGTATTCAAGATCTGTACTGTGTGGCTCTGCCTGCGGGATAGGTCATTTAACCACTTGACTTCCTACATCTTTTGGCGGCGTGCGGTGAGGGGGTCCTCAATCTGTAATGATGTAATTTGGCATTGCTGCAGTAGAGACTCCCTGAACTCTTCTGCTCCAAGAACCACCCATAAATAACAACTTGGGTTCTTACGGAAGACTCATGCACCACAGCAAAATACTGAAGAGTGTCTTCCGTATGTCATCCGCAAAAAACGGTCCGCAAAAAACAGATGAGAAAAAAAAAAGGTGAGAGAATAAAATATTATAATAAAAATACGGAAACGGATCCGCAAATTGCGGATGACATACGGAAACCCTTGCGGATCCATTCACTTCTATGGGGCTGCGGAACGATTTCTGTGGACAATGATAGGACATGCTTCATATTTTTGCGGAGTATAAATGCGGAACCACGGATGCGGACAACATACTGAATGTTGTCCGCATATTTTATTTATCCATAGGAATGAATGGGTCCGCATTTATTCCGCAAAATGCGGATCGGATGCGGATCGGACGCGGAAAAAAAAAGTACGGTCGTGTGAATGTAGCCTAAACAGTATAAATCTAAACAAATTCAGAAGTGTAAGGTTCATGCAAACCCATAAATATCAATATGGTAAATGTACACATTATGATTACTCTTTGCGCTTTAGCCAGTTCCTCCTTGAGTCGCTCATATCCTTTTTCTCGGACTTCTAGGACAGACGGGCTCCGTAAACGGGACAGGCTGTCTGTGCTCCAGTTAAGGACATCATCCTGCCCATCCACTGCATCCGTCACAGCTCCCTGCAAAAATTCCCGCTCTGCTCGATTGCTGTCCTTCCTTCTTCCATGTTTGGGAGAAGATGTCGGACATCCAGAGGTAGAACAAAGTAAAGTGTCTGTTAGGCTGGTGCTGTAAATGATATAAAATAAATGCTTGTCAGTATAGTTTGCTGCGAGCAATGACATGGATGGTCAAAAACAGTGGTTTGTGTTATCTGATTCTACAAGACAACAGTAAGGCAAGCCTATGAACTGCTAGATTATGGAGAAAAAAGTTAAAGGGGTCTCCAATAGTATAAAATGTCCCCTCATGTGTCGGGCACCCCACATGAAATATACTCTCCTCGGTCCCCGCGCCGCTTCTCCCTGCACACGGATGAAAACATCCGGTGTCGGGGGTGGAGCAGCCAATGGCAGGTAGGGACGAGCCTCCCTAGCATCGCCGGTGACGCTAGGGCGGCTCGTCCCCGCCTGCCATTGGCAGATGTTTTTTTATCCGTGTGCAGGGAGAAGCAGCAGTAGCGGCGGTGAGGGGACCGAGGTGAGTATATTCCATGTGGGGTGCTCAGAACATGAGAGGACATTTTATAGTCTTTAAGGCCACACGCACACGATCATATGTGTTGCCCTCATCGGATCCGCATATTTGTGTGAATCGGATGTGGAACCATTAATTTGTATGTGATTGCAAAAGAGGCAGACAGAAAACCATGTGCTGTCCGCATCCATATGTCCGTTCCGTGGCACCACCAAAAAAAAAAAAAATGATAGAACATGTCCTATTTTTGTCTTTATGTGGACAAAAATAGGCATTTCTACAATAGTGTGGAACAGGAAAGTGGCGGCGGCAAGTATCCGTCCTTTGCGAGGCCACAGTTCGAGGACCGCAAAAGGCATATGGTCATGTGTGGGAGGGAGGAGAGTGAGAGGGGTAGAGAATGTAAATAACCTCTTATCCTGGAGGGCAAAAGCTGGCTAACTTATGTCACCTACTGGATGGCTACCCTACAACTCAATGCTTTTTAAACCTTTTTAAGAGTGCTGCTTTTTCCCCCTATAACTTTTTTTCCAATGTAACTGTGTGTGTGAGGCCTTGTTTTTTGCAAAATGAATTGCGTTGTTCAGTTGTAATGTTATGGGGTGCTTCTAATTTATTGATGAAAGAGCTATTCCTATGTGGACATTCATAGCATATCAATATATGCCATAAATATCTGATATTTGCTCCCATCTCCATAACAGTGACCTGAAGTGAATGGAGATTAAGCTGCACATGCTCTGTGTTGCTCTCCCCATCTTTGTGACAGTAGCAGGTCCCAGAAGTGAGATCCACAACTATCTGACATCTATGGAATAGCCTATCGATATGCCATAAATGTTTCAGATGGGAAAAATCTTTCAAATTTTATTACCTTTTTACGGGAGAATGATGATAAACACACAATTCTGGCATCATTTTATTTACCGCGTTCATGTTCTGTTCATTAATGTATTTGTTTTATAGTATGAGTGGTTATGAAGGCATTGATACCAAATATCTAGTTTGTGTGTTTTTTTTCCTTTTTCAAATATTTCTAAACACTTTGTTGTCTAAGTTTTTTTCTTTTAATCCCACTATATTGCTTGATCACTAGAGGACTGAGTTACTATTGCAGTTTATTATGGCTGTCAGTCTTAGGCTAGTGGATGTGAAAAGATGGCAGACGTGGGAGCCTACACAAGGCCCCTACGGTCATCAAAACATTTTAGCACACTGATTGCATTGTGAGGTGGGGGTGGGGGTGCCTCTGTCACACAGCACATTCATTAAACTTCAACGATACAGAGAGAAAGGGAACCCTTACATTTAAAGGGGTTGTGCAATAGCCTGTTTTGGGACTTTGTGAACAATCAATTTTTTTCATTGTCACATTCCACTTTTATATTTTTTCATTACTGCATCCATCCGTTTGTCATCCGCATTTTTTTTTGCGGATGGTTACTTGGAAACCAGGGCACTCGTACAGGTACTTTAAGAAACCGGATCTGCAAAAAAAAACGGAAGACACACGGAAACACAACCTACAAAATTTGCGGACACACGGAGCGGATGTGGATGTGAAAAAAAAAAGGAAGACTTATCCGCGATTTGTAGACAGCAAAAAACAACTGTCGTGTGCATGTAGCCTAAATGTGATTGGCTAGTTCTGAACACAACCACATCCCCAATTATATGGAGGGTGTTCATACTTATGCAGCCAAATCATTTTAGTTTTGATAGTTTTATTTTACCCCTATAAATGACTTCAGTTTGTTTTTCAATGGAATTGTACAGATTATGGGTCACATTGAAGGTGGAAATGAATCTGAAATAAGTTTCCTTGGTCTGATTATTGTACATGACAAAAACCTGACATTTGAACAGGGGTGTGTAGACTTTTTATGTCCACTATATAATGTAACAGCATACTCCTGTAAGCTAATACAACCCCAGTCATTTGACTTGCAGATTACTACTCCTGCTGTTTTTTATTAGTGACACTTCTCCAGCCTTTTGTTGCCCCTGTTCTAACTTTTTTTAAATGCATTCCTGCTATCAAATTTAAATGAGTTAATATTTTCTATGAAATGGTAAAATGTCTCACTTTCGATATGTGTTCTATGATCTACAATGAATAAAATATGGGTCTGTGATATTTGCCAATCATTGCATTCAGTTTTTATTTACATTAATTTACATTTTACACAGCGTCCCAACTTTCTTGGAATTGGAGTTGTACATTATGCTCTGTCAGTATTAGTGTGCCCTAACAGCAGGCTTACAGAACAGACAACCCTGGGGTCTTTCATAGGTCCTTAGAGCTGTCTGCAGATGAATCCCTCAGTCTCCGATTGTGTCAACCCCAGTGAACCGATTGCTGGGGGGGGGGGGGTTAATCCCCCTTTATCATGCCACTGTTTGGTCCATGACAATCAAAGGGCTAACAGCTGGAATCAGAGCTTGCACTAAGAACCTAGGCCGTTAATACCAGCCGTTCTTTTTTAGCGCAGGAGTACTCCAGCAGCCATTAACTTCCCTCAAGAGTGGCAATGCCAAAAGATGTCTCTGCATGCACTGCCCGCCATCAAAAGACAGTAGGCGGTAGTTGAGGAGTTAAATAAATAATGATAAGATAAAATTTGTCATATATTGTTCACCTGAGGTTGCATTTATCTAATTTTAAGTAGTTCTAAGGACCGGATGTTTATTTGGCTTGATATGTAAAATCATAGACTGTATTGCCGCCATCAAGTCTGAAATAAGTCCTTTAGTTGAGCTACTTTGAGTCCTTGTTTGGTGCATCACTTGTCTCTTCAGCTTGAGGCCATAGTCATCTACCCCTAATTTCTTCTGTAAGTCTTTTTGATAGACTGTAGAATTCAATGGTACCAAGCCCGAGACACCAAAGTCATGCCAAACCATAATGCGCCCTCCGTTATTTTTCCTCCGAACATAGCGCGATAAAAAATCCACTTTCGTCCTTAGCACATTCTCCCAGAAGCATTGTGAAACATCCAGGTAGTCTTGGGCAAACTTGAGACAGGCAGCTGGCGTTCATCGTGGTATCGGTTTTTGCAGTTTGTAGGGTCTTCTGTAGGTCTTTTGCTCTTACTCTTGGGTTCTTTGTCATCTCTTTTAGCATTGCATGATCTTTAAGAGATCTTAGAGGGAATGTGTCATCAGAAAACAACCTACTGTTTAAATCAAGCTTTTATGTTAAACATATTTTCGAAGAACTTGTGGTGGTTATTTTAAATTTTCCATGTCATTATCTATATTTTAAAAAATCCTTCAATTTTACTACTGGCCACTAACCTAATAATAGGCACCATTTCTTGTCCTTGATCTATACAGATCATCTATTTATCACAAGCAGAATACAATCTATAATCATCTATAAATCTATCTATCTATACACACAGATTGGTGGATCCTGTCTTTCACAATAGGTGATATCACAGCTTATCTACTCCCTCCTAAACTCTGCACAGAGCATCCTTGCCTAAAAACGTCTCCCATAGAAATCAATGGGCTCAGCCACTGTCCATTATGTCTATAGCCCACGGATGTGAACGGATCCGCTTGTATTAACTTTAACTATTTTTTAACATTGTCAAAACGGATCAGTTTTGAACTCCATTGAAAGTCAATAGAGGACGGATCCGTTTTCTATTGTGGCAGATTGCGCCAGAGAAAACGGATCCGTCCCCATTGACTTACATTGGGGGTCATGACGTTTTGCTCCGCATCCCAGGACGGAAAGAAAACCGCAGCATGCTGCAGTATTTTCTCCGTCCAAAAAGCGTTCACATACTGAACGGAAGACATCCTGATGCATCCTGAACGGATTTCTCTCCATTCAGAATGCATGGGGATAATACTGATCAGTTTTTCTCCGGCATAGAGCCCCGAGGACGGAACTCTATGCCGGATCCTAAAAACGCCAGTGTGAAGGTACCCTAACAAATCAGAAGCGGTGATTTATTTTACCTCATATCAAAAGGCGCACACCACTTTTAAAATATAAACCTGATTATCCGCCTATTTCTCTCTATTTGTGACATTTTAACACCAATGGCACTAAAATAAGACTTTTTAAAACTAAAATGCGCCATTTCAGCCAACCCTGCCAGATCGCACGTGAGACTTTTTGGAATATATTTGCCACATTTACAGTGGTAAATTGCGACTTTTGTCTAAGACTCAGGACGTGTTAGTTATTATTTTGTTTTTATTGGATGTCAATTTACTGACAAAACCCTGCAGTTTAGCTCATTTCTATTTGGAAAGAAATACTTCCTGTTTTAATACTTACCTATCACTTGTACTCACAAGTTGGTTTTCTTTTCATAAATGCGACTTTTTGACAAAAAGTTGCATCTTTCTGCCATAAATGCGACTTTTTACACAAACCACCACCACATAAGCTGGCTTAATTGTCCGCAACAATTTGAGCCATTTCTGCCGATAGGAGGATGATAAATGAGGTGTAATATGCACCAATTTGATAGCTCACCCACTCTGCCATTTAGAACTTATTTCTGATGTGATGCATTCTTTATGGTGAAAATTCTGGAGAAAACAGTTGATATATTTGGCACAAATCAGAATGCCCTTATTTGTGGCGCATTTTACACCATAATTCTGGTGCAACGTGCTTAATAAATGTCCCCCATTCTCTTTAACTAGATCCCCACTCCTAGGGAGATTAACAACAGTCCTGCATTTTCTCCATTTGTAGATAACGTATCTAACCATGGATTGATGTACAATACTTTTGTAGCCTTTTCCTACATCTCCGTAGCACATTGTCTCAGGCATGGTTCACACTAACCAATCTTTCTTGAATAAACAGATGTCCGTAACCAGGCTTTGTGTGCCTTTATTACATGGTCAAAGCACCTGAGAAACCACACTTCCAATCTTACCCCCTAAGGGCTCGTTCACACGAACGTTTTTTTGCTTTCCGTATACGGGCTGTTTTTGGCGGTCCATATACAGAACCATTCATTTCAATGGGTCCGCAAAAAAAAAAAGTGTACTCGGTATGCATTCCGTTTCCGTAGGTCCTATTTTTGTCCGCGAATCACGGTCAGTGGCTCTATTCAAGTCAATGGGTTTGTATAAAAAACAGAATGCATATGGAACACATGTCCGTATGTCATACGTTTTTTGCGGATTCATGCTGTAGAAATGTTATGCCCAGCCCATTTTGCACGTGTTTGGTGTTCTCAATGATTACAAAGTTACTGTTTTTGCGGAAAAACGGGACGGAAACGAAGCGGAAACACAACGGATCCAAAAAAAACCCAAAAAACGGAACAACGGATCCTTGAAAAATGGACCGCAGAACCATACGGTCGTGTGAACAAGCCCTAACTAAGGCTCCATTCACACATCCGCAATTCTGTTCCGCATTTTGCAGACTTCCGGGTCCACAACTGCGCTCCCCAAAAAAATGAACCCAAGAGTAAGAGCAAAAGACCTACAGAACATGTCCTATTCTTGTCCGCAAAATCTGGAACGCACATTGCCAGTGTCTGTGTTTTGCGGTTCCGCAAAACACACACAGAAGTTTGAATGGACCCTTAGGCCTCATGCACACGACCATTGTTGTGGTCCGCGTCTAAGCCGCATATTTTGCTGCTCGGGCGCGGACCCATTCACTTCAATGGGGCCGCAAAAGATGCGGACAGCACTCTGTGTGCTGTCCGCATCTGTTGCTCCGTTCCGTGCCCCCGCAAAAAAAATAGAGCATGTCCTATTCTTGTCCGTTTTGCGGACAAGAATAGGCATTTCTACAATGGGCCGCGTTCCGTTCCGCAATTTCGCGGAGCAGCTTACGCGTTTTGCAGATCCGCAGTTTGCGAACGGCAAAACACCAACGGTCGTGTGCATGAGGCCTTAAACTGATTTTACCAATTACCTCTTGGAGAAGTCATTAACAAACAGGCTCATGTAGGCTAGGCTCACATCTGTGGCGGAGGTTTCTAAAAGAAGGAGGGGGAAAAGAAATTCTGCTGCATGCAGCGGTATTTTGTCCACCAAAATGCACTGTATTCAGACCTCATTTTAGAGATCGGGATCTGTCAGGTGCTGGCAGTGTCTGGGATATGCTGGCAGGGATTGAGAATTCTGTTCCTATGCACCCACAGATGTGAACCTACCCTTACTATTTACTATAAAGAACATGAGCAGTACATCTGTTCATTGTTATTGTGCTTGTTTGGAATAGGAACTTCGATAACAATCAGACCATACTTTACTGGTAATCAATGCAGATTTTCAAATAATTCCAAAAGGGTTCACTTACTTTTTCTTGCTATTGTAATACATGTACAGGCCGGCTCCAGCAGAGTGGGAGCTGCTCTTACAAGAATACAATTAAAGCAGTCCTCCAGTCACAGCTAATAAATGAATATATTCCAATATACTTCCTGCATCAATTCCTCGTGGTTTTCAAGATCTGTTAGCAGTCATTCAGTAGGAGCTTTCACTGTTTATTTTCATGGGGCAAAACGTTCTTCTAGTCATATGAATATAGTAAGGTCCATAAATATTGGGACATACACAATTCTAACATTTATAGCTCTATACACCACCACAATGGATTTGAAATAAAACAGACAATATGTGCTTTAACTGCAGACTGCCAGCTTTAATTTCAGGGTATTTACACCCAAATCAGGTGAACGGTGTATGAATAAAAACAGTTTGAATATGTGCCTCCCACTTGGTAGGGGGCCAAAAGTAATGGGGCAGAATACTCATCGTAAATCAAACTTTCACTTTTTAATACTTGGTTGCAGATCCTTTGCAGTCAATTACAGCCTGAAGTCTGGAACGCATAGACATCACCAGACGCTGGGTTTCATCCCTGGTGATGCTCTGCCAGGCCTCTACTGCAACTGTCTTCAGTTCCTGCTTGTTCTTTCATTTTCCCTTCAGTTTTGTCTTCAGCAAGTGAAATGCATGCTCAATCGGATTCAGGTCAGGTGATTGACTTGGCCATTGCATAACATTCCACTTCTTTCCCTTAAAAAACGCTTTGGTTGCTTTTGCAGTATGTTTTGGGTCATTGTCCAATTGCAATGTGAAGCGCCGTCCAATGAGTTCTGAAGCATTTGGCTGAATATGAGCAGATAATATTGCTCGAAAAACTTCAGACTTCATCCTGCTGCTTTTGTCAGCAGTCACATCATCAATAAATACAAGAGAAGCAGTTCCATTGGCAGCCATACATGCCCATGCCATGATACTACCACCACCATGCTTCACTGATGAGGTGGCATGCTTAGGATCATGAGCAGTTCCTTTCCTTCTCCATACTCTTCTCTTCCCATCACTCTGGTACAAGTTGATCTTGGTCTCATCTGTCCATAGGATGTTGTTCCAGAACTGTGAAGGCTTTTTTAGATGTCGTTTGGCAAACTCTAATCTGGCCTTCCTGTTTTTGAGGCTCACCAATGGCTTACATCTTGTGGTGAACCCTCTGTATTCACTCTGGTGAAGTCTTCTCTTGATTGTTGACTTTGACACACATACACCTACCTCCTGGAGAGTGTTCTTGATCTGGCCAACTGTTGCAAAGGGTGTTTTCTTCACCAGGGAAAGAATTATTCGGTCATCCACCACAGTTGTTTTCCTGGGTCTTCCGGTGTTGCTGAGCTCACTGATGCATTCCTTCTTTTTAAGAATGTTCCAAACAGTTGTTTTGGCCACGCCTAATGTTTTTGCCATCTCTCTGATGGGTTTGTTTTGGTTTTTTCTGCCTAATGATGGCTTGCTTCACTGATAGTGACAGCTCTTTGGATCTCATCTTGAGAGTTGAAAGCAACAGATTCCAAATGCAAATAGCACATTTGAAATGAATCCTGGACCTTTATCTGTTCATTGTAATTGGGATAATGAGGGAATAACACACACCTGGCCATGAAACAGCTGAGAAGCCAATTGTCCCATTACTTTTGGTCCCTTAACAAGGGGGAGGCACATATGCAAACTGTTATTATTCCTACACTGTTCACCTAATTTGGGTGTAAATACCCTGAAATTAAAGCTGGCAGTCTGCAGTTAAATCACATCTTGTTTGTTTCATTTCAAATCCATTGTGGTGGTGTATAGTATTGTGTTGATGTCCCAATATTTATGGACCCAACTGTAAGCCTACATGCACACGGCAGTGGTTTTTTTGCGGCCTCCGTTCCATTTTTTTTGCAGATCCGATGGTTTCCCATAAATTTCTATGGATCCGCTAAAAATGCGGATGCCTCTTTCGTTGCCTGTCCGTGTCCGCATTTCACGTACGCAATTACGCAAAAAAAATATGGCATGTCCTATTCTTGTCCGCAAAAAACAGTTTGCGGACCCATAGAAGTCAATGGGTCCGCAAAAAATGCGGATGACCAACAGAAGCCACCCGTTTGTCATCCGCATCCGTTTTATTTTGCGGATGGTTGCTTGGAAACCAGGGCACTTGTACATGTACTTTAAGTAACTAGTTCAAGCATTCGGTTTTTTTTGTGGATCCGCAAAAAAAAAAATGGAAGACACACGGAAACACAACCTACAAAATTTGTGGACACACGGAATGGATGTGGATGTAAAAAAAAAAAAGGAAGACGAACCTGCGATTTGCGGACAGCAGAAAATCACTGTCGTGTGCATGTAGCCTAAGTCATATGAATGAAGGACTGCACCTTGAAACACCAGGTTGATACAGGAAGTATACTGGAACATTGTATAACTTGTCATTATACAAAGAATAACATTTGCTGACCCCAGAATCCTTCCTTTAAAAGATCACTGTAAATCTGCTAGGTCTCACCTTTTCCCTGTAAGGTCCCGACAGTTTAAATGCCTTGGAGAGGAGTATACAGGCTGCGTTGGTAGGTCTGATGCATTTAATGTGTTTGGTTGGACAGGGTTTGAAGTGACACCTAAATGCCTGTAGAGGACATTAGGCGAGGTAGTAGGTTCCTGAGGTTTTATATCAATAACACCAACATCTGGAGTTGTGGGTGAAGCAAGGTTCACTTCGTGAAAGCCTTCAAGGGGGTCGCTAGCCATAGTAAACACATCATCCAAAGACCTGGAAAAAAAAAAATCACCATCATCAATGGTTGCTACAAAGAACTTTTTAATCAACTGCAAACATCACCCAGATGAGCGGATTCCCCAGCTCCCTCATGGTGGCGACAGTGCTCCGATTCCCCAACTCAACCTCCATTCAGAGGAGAAAGAAACTGAATAAAGATATATACAGGTTGGATGAGGTTAGCAGCTCATTGCCCAAATTTGTCATTTTTTTCTTAATTAGACTTGCTTTTACCTGTCTGCAAGCAGTAATGCTATGCCGACAGCCCGTAACAGGTGTGAGGTTACCCCTTCATGGAATATACCAGCCAAAAGGAAATACAATCGCACCGTTCTCAGAGAATAACCGGAAAAAAAACCTATTCTGTCAAGGGCACGGCTTATCTGCTTGCAACCTTATCCTGATTAACTGTAATGCTCTTTAGAGCAGCCAGTTAGTGGTGTGCAAATCTCAGTGTGCCAAATGGAAAAAAGTCCCAGTGTGCCCTTTACTGTCGCTGGTAGAATTTACAACTAAATCATACGAATTATATCATTTTGCAGATAATATGCATTCCACTTAGACAGATTTGCACACTATGGGAAAAAGTGACGGCCTCTCCGGTGGCTGGGACCGTGGGAGCGCATATAGGCACGCATGCGCTACCATGGGGACCATAACCCCAGGAATGAGCAGTGTATATTGTGATGGAAAAGTGAATCCAGCCAGCAAAGGAAGCAATATGGATAATCACAATACATTAGTAAGTGCTTTGTATTAAAGTTCTCTACATGATAAGTGTTTTGCTGCAGTGAGACAACCCCTATAGTGGTATTCTGGTTCCAGAAAGTTATCTCCCATCCACAGGACAGAGGATACCTTTCTGTAACCGGAATAACCCTTCACAACCGCCGCCGTATGTGTGTGGTGAAAGTCGCATCTTTAAACATGGGGACTACGGCATCCGAGTGGTCCAGAAGTGGGAGCCACATGTACAGTACGTCACCACCAGTAAACAAACAGACCTTGCCCTGTGCCGCAAGGGGAGCATTGGAGCAAGAAATGCTCCACTGATACAGGCTAAATGTGTGAAGGGGAGCTCATGTCTGCATTTAGCTCTGAACCCGGACAACCCCTTTTACCCTTTCGCTACCAGCGCCGTACATGTACGACGCTGGAGCGATAGGCAAACATGGCGCCCACTCGCACGTGAAGCGGGCATCATGGCCGGCAGGTCTCTGCTGTTTTAAACAGCAAAGACCTACGGCTAATTACCACAACCGGCAATAATTAAAGCTTTTAGATGCCGTGATAAAGTGAGATCACGGCATCTAAATGCGCGAAAAACCCAGACGCTCGCGCTTTTTCAAATACGGCTTCTCTTACTCAAAAAAAAAGTAATAAAATGTGATCAAAAAATCATACACACTCCAAAATGGTATCAATAAAAACTACAGATTGTCCCGCAAAAAATGAGCCCCCACACAGCTCAGTAGATATAACTATAAAAAAGTTATGGGGGTCAAAAACTATATATTTTTTTCAACGTTTCAATTTACTTTTACACTATTTAGGCATAAAAAATCTATACATATGGTGTAGTGTTGTAATTGTACTGACCCAGAGAATTAAGGGCATGGGTCGATTTTGCTGGGACCGTAATGCCGTGGGAACAAAACCCGTAAAATGGTGGAGGAATTGCGTTTTTTTTTTTTTTCAATTCCACTCTACTACATTGTAAGCCATAATTAATGGTGGCATTAAAGTACAACTTGTCCCACAAAAAATAAGCCCTCATACGGCTATGTGAACGTAAATATATAAAAGAGTTGTAACTCAAGGAAAATAGGGAAGAAAAATGAAAATGCAAAAAACGAAAAAACCTCCGGTATCCTAAGGGTTGAGAGCAAACAGCAAATCACATCTAGTAAGAGGTTCCCAAAATCATAAAAATATCACAAACCGGTCTTGTGATATTTTTACGATTATGGGAACCTCTTACTATATGTGATTTAAATAGGTTTTAAACCTGTATTGAATAAAGCCTTATATTTCATTATATTAAACCGTGGAGGAGCTTATAGCCGATATTTCCAGTTGCGTTTTTTCCATTAGTATGACAGCCCAGGTTATTGTGTTGGTGTATTCACAATTCAACAACAACTAACAATTTATTCATTCGGATAAATTATTTTTTACAATCCTGCATTTTCAGTACAATCCTTCAGTCGCTACATAAATTCACACTACAAGATTACTGTCAAACACAAATCTTTAGCGTTCCCATTGTACCAATTACCCACTCGTCTAAATGCGCTGTACTCCTACTAGTCATACATGCTAGATCTCAGCTTCAGAAGATAAACGATTGCCACCACAGATGGTGGATAAATGTGTCTTTAAGACAGGTATGTGATGAATGTAACCTTCTGTACGCTGAGCTCTAGGAAACGCTCTTCTCATGTTGCAGACAATTACTTTTGATAATTATCCTTGCAATAGAAACGAAAAAAATCTGTCTTGGCCAGGGGTAAAATGACATGGTATAAAGCTGCTCATGCATCTTTTATACCTTTCCAGTGGGAAGAGGTAAGCAGGAACACAAAGGCCTCCTATACGGCAATGCACGACAGCTGCCAACGGAAGGGTGACGGCGGTGAACCCACAGGAGATACCAGTGCTAACCTCCAATAGCCAGACCCCCAAGAATTAAGGACATATTGTACATGAAACTATCAGGGTGATGTAAGTTTGTGGTAACATTTAAAATGGACAGACGTTTACCACTGAAGATTTGCTGAGATCTATGAGCATCACATGATACCAAGATTTTCTATTGCTCTTTGTTGCTTTACGCAATGTAGCTTTGTACCTATTCACATGCTTCTAGATTTAGGAGATATGGCGTCTGATGGCGTAAGCTGCAAATTGTCTGTCGTATGAACTTTCGGCATTCTGCCTCCACGCACTGGATTTCATGGGGACGCTACGCTGAGTCTGTGTGATAAAGACCCACAACGTGCCCATGTGCATGAGGGGCTTCATCAGGATTACTGAAATACACTATAGGTAACAGAAACCAGCTCACCTCTGTATTCCCAAAGAAGCACAAGCATTGTTGTTTCCAAAGGGAAGAAGGTTTGTACAACATCCAAAATAAAAATTAAAAAATTCTGAAAAACTACCACGACCACAAAAACAGCAGTCTCCTACCAATCAATGGCCAATACATGAAGAACACTGTATAGGAAACTCAGGTGTAGGGGTAAAGAGTAGAGTTGAGCGAACTTCTATTTTTAGTTCAGCGTCCAAAGTTTGGGTTATCGAAGAATCCTGTTATGGATTCCGCTACCACGGACCATAACGGCATTTTGAATCCATAAGGGGATGCTTCATTGAACCCGAACCTTGGACAACACGAAGGACCTGGGGTGAGGTCACCGTCATGTGATCAGTGCAGGGGGCGTGGCTCAGCACTGGATTGGATAAGAGGTGATCCAGTACTGAGCCACGCCCCCTGCACTGATCACATGACGGTGACCTCACCCCAGGTCCTTCGTGTTGTCCAAGGTTCGGGTTCAATGAAGCAGCCCCTTATGGATTCCAAATGCCGTTATGGTCCGTGGTAGCGCAATCCATAACGGGATGCTTCGATAACCCGAACCCGAACTTTGGATGCCGAACTAAAAATAGAAGTTCGTTTAACTCTAGTAAAGAGCTATACCCAGACACTGTCATTGATTAACTGCTCTAATTACTTTTATTTTTCAATTTTTGGGGGAAACTCATGCAGCCTTTGGCAACTGTGAACGGGTCTTGGCCACATGCAATAGCTGGACCATGTGTATCACCAATACCATGATCTTAGGAAACAGATGTCCAGCAACTACTAGACAAAGCATATCCCATGCAGCTGCCTTACCTACTTTAAATGATAGCATTCCTAATCATAGCCTGTCGCTTCTACTTTAGGCTACTTTCATACCAGCGTTTTCCCTTTCCGCTATTGAGATCCATCATAGGGTCTCCATAGCGGAGGAAAACGCTTCAGTTTTGTCCTCATTTATTGTCAATGGGGACAAAACTGAACTGAAGGGAGCAGAGTCACCAGAATGAATTCCGTTCACTTTTTTATTGCAATCCCATGGCGCACACAAAAGTGCAGCAAGTAGCGTTTTTGAGTGCGTCCTCGGGTGCGGACCAAAACGTTTTCTTTTGTGTCAGAGAAAACGGATCTGTCTCCATTGACTTACATTGTGAGAGACGGATCGGTCATGGCTATTTTAAAGATAATACAACCGGATCCGTTCAAACCGGATGCAGACGGTAATATTATCATGACGGAAGCGCTTTTGCTGATCCATGACGGATCAAGCAAAAAAGCTGGTGTGAAAGTAGCCTTAGGGCTACTCGACCGTATTTTCTTTCTGCTTCCGTTCCGTTTCTGTGCGGCCCGTATGCGGAACCATTCACTTCAATGGGGCTGTAGAAAATACGGAAGTTACTCCGTGTGCATTCCGTTTCTCCGCATGGCCGTTCCGCAAAAAAAAGGAGTGCATGTCCTATTATTGTCTGCAAATCACGGTCCGAGGCCCCATTCAAGTCAACGGGTCTGCAAAAAATACGGAACGCACATGGAACACATCCGTATGTCATCCGTATTTCGCGGATCCATACTGTAGAAATGCTATGCCCAGCCCATTTTGCTCATGTGTTTGGTGATTAATAAGTTACTGTTTCCGATCCGCAAAAAACGATTGCATACGGAAACCATACGGATATGTTTTGTGGAATAACGGAACGGAAGAGGACTTAAATCAGAGAAAAAAAACCCTCAGATGTGGAACAACGGATCCGTGAAAAACGGACCGCAAAACAACAACGGTCGTGTGCATGAGCCCTGAGTTTGATGGCTCCTGCTAGAAGCTGTTTGTGGGGGTTGCAAGTGTTGGACACCCACCAAACGGATATCGATGATCTATTCAGCAAAATGCTGGGCCATTTTCTTTACCTGACCCAAGTGTTTTGCTAAAACGTTGTACTGAACAGCACCAGTGCAAGCCCTCGCGTTCATGAGCTCCCAGCTCTTCCAATCCACGGCCGCTGATTGCAGTAGAGAAGAATTGGCAAAATCATGAACATGAGGACTCATCAGTATATACTGGAGCGGTTAGGACTTAGGGTACTTTCCCACTTGCTTTGGTGCTGATCCGTCTGCTTATTTGCATAGACGGATCCGCACCTATAATGCAAATGTTTGTATCCGTTCAGAACGGATCCGTTTGCATTAGTTTTAAAGAAAAATGACAAAGTCCAAAACTGATCCGTTTTGAATTACATTGAAAGTCAATGGGGAACGGATCTGTTTTCAAATGCACCATATTGTTTCATTGAAAACGGATCCGTCCCCATTGACTTGCATTGTAATTCAAAACTGATCCGTTAGGCTCCGCCTCTTCAGACGGACACCAAAATGCTGCAAGCTGCGTTTTGGTGTCCGCCTCCAGAACGGAATATCAGAACTGTTCTTCAAGACACATAATAATTCTTTAGTCTGTCAGTTACATTTACTGTAATACCTAGGAACTGTAAGGATTTCTACAGTATAAATATATCTGGTTTGAAACTTTGTTGTTGGGGGGGGGGGGGGCATGGGAATGTTAAAAAGCTTACTGAGAAGGTTAGGCTACTTTCACACTAGCGTTTTTTGCGGATCAGTCATGGATCTGCAAAAATTCTTCCGTTACAATAATACAACCCCATGCATCCGTCATGAATGGATCCGGTTGTATTATGTCTTCTATAGCCATGACGGATCCGTCATGAACACAATGTAAGTCAATGAGGACGGATCCGTTTTCTCTGGCACAATAGAAAACGGATCCGTCCCCATTGACTTACATTGTGTGCCAGGATGTTTAGCTCAGTTTCGTCAGGCGGACAGCAATACGCTGCAGGCAGCATTTTAGTATCCGTCTCCAGAGCTGATCGGAGGCAAACTGATGTATTCTGAGCAGATCCTTCTCCATTCAGAATGCATTAGGGCAAAACTGATCTGTTTTGGACCGCTTGTGAGAGCCCTGAACGGATCTCACAAAGGAAAAGCCAAAACGCGAGTGTGAAAGTAGCCCGAGAAGTTATATTGCTAGAATGGATTTCGCTCCAAAGCAAAACCCTCCCTGATAAGACCAACATGAGATGTGTGCAGCAGAGCAGTCAGCTATCTACTAAGGCCCTGTTGACAAAGTACCACGACACAATGAAGATTATTATGTCAACCCAAGCACAACTACTGTGTGATCATCCCACAAGGTTTACTACATCAACAAACAAGATCTTTAAGGCTGAATGCACACGATCAGGATTGCGTGCGGATTTTCCGCGCGGATTTGCGTGCGGAAAATCCGCACCGTACATCTTGTACATTGTATTGTAGGAGAATTTGAAATTCTCAATGCACACGATGCGGATTTTTTCAGCGCGGATTTTGACCTGTGGTGCGGATTTTAAAATCCGCAGCATGTCAATTCTTTTTTTTTTTCCTGTCCGGATATCTTGCGGATTTTCTCCATTCACTTCAATGGGGAGGATAAAATCCGGATGGTGCACGCACACAGTGCGGATTTTGATGCGGATCCGCATCAAAATCCGCATGTATGCAATAGGAAGGGGAAATGATGTAATAAGGGGAGGAGAATCAGCCACCATTTTATGTCTTTTCATGAAGAGAAGGAAGCAGAGAAATGGAGATGCCCCATTGGTATCAGCGAATGAGTCTGAATGTTTCCAGGCTTATTGTCCAGGTAAGTGCAATCTGAGAGTGTGCATGGATGTCTGCATGATGTTTGTATGTATTTTTGCATGTATGTAAGACTGAAAATATGTCTAATGGTAGCATTATTATCCATTTTTCACTCTGTAAAACTGACAATGTGCTATACAATTGTACTCAAAATGGAGTATGGTGAAGAAGTAGGACGGGACTAGATGATGTCACAGGAAATGATGTTGAAAGAGGGTGTATCTTTGTCTTGGAGAGAAGGAGGGAAAAAAAAATCCGCATGCGGAAAATCCAGCATGCAAATCCGCATGCAAATCCAGCACCTATTGATGCGGATTTACCGCATGGATTTGCCTGCGAACACCGACGGATTTCAGTGCTGATTCTCCGCACATGAATCCTGAACGTGTGCATGTAGCCTAAAGGGTAACACTGCTCTGTCAGGAACACTAAACATAGAAAATGCTGAAAAAATATAATATATCCCAGGAACGGTTTCATTAATTTCTCACTTCCTTTGATCCTATCTAATATTACAATCAAAACTGAAAACTATTTGAAGAATTTTTACTGTGTGTATCTTTGAGGATGTGGTAGGCAGATGGAAGAGGGTGACACGGGACTGCAACATACTGTAGCCTGGAAAAACATACGTATTCATAGGCTGTGCGTACACTTAATAGTTAGATAAATCTGAAAGTGGATCAGAAGGAAAAACTGCATGCCCGAAACTAGCTGATTTTTGCAAAATTATCACTGGAGGGATCAAAGTGTGCCCTCCATTGCTTTCAACCTTTGCAATGCGCTCTAAAGGCTGAAAGTCTCAGGTAAAGCCAGCAGCATAATGAGCATGAAACAGATTGAGAACTCGCAGCACAAGTTAGTGTACACTGTGGATTTTGTCTGCAGAATGTGGATGAGATTCCTTAACGCTGGGTTCAGACCTGAGCGTTTCTGAGACGCGCGTTTTACGCGCGTTTTTGGCAATAGTAAACGCGCGTTTTACGCGCGTTTGTGTGATTGACTGCAGTGTTGTCCAATGACTAAATATCCCTGTCTATATGAAGTTTGGCCAATCAGAGCTGGGGTTTAGCCTTTCCAGCATGTTGCAAATTCAAAAAACGCGCGTTCGAACGCGCGTTTTCAGTGTAAAAAACGCACAAAATACAAGCGTTGCGCGTTCCCATTGAAGTCTATGGGCCAAGACGCGCGACAAACGCCCCAAAAAAAGCTCAAGTACTTGTTTATGCGTCGGGCGTTTTTCAGCTGCGTTCGAACGCGCTGTAAAACGCGAAAATGTGAACCAGTCCCATAGGGAAGCATTGGTTTGCATCGGTTATGCGTTTTACAGCGCGTTCGAACGCAGCTATAAAGCAGCAAGTGTGAACTGAGGGCAAGGCTGGGAACACACCTAAGCGTTTTGCAGGCGTGCGTTTTTACACGCAATTGTATGCGCTTTTTTGTCATTAATGAACACACGTTTTTCGCGCGTTTTTGTGATTGACAGGTGCAAGATCCACTAAAAATGCAGGCCTACCTATATGAAAGGTGTTGAATGTTTGCCAAATTGAGATTTTTATTGATTTGGTGTGTTTGAGAGTGTTGTACTGTTGGAGTTTGGTGTGGTTAATTTGGTGGACAAACGCAAGTGGCAGCAATGGTGTGTGGAGTGTTGCTCTTGCGGATGCGTCGTCGGAGAACGACCCGGCGACGTTTTTGGAACAGAAAACGCGCATTTCTTTATCTTTGCGCGTTCTAATACAATCCTATGGATGGAAACGCGCACAAAAACGCCCTAAAGAAGCTCAAGTAGAAGCGACAGCGTTAGGCGTTTTCCAGCGCTGTAAAACGCCCAAATGTGAACCATGCCCATAAGGAAGCATGGCTTTTCACATGTTGTGCGTTTTACAGCGTGTTTGAACGCGCTGTAAAACGCTTAGGTGTGTACCTAGGGTAAGGGGGTTTTCCAAGATTTTAATACTGATGACCTATCCTCTGGATAGGTCATCAGCATCTGATCGGCAGGGATCCAACACCCAGGACCTCCGCCAATCAGCTGTTTGAGAAGGCACCGGTACTTGCAGTAGCACCATGGCCTTCTTGCTGCTTTCCCTAGGCCTAGTGATGAAATGTTCATCGATCACATGGCTTAGGAGCAGCTCGGCCCATAGAAGTGAATGGGGCTGAGATGCGATACCAAGCACAGCCACTATGCCATGTACAGCACTGGCCTTGCTAAACACAGAGAAGGACGTGGCACTTACAGGAGCGCCAGTGCCTTCTCAAACAGCTGATCGCTGAGGATCCCCGCTGTCGGACCCCCA